>OZ012741.1:451313691-451706191 GCA_963859935.3 Lathyrus sativus
ATTTTCTGTCGAATGCGACTAAGTATCTTTCAATAAAATCAAACCAAAATTCGTAGTCCAAACTACGAATGCTCTGATTTTTCATTTGTCAATGAGAATACGTAGGCACAAGGGCCCCAATCCTTGGCGAGCACCCTAATCTAAAACCAACCCCTTTTCCCTTAGCAATCTAAATCCTTTTACTTTATCTTTTCGCTTATTCATCTTAGAAGAAAACAAACAAACTAAGCTAACATTTCTCACGAATCGAGTTAAGAGGTTCCCGTTAAGTTCAACTGATTTGATAACTCTAAGGACCTTTTAACCATTTTCCATGGTGGTTGGTAGTGTTAACTCATGAAGGTCACTCCTTCTTGGGTAGACACAAACGTCCCAATCAGATTAGATCCCTTGAACGTATCGTTATTCTGACAATGATATTTTCAACTTCGATCTATAACTCTAAGATGCCTTTAAGAAACCTTGGACTCGATGGTTGTGTAGCACAGACTCACAAGGAGCCTTTCTCGTGGGAAGAAGCAAAAACCTCACCTATAGGAGATCATTTCGAAGTTATTATTGTCAAATGAGCCTTTGTCGTGGCAATGATATCTTTGACAAAATCCATGACTCTAGGCACCTACCCGCGTAGAGCCTACCCGTGGGATTCCTTAGATCAGAGATATCAATTACTTACCCACTGTTATGCTTTACCTGAGAACACGATACATGTGATCGTGAGCTTTACATTGTTTTCATTTTCATATCATTGCATTCGCATGGCATATCATTCTCCCAAACAGAAACTCATTCCGTCTTTTGTCCATGAACAACAAGTTGATTCCTTACTGTTGCGGTGAAAATTGGATATCAAGCTATTGAATTAACTTGAACCTTAATTCTTTTACAACCGGACTTTAATTTATCCAAAGGAAAGGTCTAAAGAAAGAAAGAACCTTTTGCGCGATGTTACAACAACGCTAAGAGATTCGGGGATCGGGGGTTGGTTATGCATAGGGTAGGTATTTCACATCCTAAACATCTGTAGTACTCTACAGGAACCTTTTGTTTATTTGTATGCTAAGTTTGTTAAATATTTGCTAAGGTTTGGGTATTGGGTAAAAAGGTGAAGGTTATGATAGATGAAGACCTAAGATTATTTCTAAGTTTGCTCGCAAAGACATCGCGTCCTCTGCCTACGTATCCTAACTAGGATAAAATCAGAGCAATCGTAGTTCACCTCACTAGGGTTGAAGAACGCTTGATTGCGATCAAGGTTCAAAGGGGAACAAACATAATAATGTTTGTGTAGAGTTTCACAAAACTCTCTATGTCTATGTTGTAACACTCAAAGGGGGAAGTAAGTGATCATATCCATGATCCTTACATAGAGTTAACAACTCTATCCTAGGGTTCTAGTTGTAAACACTCCTAGTGAGGTGGGTCTTTTAGACTTAATCAAAGTCTAAGGCTTTTTTGGGTTCTAACCTAACTAAGGTTCAAGATGACTTTACAAAGTCAAGGGAGGAGGTAATGAGCTATCCATGACACAAGGGTCAATGGAGAGACTTTTCCTTTGGAAGGGAAAGAGAGGAGACGACTTGGATGAGAACTAGAGAGTTCCATCACTTGGGGAATAAATACCTAACAAAGCATAAATATTCAAGTATGAGGAATATAGAAGACAATGATTATAATCAAGATTTAACCAACACGTTACAATGGGCAAGTATTTTAGGTAGGATGAATGGTTACAACCAACATGTTACAATAAGCATGTTTGGGACAAAGATGTAGGTATATTTTGACAAGGATTTAAAGCATGATGAAGGTAACAACCATATAAACAAATAACAATTTGAAAGTGAAAACTATGTCTAGATAACAATCTCACACAATTAAATTAGTTTATCCTCGTAATTTAGGAGGTGGCGAGATAAACTTAACAAAGCGAAACGGAGGGAAAACATATGGTAACAACCGATGAAAGAGTGACATCCTAATATGCTAACAACATAAAGGAAAATAAATCTCACAAGATAAAAGTGAACATGGTATGAGGAAACTTCAAATTGAAACACATGGTAATAACCTAAAAACGGATCTAATAACAAGCAAGATCAAAGCATTTGTAAAAACAAGCAAATTACGATATTACAATTTTCTAAAATAAACTAGACATCATAACGAAAAGTTTGCAAAAAGAACGAGTTGAAACTGATGAAAAATGAATAAACTATGGTCATTTGAAATTTTCATGATAAACAAATAAGCAAATAAAAGGAAAGGGCATGGGTGGGGTTTGAACCCACGCCCTTATGCTTATAAACATGACTAACTAACCACCAGGCCATAACACACGCGTGTGTTAGAAGAGTAGGAGGAATGAAGAAAATAACGTATCAATGAAACTTGGAAAAATAGAACAAAAGGGTTCGACCTCCACCCGGATCGAACCCTGGTCATGCAGGTAGAGGGGCATAAGGCGCGCAAGGGTCTGCCACTGGGGTGGCTGTTACATCCATTAATTGAATGGAAACAAAAAATAAACATAGCTTAAATTGGTTGATTTTCTGGGCAACCCAAGAACTCTCAACATGATTTGCAAAACAACTCCAACTTTCTCAAATCTCAACTGATTTTAACAAACCTTATATGCATCTTACCCAAGAAAACAAGAGGAATCTGATGGTGATGCTAGTTTCCCAAGATTCTTAGTGGAATAAAAAATTCGAATGCTTATGCTTTATGACTCATGAGATGCAAATTGGTACTCCACACTCATTTTAGCCATTCTCATACTAAACCAAAATTATATACACACTAGCCACAACTTGCTGAATGAAGATAAACCAAAGATTGAGTTGAAAACAAATGGTGGTGAGCAATGATCATCAAGTTGCAATTTTCAAACCATCTGCTGTGTAATGTTAAACCAAAAGCTGCTATGCCAACATGAACACCTAATTATGGCAGCAATAAATTGGCTACCAACTTCAAACAAGCCTCTGACAAAAGCTGAGTCTCAAGGAAACATGCCACTTAATTCTACTAAGATTCAAACCTTTCTCAACAAAGAAAACTGACAGCCTTCCACTGGTTTCCATGCTAATCCTAGACAACCTCTAAAACAGTTCAATCTAGTCCAACACAGTAAAGCTAACTGCTCACCAGAAACAAATACTTTGCTTGTCCAATGTTGATGTAAACAGGCCTGCTATCAACATAAAAACTGAAATGGTCTTGAAGCTATGTTCTGACCTTAAAACAACAACCAGGATAAATGATGACTAGATTCTAGTAGGATTCAAATGCTGTTCTATTCTCTAACAAGACTTGGCCAGTAAGATGAATATTGAGGTGTCCTCCAAGAAACTCAAATCCTTACCTGCTATGACTCTTGTGACAGCAAAAGATCAAAACAATAAAGAACAACTTGCTGCTCGATGGTTTCAAATCTCTATGCATGATGGTAATGTTTTCATTTGAAATTGGCTTTTAATCTCAACAACATGTAGCCTAAACAGATGCTAATCAGTTTTTTCTGTATTGAAAAATACATGCATGACAGCAACCAGCTAGTACAGTTATCATAACTGCCAAGCCCAAACTAAATCCCTCTAATCTCAATCACACCTAGGCTAATAGTAACAGGACAACAAAACAAAACTAAGCCCTGCTATAAGGTCTACTGAGGGCAGAGCTGTGTATGTTGCACAATGTCTCATTCAAAGAAGATTTATCAAACTAATAGGCAAGATCAAAACCAAAAGCTGAAGCAAAGGCAAGCTGTTTGTTAGCACTTAACTGAATGTTTACAAAACCAAATTTAACACATAAATGATAAGGGATATGTGAGGCTGCAATGGGGAGAGTGAGTGGTCAAGGTAAAAACCTAAGGCTAGTGATTAGCATCAAGAAGACCTCTAGGTGAGGCCAAACTGAGATGGATCCACTCAAAGCAGTCTCTCTTCCCTAAGCCCTCAACAGCACAAAAACAACATGTTTAGACTGCTCACACAGCCAGCAATCATCAACATCATCCAATACAGGCCCTTACAAAATAGTTACTGCAACTTACAAAATTGTTTGAATAAACCAGCCAAGAGTTGATATGTTCCTAAAAGACCAAGATGAAATCTGATAAGGATTCTGAGTTAACAAACTTCTCATACATAATGGACAGCAAACCCTCAAAGCTCTATCATACCAAGCACCAATAACCTAACAGTAAAGATAGACACTAACTGCTCTAAATAGACTGCTTGAATTCTCAACAACCTAAATCTCTCAACTCATCTTTATAGCCCTAAGGAGTCTAACTAAGACTGAGCAGAATCAAACAATGTCATTACAAGGCCTGTGATATCAATACAAATAGTTAAGAATCCTCACCATGAATTTCAATTCACACACTTTGCCAGCAGGCCTCCTAACACCCCCAAATGGCTGTTATCCAAACAACACAGTAATGCCTCAATAATAAAGCTTAATGAGGCCTACCTTAAGGCAGAAGTGAAGGGTTAAACCTTGCACAACAGATTGGAGTTGGTAAGCTCAGCCTGTTTGGACAGTTATAGGCAATGGTGCCTAACATCCCAAAAATGGATTAACAATCATAACTATCACCAACCTTGGAGTAACAGCAAGAGTTTCACACTTACCACCAAAAGAAATCCTCCCAATAGCTACACTGCCTAGCTTACAGTTTTAGTACTAAAAATGGACTTATATTTATCAAAGGTGCAGATCCAAACATAATAGCAATAATGGTATCATCCTAACTAGAACTAACACACTACCATGATCATCCTCAAAAGTTATCTCCCTCTCAAAACAGCTTCACTCTAAGCTAGCCTTGTGGTTTCTTACCCTATCATACTGCTAGAACTGATGGTCTAAACAACCTATTGGCAGACTTTGGCATGATAGCTCAAACACATAGTAAGCATAATAACACATATCAAGCATCAATGTATTATTCCAAACAGATCTGTGACTTCAAGCATAACAAGAACAAACCAACAACATTAATATTAACAACTTGGCTACAGCCAGTACCAAAAATTAATCCATTTTTCAAATGAGTTGGTGCAGCATGATGATTGAGTCAGTACATTATCATGACAAACAGGTCAAAATATGTTGGTTAAAGTTTATGAGACACTCCTTCATTCATTGAAGTATTCATTGTAAAAATCAACATAGTATATTAGCTCAAAATTCTAACTAACACCCCAAAAATGTGATTCTATGAAACCTGAGGCAAAAACTGATGGGGAACAAGTACATACCTTTTGATGATCCTTGGAAAATGTAAGGATGGCTGAGAAAAACCAGAGGTTGCTTGCTCCAATTTTTGACCTTTTGAGATTTCTTCCACTTTAAGCCACAATACACTTTTAATGCCAAATGAAGAAATGTGAACTTCTAATGATTTGTGAGTGTTTGAACAGTTGAGATATGATAATTTTGAGGTGTTAGGGGGATCAAAACTTCAAGAACATGTTTAGAACAAGATTTGGTGGTTTGTGGTAGCTTTGGTCAAAGTATGGTCGAATGAGAGTTGACTTTTTGATTTTTTGAGGTTCTTGATGTTTTAGTGAGTCATACACCTTCTATATGTCATTTAGAAGATGTGTGGATGGTTGTGAGAGTGTTGGTAATGCTAGAAATGAAAATGGCATGAAAGTTGTAAAATGCCCATTTTTGGTGTTTTTGAGCTTTTCTTCACTTACAAGCAAGAAGAGAATGAGAAGGAGAGCTGTGATATGTTGATGTTATGAGCAGCTATGGTGTCAAAAACAAGTGAGGGTGAGGGTTCTATTTATAGGAAAAAGAAGGGTGAGGGCAGCTTGGTAACTTTCATTTTTGGAGGGAGTTTCATGAAGTTTCTTGCAAAATCTTGCCAAGATCTTCTTCCATCAGCTCCATGGCTCAAGAAAGATCAGAAACATCAAGTGGAGATGTCCATGAAATGACTGAGGTGAGCTTAGAGGGTAGGATAGTACAGCTGCAGCAGTTGGAGATGGAAAGTTTCTCTCTCATTCTTACACATTTCAATATTTAATCCATAAATCACAACTTGCATCTCTCTCTCTCCAACCTCTCTTTTTCTGTCATTTCCTTCCTCTACACATCTGAATATCATAATGTATCATGATCCAAGGGTGGAGAGTGGTTAGAGATGAAAAATTCTGATTTTGAGAAGTTGGATCAAGTGGATTTCAAGTGTGACAGGCCCAACTTCAGTGCATCATAACTTTCTGCTCACAAATCTTTTTGAGGAGTTCTTGCACTTTTTAGAAAGCCCTTGTGTAGCTCTACAACTTTCATGTTTTAGGAATTTCCAAATTCTTGATGGAACTAGGTTGAAAAACCCCTTAGAGTTAGCAAAAAACAAGTTTTGATGCAACTAGATTTTGAAAAATCCACCAAGTGTTTTGTACTAAAAAATGATTTTGATGATAACTCCAATTCCATGCATTTTCTGAGAGTGTACTAGTATAGGACTTTTGTAGGACTTTTTAAGAGCTTTCCGACGAGCTTTGAACCACCTCGTTCGGGTGTGCGGTTAGGGAGTTAGGGTTTAGCCCCTTTCGAAACCCTAATTTCCCGATTTTTCGATTACTCTCACGCCTTTGATCCGATGATCATGAAAATTGATATGTAGGTCCCTCATGACATAAGGAACAACTTTGCTTCACCACTTGAAGTCCAATTCCTAAAACTTGAGGGGGTTGACTTTTCAGTCAACCGTACGATCGATCGGCGATTACCGAACTGTCTGTTCATGTTTCGGAGCTTCCAAGACTTTGAAACTCTTTGAGGGGACTTCACTAAGCCATATGAAATTTTTAAACCATACTTTTATCCTTGAATTATTTCCCGAATCTAAAGTCAAACTACAGTTGACTTTTTCAACCCGAAAAACCCTAATTGGGTGCCTTGAACTGCACTGCACCCCATCTGTGGGTGATTACTTCAAATTGAACTCACACATGGCCCAATATGGTACTCTTGATCTTATTTCATAAATTATTCAACCCAAAACATTGGTTGCCCAATCCTCGAACCTTCGATTTTATTAGTGCGGAGCCCCGTTTCATCTGTGTCTTGACAAAATACACTTCGAAACTTGTTAAGGTTAGATAAATAAATGCATATGTATGAAGAGGATATAAGGGGTCAAAATTTGGGGTGCAACAGATGCCCCTATTTAAATATCTTCACTAGATGGTAATGAGAGATGACAATCCTCATGAAATCGTGGTGAAAGGTATTTAAATATAGCAAACCAGAAATTTTGTCCCTTAGATCCGATGGTATGCAAAAGGACAAATGCGAATATGCCATGAATTTAAATGATGTCATATGAAGCTTGAATGCAAGGCAGATGCAAACACACGAACAAATATGAAAGAACAGCAAAACAACGAGTAACCACTCACGGGAACCCAACACACTGAGGAAAGATTCAAGACCAAGTAAGCAAGGTAGTTCGAACATGACTGAGGATGCTTGTTCAAGGAAATATTTCACGCATGGGACACAAATTTCACCCGGGAAGACACACCTTCATTGGGGAGAGGAGATACGGACCTCACTGGAAATAACCAGATGAGGAAGCCCACCGGGGAAGATAACAAATCTCCCCTGGGGAAATGAAAGAAGAGAAAAGCAAACCACACTGGGGAGGAAACCCATTGGGGGAAAACTTGCTGGGGAACAAATCCACTGGAGAAGCACAACCTCACCGGGGAAAAGACGGAACGAAGACACGAACCTCACTGGGGATAACCAGATGAGAAAATTTCCTATAACGAAGAGTTCAAACGGGATCTTCAGGAAAAGGTTAGAAATAAGACTGGGTGTGCCGGGGAGGTTAGTATCCACTAATTCTCCGAGACACGACTGGAGAATCAAAAGTTTCAACTGGGGAGACTGGTGACGACTAGAATAACAAAAAGTTTCAAACAGTGCTAGTTTCCACTAGACTTACTGGGGATGATGGTGACGACCAAATCAAAGTTCCAATTACAATTGGGAATTCCAAACAAAATTGTTAAAACAACAAGACTTCTGCTGGGGTAATTGGTAACAACCAACTAATAACGATTAGTTTTCACGCAATGCCAGTAACCACTGGACTTTCAAAGAGTCTGGCGACGGCCGAATCAGGATATACCAATAACAACTAATTCTGGATAATGCTAGTAACCACTAGACTTAACTAGAGAAATTGGTAACGACTGAGTCCCAGGAGACCAATGACCATTGGATTTTCACAGAGTTTGGTAACGACCAGACCAAAGTGGTGATAACAATCTGATTTAAGCGATGCCAATAATCATTGGACTTATGGTAACTGGTGACGACCAAATCCATGGGTATACCAATAACAACTGGTACTGGATACTGCTAGTGAAAACTAGATTTTCCAAGCAATGCTAGTGACCACTAGACTTAGAAAGACTGGTAATAACCAAATCAAAAGCCACCAATAACAATTGGGTCTGAAGGTGATACTAGTAACTACTAGATTTAAAAGACTGGTAATAACCAAATCAAACAGGTACCAATAAATATTGGATTCCAGGCGATGCCAATAATTATTGGACTTTTTAGGGAATTTTGGTGACGACCAACTTAAGTACCAATGACCATTGGTTTTAGAAGGCAATACTAGTAACCACTAGATTTTTTAGCAAAGATTGGTGAAAACCGAATCAAAAGGACTCAAATGATGATTGGTTGGCTTTATAACAGAATCAGTGACGACTGGGTTTGGAAAATTGTTGGTGACGACCAAACTACTGTACCAAACGTAGTTAGTTCTGAATACGTGCTAGTGACCACTAGTCTTTCAAAGTTTGTTAGTGATGACCAAATCGAAGGTGAAAGTTGGTAATAACCCCCTGTTTGTATAAATTAAACATTGCTAGTCACCACTAACTTCCCAGAGCAAAATAAGGGAACCCCAGGATGTCGACTCTAAAGCGAACTTGTAACAACAAAACAAAGATAAAGGTAACGACCAAAGGATCTCGACGGTGGGAATGCAAACAAATGCGTATGCTGGCATGATGTTGTATGCAAGACACAGAACGACCCGTAGGGACAGAGGAAAATCAAATAAAGAGGGAACCCGTCACGCTGAGCTTCAAAATGCCTCAAGTCAGACAACACATCCTTCTTTGGTGCAGATAACGATCCTTTCTCAGTAATGTCCCCGTAATCTTGCAAGGAAGAAGTCTTAGCTTAATAGCTAGAACTGCTATCGGACGCATCTATCTCGGTCAAAGGTAACAGCGATTTCCACAACTTCAAGAACTGTGTAATATCATCATATTACCTTTAGAACTTTTCAATCATTTTGTCAAATTGTGCTTTCTCCTTTTTTCTTTTTTAAAACAAGACTTAAGTTTTTCAAAACACCTTGCTTTCATGAAACTTTTTATTAACAAATAAGTGAAATTGCATAACAAAAAATAGCAGATCATATCAATGATTTGGCCAAAAAAGAACAGATTTTATTGATAGACAAGAACTTTACAAAAGGCAAAGCCTTGGGGATTTTAAAAGTTTTGAAAAATGGCAACAGAAAAGATTACAGAATCCCATAATAATTTGGTCCTTCCGACTGCCAGTTCACTTGTTTTGTTGCTTCTGACGAGAACAACAAGCTTTGACCTTTCTTCTAATACTCTGCACAGGAGTCTGCCCCAGCGTCCGTCATCTTTCAAACATTGGGTTTTTCTTGTCGAGGCACTGAAATCCTCTTTCTATGTATTCCATTTTTCAGGCGTAGTATTTTCTTACTGCGTCCGAGTTGATGGGATACTTGAGTGGTTCACCATCCATGGTTTCGAGAATCAGAGATCCTCCGGAGAAAACAGTCTTCACAATGAAAGGGCCGTCGTAATTGGGCATCCACTTGCCACGCATGTCTTTCTGTGTAGGTAGGATTTTTCTAAGCACAAGCTCTCCTTCCCTATACTCTTTGGGACGAACCTTCTTATTGAATGCCCGGGTCATCCTTTGTTGATAGATTTGACTGTGACACATGGCCGTCATTCTTTTCTCGTTGATGAGATTCAACGAATCGAATCTTTCTTTTATCCACTCGTCTTCATCCAACTCTGCTTCCGTCAAGATCTTCAAGGAAGGTATTTTGACTTCAATGGGTAGCACCGCGTCCATCCCGTACACTAAGGAAAAGGGAGTTGCCCCTGTCGAAGTGCGTACTGATGTTCGGTAGCCGTGCAAAGCAAATGGTAACATCTCATGCCAATCTTTGTAAGTTACGACCATTTTTTGTATTATCTTTTTGATGTTTTTGTTTGCAGCTTCAACTGCGCCATTCATCTTAGGTCTGTAAGGGGATGAGTTGTGATGTTTGATCTTAAAATCGTCACAAAGTTCCTTCATTGTCTTGTTGTTCAGATTCGAACCGTTGTCAGTGATGATCTGGTTAGGGATACCATATCGGCAGACAATCTCTTTTTTAATGAAGCGTGCGACCACTTGTTTCGTCACATTTGCATATGATGCTGCTTCCACCCATTTGGTGAAATAATCGATTGCGACAAGGATGAAGCGATGGCCATTAGAAGCTTTCGGCTCTATTGCCCCGATCATATCTATGCCCCACATTGCAAAAGGCCAAGGTGACGTCATTACATTGAGAGGATGTGGAGGGACATGCATTTTATCAGCATAAACTTGACATTTATGACACTTTCGAGCGAAGAGTATGCAATCCGTCTCTAAAGTTAACCAGAAGTAACCCGCTCTTAAGATTTTCTTAGCCATGGTGTGGCCATTTGCATGGGTGCCGAAGGTTCCTTCGTGTACTTCGGTCATTATGAGATTCGCCTCATTTTCATCGACGCATCGGAGTAAGACCATATCATGGTTTCTTTTGTACAAGATGCCATTGCTGATGAAGAATTTAGATGACAACCTCCGTATCGCTCTTCTGTCAATTGTGGACGCGTTAGCGGGATACACTTGGTTTTGAAGGAAATTCTTGATATCATGAAACCATGGCTTCCCCCCAAATTCTTCGTCTATTGTCATGACGTATGCGGGTACTGTCCTTCTTTCGATACGGATCAGAGGTGCCTCGTTGACAAACTGGACTTTCCGCATGGATGCCATCATGGCCAGCGCATCGGCAATGTGATTTTCTGCCCTTGGTACGTGCTTGAAGGTAATTTCATCAAAATACTCAGCCATCTCTAGGATGTGGGTCTTATAAGGAATCAATTTTTCATCCTTGGTTTCCCATTCTTCTTTGAGTTGGTATATCACCAAAGCAGAATCACCAATTACTTCCAAGATTTTGATACGGAGGTCAATGGCAGCCTCCAACCCTAGGATGCAGGCTTCATACTCCGCTATGTTGTTTGTACAGGAGAAACGAAGTCGGGCTGTGACCGCAGTGTACCCTCCAGTTGGATTTTTCAGGACAGCTCTGATGCCATGTCCATTTTTGTTTGACGCTCCGTCGAACATCATCTCCCAACGAGATCCCGGCTCGGGACCTTCCTCTGGACCAGGCTCTGGTTTCGTGCGCTGAATATACATCACATATTCATCAGGAAAATCGAACTTGAGCGGTTGATAATCCTCCATAGGATGCTCTGCAAGGTGTTCTGACAAGATGCTTCCTTTGACGGATTTCTGAGCAACATACTGGATATCGTACTCCGATAGGAGCATATGCCATCGGGCTAATCTTCCTGTCTGAGCTGGCTTCTCAAAGATGTATTTGATGGGGTCCATCTTAGAAATCAGCATCGTAGTGTGGCAAATCATGTACTGCCTCAGACGTTTAGCAGCCCATGCCAACACACAACAAGCTTTTTCCAGGGGAGAGTAACGACTCTCGCAATCAGTGAACTTCTTGCTTAGATAATAGATTGCATGTTCTTTCTTGCCTGACTCATCAGTCTGGCCCAAGACACAGCCCATCGAACTTTCTAACACGGTCATATACACGAACAAAGGCCTTCCAGGTACCGGAGGGATCAACACTGGAGGTTCTTGCAAATACTGCTTGATTTTATCGAACGACGCCTGGAAGTTTTCATTCCATACCACCGTTTGATCCTTTCGTAACAACTTGAAGATCGGTGTACAGGTAGGAGTCAGATTGGAGATGAACCTGGAGATGTAATTCAAACGTCCAAGGAAGCCTCTAACTTGTTTCTCAGTTTTGGGAGCAGGCATCTCCTGGATTGCTTTAACCTTGTCAGGGTCTACCTCAATTCCTCGCTGACTAACGATGAAACCAAGTAACTTGCCTGAGCGAACTCCGAAGGTGCATTTGGCTGGATTTAGTCCTAATTGATACTTTCGGAGTCTTTCAAATAGCTTCAGTAAATGATCCAAGTGGTCTTCTTCACTTTGGGATTTTGCAATCATATCATCCACGTATACCTCGATTTCTTTGTGCATCATATCATGAAAGAGTGTGACCATAGCTCTCTGATACGTTGCCCCTGCGTTCTTCAAACCAAAAGGCATTACCTTATAACAATAGGTGCCCCATGGTGTGATGAAAGTTGTTTTCTCCATGTCCTTCGGATCCATTTTTATCTGGTTATAACCCGAAAATCCATCCATGAATGAGAACACTGCAAAGCTTGCCGTGTTATCCACCAAAGTGTCAATATGTGGTAACGGAAAATCATCCTTCGGACTTGCTTTATTTAGATCCCTATATTCGACGCACATCCTGACCTTGCCATCCTTCTTTGGGACTGGTACAATGTTGGCCACCCATTCTGGATATTTGGATACTGCTAGAAAGCCAGCATCTATTTGCTTTTTGACCTCATCTCGGATTTTAAGTGCCATGTCTGGTCTCGACCTGTGAAGCTTTTGTTTGATCGGAGGACATTCTGGTTTCAGGGGGAGCTTGTTCATGACAATGTCAGTATCCAACCCTGGCATATCTTGGTAGGACCAAGCAAATATGTCAACAAAGTCTCTGAGGATTGTTATCAACTTGTCTTTGATTTCTGGCCTTAATGATGCCCCAATCTTGACTTCTCTTTTGTCCTCCTCTGACCCCAAGTTGATGACTTCCGTCTGCTCTTTATGGGGCTGGATATAATCATCTTCGTACTCAGCCATTCTCTTTAACTCTTCTGGGACTTCTAACTCTTCTTCGTTCTCTTCTTCAGCTTGAAAGACAAATGAACCGCTAGTAGAAGGAACCGAATGATCATGGGATTCTGTGGTTGATGGGGGTATTCTGCATGTTTTATTTAGGAACAATCAGGCACTCACACACAGACATGCAGATGAAGGGTGGTTTTTATTATTTTTTTTTTCAAAAGAGATTGCCATTTTTTCCAAAAAAGAGTGAAAGTGATGCGCAGACAAATAACAAGAGTTTTAACAAAAACACTTTTCATTAATGATTTTCAATTTTCGCAAAGTGGCCCAATACAAAATAATTCGCAGGTCTTGGGCAAGACCAAGAAATTTTTAAAGAAAAACACAAAGCTAACAGGCAGAATGAATTACTCTAAAGGCAAAAAGATGGGAACTTCCACAGCCTCCCAATTGCGCAATGCTCCTCCTCCTCTAGTTATTAGATGGTCCAGATTATCGTCCTCATCTTCAGCAATAATGGCATTGACTTGCACACCGCCGCTGGTGAATATCTCTTTTAAGGACTTCTTCCTCATGGTGCTTTCTTCTGGCTCACCTCCCGGAGTTGGTTTGTAACCCAACCCTTGTCGATCATTCTTGGCCCGAGCATTGACTTCGATGACCTCTCCCCATCCCAGCGGGATTCCAGCTTTCAGTGCTGCCTTAATACTTTGGGCAGAGGTAAATAATGGCCTATGGGTTATGTCTGACTCATCTACTAGAACAGCGTGAGCTATTTCTAGTGCTTGGAAGGCTGTCTCGAGAGAGTCTTCATCAGCCTCAATATACCGGAAAGATGACAAGTTGCTTACCATCAATTCCTCTTCTCCATGGACAATGACTAGCTGGTTATTTACAACAAACTTCATTTTTTGGTGGAGCGTGGAAGTGACAGCGCCAGCTGTATGAATCCAGGGTCTTCCCAATAAGCAGCTGTAAACCGGATTTATGTCCATCACTTGGAAGGTGACTTCAAATATTTGTGGCCCGATTAGAATAGGAAGATCAACTTCTCCTATCACGGTTCTCCTGGATCCGTCGAATGCCTTGACTATAAGAGAGGTTGGTCTCATGGTAGCGCCTTGATATGCCAGCTTGGCCAAAGTCCTTTTAGGAATTACATTGAGTGCTGACCCAGTATCAACAAGAACTCGGGACATTGTATCCTCTTCACACTTGACTGATACATGCAAGGCACGATTGTGCTTACGCTTCTCAGCCGTCAGGTCATTATCGTCAAAGCTCAAAGTGTTACAGGCAGTGATATTTGCTACAACGGAGTCAAACTGCCCCACTGTAATATCTTTAGTGACGTGGGCCTGTGTCAGGATTTTGAGCAATGCCTGGCGGTGTGCTGGAGAACTTAAGAGCAAAGCCATGACCGAGATCTTGGAGGGTGTTTGATTCAATTGGTCTACCACCCTATAATCGCTTCGTCGAATGATTCTTAAGAATTCTTCTTCATCGTTCTTGAGACTTTCTTTTCCTTTAACTAAAGGTTCTTTGGCGGTGGTTGTCTCTGGAACAGGCTTTTGAGGAACAGGCGTCTTTTGAACAGAAACCGCTGGTGGAGGAGCCTCATTATATGTTCGAGTTTGATAGATACGACCACTCCGGGTCATTTTGCTTCCACCGGCAATGTTGGTTACACTTACCAGTTTCGTTTCTTTGAAAATCCCTTCACACCATGAATAGTCTTGTTTTGGTGTCACGGTTCTTGGGCGAGGCTGGAATCCTCCCCTTGGCTCAAACCTAGTATGTCCTCTCCCGAATTTCGGGGGTGCGTCATCACGAAATACTGGCCGAATATTCTTGTAGTTTTTGTTACTATTATCATCTCTGAACACGACTCCTTTGTTGCATTCTCCTGGTATGTTAAACACAGGCTCGATGACTGCCACATCTTCTTCCTTTTTCCGATGGGCAATTTCTATCATTCCCTGTTCAATCATAGCTCGAATATCCTTTTTCACAGCGTCACAACCCTCAGGATTCAGCATACATTCTTTGCAATCCTCGTGAGATTTCTTGAGTGACCACGCTTGAGCGAGGCGTTTGTGCAGGTCTGCTAATGGCACTTTGATCTCACCAACAGTAGTAACTTTCTTGTCTTCTGACCCCTCCCCTTCTTCAGTAATGGCATTGACTCCACCATGATTGGGAAGAGGGTTGCTCTTAACATTGGGCGAATTGTCTTCGAAGGACAGAATTCCTTTTTCAACAAGTTCACGAACTAGGTGCTGAAGGGCGAAGCAA
This sequence comes from Lathyrus sativus, assembly GCA_963859935.3. Lineage (NCBI taxonomy): Eukaryota > Viridiplantae > Streptophyta > Magnoliopsida > Fabales > Fabaceae > Lathyrus > Lathyrus sativus. Next base: position 451,329,097 of record OZ012741.1, read on the forward strand.
CCTTCGAGATTGTGGCCTGGAGCATTCTCATGAAATAGGCAGCGGGCATTTGCATCGTAATAGAACGAGAGTGGATTGGGTGGAGCACCTAATTTTCTTGTTTTAACCAATCCTCTTTCTATTAACATGGGAAATAGGTCGGTGTAACTCATTGGAATAGGCTGTATCTTTGGCCTATTTGCTTGATAACTTGCCTTCGGGGCCCTGTTCTGAGGTTGTTGACCCTGCGGCTGCTGGTATTGCTGTTGATTATTGGTGCGATATTGTTGCTGGCTGCTAGGCTGATACTGGCGTTGATTGTTGAATGCCCCGGGTTGGGGGCCGTGTTGTGAAGAAGGTTGAAAAACCGGGGTCACTGCCGCTATATATGATGGTTGGTACTGTTGGTGGAGGCTTCGAGAGCTTTGTACTTTCTTTCCATATGTGATTGCGCTCACCTCTCCTTCTTTCTTTTTGTGGAACATGCTGATTGGCTTCTTTGCTGCGTTGGCGCTTGAGGTAACATTTGGAGTAGTCACTTTTCCACTCTTTAAACCTGCTTCCACCTTGACCCCTACCGCCACAATATCAGAGAAATTTGTTGTGACGCTGCTGATCAAACGTTCGTAGAATTCGGGTCGAACTGTATCCACAAACCAATCTGCCAGCTCCTTCTCAGTAAGAGGAGGCTCTACTTGTGCTGCAGTTCCGCGCCATCTTTGCGCATACTCTTTGAAGGTTTCGGTATTTTTCTGCGTCATGTTGAGAAGCTGACGGCGGTCGGGAGCTAGGTCCATGTTGTACTTGTACTGTTGAATAAAAGCATCTGAGAGGTCTTGGAAACTGTGAATCTTAGCTTGATCTAAACCGAGATACCACTTGGCCGAAGCCCCTTTTAGACTATCTTGGAAACAGTGTACTAACAGTTTATCATTTTCAATATGCGGAGCCATCCGCCTACAGTACATGATTAAGTGCTCTTTAGGACAAGCGGTCCCTTCATATTTGTCGAAGATTGGCGTTTTAAATTTCTGAGGGAACACTAATCCAGATACCAAACATAGATCCTTGGCATCAGATCCAAAGACATGGTTTCCTTCAATGGCCCTCATCCTTTTGGCCATGATGTCCATCTCTACCCTTAACTTTTCGTGTTTCTCGTCTTCAGCTTCAGATCCATCGGGTATATCAAAGATTGGCTGTTGATTGGCGAAGACTGGACGTACTGTGGTGGGTCCACCTGCTGGAGTAAAAATGGGGTTTCTGATTGTTGAGTCGAACAACGGATTGAGACCTGAAGACTGCATGTTGTTGAAAGGGGGCACAAAATCTCAGGACATGCCATAGGGAAACTCCGTTGAAGTAACAGGAGCCATTGTGACATTGGCTGCTGCTGTGGCAACTTCGGAGATCACTGTAGGTTGTGTATCCATTTTCGCTTTGATCACGTTGAGGGCTTCCAAGATCTGGTTGACGTCCCCTTTGATCCCTTCAATGTCATTATCCATTCGATCGAAACTTTGGTCGTTATCTGCCATCTTCTTTTGAGCTTGGGACCGTGTGTTGTATCTGTGGGTACTCAGCGTGACTCTTTATCTCCTCTTTCTGGACAAGAACAAAAGATGAGCTGCGGAACCCCAAATGCAGGATTGATGTAGAATGATATGCAAATGCGGATGCATAAACCATTCAAGGAAACTCAAAGTTTTCGTTTACAAACAAAAAGTTAGACCAACACGTAATGACATGCTTAAAAAGCGTTTTTCATTTGATAACCGGAAATCTATTACAGTAGAGTGACCTTCGCTAAAAAGCAAGACTCTTCTTACAATGAAATTTAAATGCAACAAGCAGGATATCAATCCTTTTTTAGGGAAAGCAGGGAAATGGCGAAACAAAGATTAATCTAACAAGACGACCCTTCTCCTTCTTGGACTCTGACATGAACTTGATCCTGGCAGATAATCTCCCACAGGTCTTCGTTTTCTCTTTGCGCTTTAACCAAAGCGTATTTCAGCTCTTCCCTAGTCGCGGGGACCTTAGGTTCCATAGTTATCTCATAGTCGTGAGTGTAGAACATGATTAAGGCAATTTCCTTTGACCATAGCAGGTACCCCCTAGTGGTTAAACAACTCGCATTCTCCATTGGGGTTGGGCCCATGAGGTGTGGATCTCTTTGAGCATATTGAGCATCTTCTTCTAGTTCCTGATTGCGACCAGTCTCACAGAAGCGAGGCCTTAACAGTTCTGGTTCAGGCTCGGGCCTGGTGGGATACCCATGTTGACGCCGAGCGAGAATAGGATTATAAGTGATCACCCCTTCTATCCCAATGAGAGGCACATTGGGGAAATCTCCGTAGCTGGAAATCATGACCTGATCACCGATGCTAGTGTCATACCAAGTGATATCATGGTGTCTGAGAGTGACAAGTTTAGAAACCCAAGTGCTTTTGGTGGGAAGCCTCCAAAGGATATGGGTCCCCGGCAGATGAGAAGTAAACCATCGGTCGAGCAGTGCAAGACAGCATGAGAATCGCCCACAATCATACAAGGAAAAATGGTGGATGACTACATAAGTATCAGCTAGTATTGTGTTGACCGGATTTTTGAGGATGAAGAGGTGGATTGCTTCTTCGCTGATGAAGTCGTAACTGCTTGGGAACAGATACAGTCCATATATTAGTAGTGCCAAAATTGCCTCAAAAATGCCCAGGTTTTGGCTTTCATAGTGATACTCGGCCATTTCCATTAGAGGCCCGACATCCATTCCATACCACCCTCCTTTCGCCCTCATTGGTGGTAAGTCTTCCAGCTTGATATGCAGGGCTTTAGCTAAGTCCTTTTTCTTTGGCTTTCCATAAGGGAGCGTAAAAGTCCATGGGATCTTCTAGTAAGCATTATACTCTTCGAGGGTCGGGAGTAACTGAAAATCTGGGAACACAAAGCAATGGTAAGTTGTATGATAGAATTCCACCAAGGCTTGCAACATGGGCTCATTGATCGGAGCGCTTATTAATGGCAATAGGTCCCCATATTTGGCTATGAAAGCAGCAGGATTTCGGACAAGTCTGGTTAACATTCTTAGACGGCCCAATCTCAGATCCGGGACTCGAAGCATGTCTCTTCTTACCATGTTGTTGCCTGCAAAGAAAAAAGTTGAATTTCCTTGAATGGTTAGAAGAAGTGTGAATGCAAATGCACATGATTGTCATGGAACTCAGATATTTTTGAACATCAGAAATCGTCATTTCATTAATAAACAAAACGGATTACAAAACATAATTTCCTCTTACAAGAGTTTTAACTAAACAACTTGGTGCAACCTATCAAGGTTCTCCTAGCAGCCTGAGGTTGAGCTTCTCGATCTTTCTTTCCAACTGAGTCTTCTCAATGATGAGTCTGTCCACAATTATCTTCCATGGATTAGACTGAGGCTCATAAGGTTCCTCTAGTGCTTTCCTCTTCTTACAAGAGAGGATTTCTTCATCTTTCGACTGGAGTTGTCTCCGGAGCTCCGCATTTTCTTCAATGACTATCTGATACTTGTGCTTCCAAGCTTCTTCAGTTTGCTGTGCTTTGACCAAGGCAATTTTCAACTTTTCTTCTTCAGACATGAAGACCAACGGGCGTTCTTCCTTCAAGGCCATAGGCTCTTGTTTAGGATACGACATCCTTAGCGTGACGGCTCTTTTCCGAACCCATTGGAGGTAAGGTTCCAAAGAAACACAGTTGAGCCTTCCAATATCTTTCTTTCCTTTCTTGTGTAGATGCTTCCAAGCTTCTAGAATTTTCTCTTTTAATCCTTGACTATCTTCCCCTTCTTTGAAGAAGATGCTTTCTACTTGAACACTTTTGGGCTTGTCCTTTAGAGGGTATCCCAATTGTCGGCGGGCGAGTATCGGACTGTAGCTGATCCCTCCATTAATGCTGAGAAGAGGTACGTTGCTAAATTCCCCACAACTGTCAATAATCATTATCCCATCATAATCACGACTATACCAATCAATATCAGAATGGGTAAGAGCCATGATCTTTTGTGACCACCATCCTTTCTTTGGATCCCAAAAAGCGTTAGCTTTGGGTAAGTGTGAAGTGAACCATTTGTACAATAAAGGAGCACAACAAGTGATCATTCCTCCATTATGGAAGTTCCTCAGATGAACAGAATGGTACGTGTCTGCTAACAAGGTAGGCACAGGGTTTTTCTTCAAGAAAATTTTGATGGCATTGAGGTCCACAAAGTTCTCAAAGCTTGGAAACAAGAATATACCATAGATGAGTAAGGCAAAGATAGCCTCGAATGCATCCATGCTTAAATGATCTGCGTAATATTGAGCTTTCTCAACCAAGAATTCTGCTTTTAACCTAAAGATTCCCCCTTTTGTAATCAGATTCTTTTTTATATCATCCACTCCCAAACGCGTAGCTTTGGCGATATCTTGCTCTTTGGGGTCCTTCTCTACAATCGGAAAAGGAGATTCTTCAAGAATAGGCAACCCAATTAACTGAGAATACTCTTCTAGGGTGGGTACTAGCTGATAATCAGGGAATGTGAAGCAATGGTAGAGTGGGTCATAAAACTGGAGGAGAGTAGAGAGAAGTCCACTGTCCATCTTTATCTTCAAGAGTAGCAACAGCTTCCCGTATCGGCTTTGAAATCCCTCTGAATCTGTCACTAAGGTGCTCAACCTTTTCAAATCATCTAGGTTAAAACCCTTGTAAGTGTACTTCAAAGTTTTCTTTCTTTCGCTGTTCATGACGACCTCTGATATTTACAAACAACAAAGTCTGAGTTCCATGAAACCATATGATAATATGATGACATGATGATATGAATGCATAAAACACAAACGAGATGCATATGCACACAACACAGGTTTAGGGTTAAGGATAAGCATGAGTTCAAGGGTCTACCCATCCCCAAAGATTGTACTATGGATTGATTGTACCTGCCGAACGGGTTCTACAAAAGTTCCCAGAGTCATCAACCCATCTTTCGGATATTATCGACTTCCCAAATCACTTGGTAATCGATAATATTCTCAAGAGAATCTCGTCTGAGTGTAGTATCGCGTATCAACTACTTCGGAAATACTTCCTTATAGTCATCGCACTACGCCCTAATAAGGCCAAAGTGGGGTAGAATGTATTCTAAAAGTCCACAGTGTCATAGGCTCCTTCGTTGAAAGTAGCATTGTTTTCACGAATACTCGATCAACAATACTAAAACTTTCAAGAGGGCCTACACTGAGCGGTGGTTTCTCAAGTTAGCTTGGTTGGGAATCAACTCCCTATAAGCCTTCTTGAATATACCACCATCCTATCATAATTTCACTCAAGTCCGGGTATAGGACCGTCTCACCACTCAAAGCACCCAATACCCAACATACAAACAAGTATATTGACAAATATACATGTTAAGAAAATATTTACAAATATAGCATGCAATTAAACAAAATAGGCTAAACCCTCAAGTTTAAATCCTCCCCAGTGAAGTCGTCATTTCTTTTGCGGTGAAAATTGGATATCAAGCTATTGAATTAACTTGAACCTTAATTCTTTTACAACCGGACTTTAATTTATCCAAAGGAAAGGTCTAAAGAAAGAAAGAACCTTTTGCGCGATGTTACAACAACGCTAAGAGATTCGGGGATCGGGGGTTGGTTATGCATAGGGTAGGTATTTCACATCCTAAACATCTGTAGTACTCTACAGGAACCTTTTGTTTATTTGTATGCTAAGTTTGTTAAGTATTTGCTAAGGTTTGGGTATTGGGTAAAAAGGTGAAGGTTATGATAGATGAAGACCTAAGATTATTTCTAAGTTTGCTCGCAAAGACATCGCGTCCTCTGCCTACGTATCCTAACTAGGATAGAATCAGAACAATCGTAGTTCACCTCACTAGGGTTGAAGAACGCTTGATTGCGATCAAGGTTCAAAGGGGAACAAACATAATAATGTTTGTGTAGAGTTTCACAAAACTCTCTATGTCTATGTTGTAACACTCAAAGGGGGAAGTAAGTGATCATATCCATGATCCTTACATAGAGTTAACAACTCTATCCTAGGGTTCTAGTTGTAAACACTCCTAGTGAGGTGGGTCTTTTAGACTTAATCAAAGTCTAAGGCTTTTTTGGGTTCTAACCTAACTAAGGTTCAAGATGACTTTACAAAGTCAAGGGAGGAGGTAATGAGCTATCCATGACACAAGGGTCAATGGAGAGACTTTTCCTTTGGAAGGGAAAGAGAGGAGACGACTTGGATGAGAACTAGAGAGTTCCATCACTTGGGGAATAAATACCTAACAAAGCATAAATATTCAAGTATGAGGAATATAGAAGACAATGATTATAATCAAGATTTAACCAACACGTTACAATGGGCAAGTATTTTAGGTAGGATGAATGGTTACAACCAACATGTTACAATAAGCATGTTTGGGACAAAGATGTAGGTATATTTTGACAAGGATTTAAAGCATGATGAAGGTAACAACCATATAAACAAATAACAATTTGAAAGTGAAAACTATGTCTAGATAACAATCTCACACAATTAAATTAGTTTAGCCTCGTAATTTAGGAGGTGGCGAGATAAACTTAACAAAGCGAAACGGAGGGAAAACATATGGTAACAACCGATGAAAGAGTGACATCCTAATATGCTAACAACATAAAGGAAAATAAATCTCACAAGATAAAAGTGAACATGGTATGAGGAAACTTCAAATTGAAACACATGGTAATAACCTAAAAACGGATCTACTAACAAGCAAGATCAAAGCATTTGTAAAAACAAGTACAATTTGCTAAAATAAACTAGACATCATAACGAAAAGTTTGCAAAAAGAACGAGTTGAAACTGATGAAAAATGAATAAACTATGGTCATTTGAAATTTTCATGATAAACAAATAAGCAAATAAAAGGAAAGGGCATGGGTGGGGTTTGAACCCACGCCCTTATGCTTATAAACATGACTAACTAACCACCAGGCCATAACACACGCGTGTGTTAGAAGAGTAGGAGGAATGAAGAAAATAACTTATCAATGAAAATTGGAAAAATAAAACAAAAGGGTTCGACCTCCACCCGGATCGAACCCTGGTCATGCAGGTAGAGGGGCATAAGGCGCGCAAGGGTCTGCCACTGGGGTAGCTGTTACATCCATTAATTGAATGGAAACAAAAAATAAACATAGCTTAAATTGGTTGATTTTCTTGGCAACCCAAGAACTCTCAACATGATTTGCAAAACAACTCCAACTTTCTCAAATCTCAACTGATTTTAACAAACCTTATATGCATCTTACCCAGAAAAACAAGAGGAATCTGATGGTGATGCTAGTTTCCCAAGATTCTTAGTGGAATAAAAAATTCGAATGCTTATGCTTTATGACTCATGAGATGCAAATTGGTACTCCACACTCATTTTAGCCATTCTCATACTAAACCAAAATTATATACACACTAGCCACAACTTGCTGAATGAAGATAAACCAAAGATTGAGTTGAAAACAAATGGTGGTGAGCAATGATCATCAAGTTGCAATTTTCAAACCATCTGCTGTGTAATGTTAAACCAAAAGCTGCTATGCCAACATGAACACCTAATTATGGCAGCAATAAATTGGCTACCAACTTCAAACAAGCCTCTGACAAAAGCTGAGTCTCAAGGAAACATGCCACTTAATTCTACTAAGATTCAAACCTTTCTCAACAAAGAAAACTGACAGCCTTCCACTGGTTTCCATGCTAATCCTAGACAACCTCTAAAACAATTCAATCTAGTCCAACACAGTAAAGCTAACTGCTCACCAGAAACAAATACTTTGCTTGTCCAATGTTGATGTAAACAGGCCTGCTATCAACATAAAAACTGAAATGGTCTTGAAGCTATGTTCTGACCTTAAAACAACAACCAGGATAAATGATGACTAGATTCTAGTAGGATTCAAATGCTGTTCTATTCTCTAACAAGACTTGGCCAGTAAGATGAATATTGAGGTGTCCTCCAAGAAACTCAAATCCTTACCTGCTATGACTCTTGTGACAGCAAAAGATCAAAACAATAAAGAACAACTTGCTGCTCGATGGTTTCAAATCTCTATGCATGATGGTAATGTTTTCATTTGAAATTGGCTTTTAATCTCAACAACATGTAGCCTAAACAGATGCTAATCAGTTTTTTCTGTATTGAAAAATACATGCATGACAGCAACCAGCTAGTACAGTTATCATAACTGCCAAGCCCAAACTAAATCCCTCTAATCTCAATCACACCTAGGCTAATAGTAACAGGACAACAAAACAAAACTAAGCCCTGCTATAAGGTCTACTGAGGGCAGAGCTGTGTATGTTGCACAAAGTCTCATTCAAAGAAGATTTATCAAACTAATAGGCAAGATCAAAACCAAAAGCTGAAGCAAAGGCAAGCTGTTTGTTAGCACTTAACTGAATGTTTACAAAACCAAATTTAACACATAAATGATAAGGGATATGTGAGGCTGCAATGGGGAGAGTGAGTGGTCAAGGTAAAAACCTAAGGCTAGTGATTAGCATCAAGAAGACCTCTAGGTGAGGCCAAACTGAGATGGATCCACTCAAAGCAGTCTCTCTTCCCTAAGCCCTCAACAGCACAAAAACAACATGTTTAGACTGCTCACACAGCCAGCAATCATCAACATCATCCAATACAGGCCTTACAAAATAGTTACTGCAACTTACAAAATTGTTTGAATAAACCAGCCAAGAGTTGATATGTTCCTAAAAGACCAAGATGAAATCTGATAAGGATTCTGAGTTAACAAACTTCTCATACATAATGGACAGCAAACCCTCAAAGCTCTATCATACCAAGCACCAATAACCTAACAGTAAAGATAGACACTAACTGCTCTAAATAGACTGCTTGAATTCTCAACAACCTAAATCTCTCAACTCATCTTTATAGCCCTAAGGAGTCTAACTAAGACTGAGCAGAATCAAACAATGTCATTACAAGGCCTGTGATATCAATACAAATAGTTAAGAATCCTCACCATGAATTTCAATTCACACACTTTGCCAGCAGGCCTCCTAACACCCCCAAATGGCTGTTATCCAAACAACACAGTAATGCCTCAATAATAAAGCTTAATGAGGCCTACCTTAAGGCAGAAGTGAAGGGTTAAACCTTGCACAACAGATTGGAGTTGGTAAGCTCAGCCTGTTTGGACAGTTATAGGCAATGGTGCCTAACATCCCAAAAATGGATTAACAATCATAACTATCACCAACCTTGGAGTAACAGCAAGAGTTTCACACTTACCACCAAAAGAAATCCTCCCAATAGCTACACTGCCTAGCTTACAGTTTTAGTACTAAAAATGGACTTATATTTATCAAAGGTGCAGATCCAAACATAATAGCAATAATGGTATCATCCTAACTAGAACTAACACACTACCATGATCATCCTCAAAAGTTATCTCCCTCTCAAAACAGCTTCACTCTAAGCTAGCCTTGTGGTTTCTTACCCTATCATACTGCTAGAACTGATGGTCTAAACAACCTATTGGCAGACTTTGGCATGATAGCTCAAACACATAGTAAGCATAATAACACATATCAAGCATCAATGTATTATTCCAAACAGATCTGTGACTTCAAGCATAACAAGAACAAACCAACAACATTAATATTAACAACTTGGCTACAGCCAGTACCAAAAATTAATCCATTTTTCAAATGAGTTGGTGCAGCATGATGATTGAGTCAGTACATTATCATGACAAACATGTCAAAATATGTTGGTTAAAGTTTATGAGACACTCCTTCATTCATTGAAGTATTCATTGTAAAAATCAACATAGTATATTAGCTCAAAATTCTAACTAACACCCCAAAAATGTGATTCTATGAAACCTGAGGCAAAAACTGATGGGGAACAAGTACATACCTTTTGATGATCCTTGGAAAATGTAAGGATGGTTGAGAAAAACCAGAGGTTGCTTGCTCCAATTTTTGACCTTTTGAGATTTCTTCCACTTTAAGCCACAATACACTTTTAATGCCAAATGAAGAAATGTGAACTTCTAATGATTTGTGAGTGTTTGAACAGTTGAGATATGATAATTTTGAGGTGTTAGGGGGATCAAAACTTCAAGAACATGTTTAGAACAAGATTTGGTGGTTTGTGGTAGCTTTGGTCAAAGTATGGTCGAATGAGAGTTGACTTTTTGATTTTTTGAGGTTCTTGATGTTTTAGTGAGTCATACACCTTCTATATGTCATTTAGAAGATGTGTGGATGGTTGTGAGAGTGTTGGTAATGCTAGAAATGAAAATGGCATGAAAGTTGTAAAATGCCCATTTTTGGTGTTTTTGAGCTTTTCTTCACTTACAAGCAAGAAGAGAATGAGAAGGAGAGTTGTGATATGTTGATGTTATGAGCAGCTATGGTGTCAAAAACAAGTGAGGGTGAGGGTTCTATTTATAGGAAAAAGAAGGGTGAGGGCAGCTTGGTAACTTTCATTTTTGGAGGGAGTTTCATGAAGTTTCTTGCAAAATCTTGCCAAGATCTTCTTCCATCAGCTCCATGGCTCAAGAAAGATCAGAAACATCAAGTGGAGATGTCCATGAAATGACTGAGGTGAGCTTAGAGGGTAGGATAGTACAGCTGCAGCAGTTGGAGATGGAAAGTTTCTCTCTCATTCTTACACATTTCAATATTTAATCCATAAATCACAACTAGCATCTCTCTCTCTCCAACCTCTCTTTTTCTGTCATTTCCTTCCTCTACACATCTGAATATCATAATGTATCATGATCCAAGGGTGGAGAGTGGTTAGAGATGAAAAATTCTGATTTTGAGAAGTTGGATCAAGTGGATTTCAAGTGTGACAGGCCCAACTTCAGTGCATCATAACTTTCTGCTCACAAATCTTTTTGAGGAGTTCTTGCACTTTTTAGAAAGCCCTTGTGTAGCTCTACAACTTTCATGTTTTAGGAATTTCCAAATTCTTGATGGAACTAGGTTGAAAAACCCCTTAAAGTTAGCAAAAAACAAGTTTTGATGCAACTAGATTTTGAAAAATCCACCAAGTGTTTTGTACTAAAAAATGATTTTGATGATAACTCCAATTCCATGCATTTTCTGAGAGTGTACTAGTATAGGACTTTTGTAGGACTTTTTAAGAGCTTTCCGACGAGCTTTGAACCACCTCGTTCGGGTGTGCGGTTAGGGAGTTAGGGTTTAGCCCCTTTCGAAACCCTAATTTCCCGATTTTTCGATTACTCTCACGCCTTTGATCCGATGATCATGAAAATTGATATGTAGGTCCCTCATGACATAAGGAACAACTTTGCTTCACCACTTGAAGTCCAATTCCTAAAACTTGAGGGGGTTGACTTTTCAGTCAACCGTACGATCGATCGGCGATTACCGAACTGTCTGTTCATGTTTCGGAGCTTCCAAGACTTTGAAACTCTTTGAGGGGACTTCACTAAGCCATATGAAATTTTTAAACCATACTTTTATCCTTGAATTATTTCCCGAATCTAAAGTCAAACTACAGTTGACTTTTTCAACCCGAAAAACCCTAATTGGGTGCCTTGAACTGCACTGCACCCCATCTGTGGGTGATTACTTCAAATTGAACTCACACATGGCCCAATATGGTACTCTTGATCTTATTTCATAAATTATTCAACCCAAAACATTGGTTGCCCAATCCTCGAACCTTCGATTTTATTAGTGCGGAGCCCCGTTTCATCTGTGTCTTGACAAAATACACTTCGAAACTTGTTAAGGTTAGATAAATAAATGCATATGATATGAAGAGGATATAAGGGGTCAAAATTTGGGGTGCAACAGATGCCCCTATTTAAATATCTTCACTAGATGGTAATGAGAGATGACAATCCTCATGAAATCGTGGTGAAAGGTATTTAAATATAGCAAACCAGAAATTTTGTCCCTTAGATCCGATGGTATGCAAAAGGACAAATGCGAATATGCCATGAATTTAAATGATGTCATATGAAGCTTGAATGCAAGGCAGATGCAAACACACGAACAAATATGAAAGAACAGCAAAACAACGAGTAACCACTCACGGGAACCCAACACACTGAGGAAAGATTCAAGACCAAGTAAGCAAGGTAGTTCGAACATGACTGAGGATGCTTGTTCAAGGAAATCTTTCACGCATGGGACACAAATTTCACCCGGAGAAAGACACACCTTCATTGGGGAGAGGAGATACGGACCTCACTGGGAATAACCAGATGAGGAAGCCCACCGGGGAAGATAACAAATCTCCCCTGGGGAAATGAAAGAAGAGAAAAGCAAACCACACTGGGGAGGAAACCCATTGGGGGAAAACTTGCTGGGGAACAAATCCACTGGAGAAGCACAACCTCACCGGGGAAAAGACGGAACGAAGACACGAACCTCACTGGGGATAACCAGATGAGAAAATTTCCTATAACGAAGAGTTCAAACGGGATCTTCAGGAAAAGGTTAGAAATAAGACTGGGCGTGCCGGGGAGGTTAGTATCCACTAATTCTCCGAGACACGACTGGAGAATCAAAAGTTTCAACTGGGGAGACTGGTGACGACTAGAATAACAAAAAGTTTCAAACAGTGCTAGTTTCCACTAGACTTACTGGGGATGATGGTGACGACCAAATCAAAGTTCCAATTACAATTGGGAATTCCAAACAAAATTGTTAAAACAACAAGACTTCTGCTGGGGAAATTGGTAACAACCAACTAATAACGATTAGTTTTCACGCAATGCCAGTAACCACTGGACTTTCAAAGAGTCTGGCGACGACCGAATCAGGATATACCAATAACAACTAATTCTGGATAATGCTAGTAACCACTAGACTTAACTAGAGAAATTGGTAACGACTGAGTCCCAGGAGACCAATGACCATTGGATTTTCACAGAGTTTGGTAACGACCAGACCAAAGTGGTGATAACAATCTGATTTAAGCGATGCCAATAATCATTGGACTTATGGTAACTGGTGACGACCAAATCCATGGGTATACCAATAACAACTGGTACTGGATACTGCTAGTGAAAACTAGATTTTCCAAGCAATGCTAGTGACCACTAGACTTAGAAAGACTGGTAATAACCAAATCAAAAGCCACCAATAACAATTGGGTCTGAAGGTGATACTAGTAACTACTAGATTTAAAAGACTGGTAATAACCAAATCAAACAGGTACCAATAAATATTGGATTCCAGGCGATGCCAATAATTATTGGACTTTTTAGGGAATTTTGGTGACGACCAACTTAAGTACTAATGACCATTGGTTTTAGAAGGCAATACTAGTAACCACTAGATTTTTTAGCAAAGATTGGTGAAATTCGAATCAAAAGGACTCAAATGATGATTGGTTGGCTTTATAGCAGAATCAGTGACGACTGGGTTTGGAAAATTGTTGGTGACGACCAAACTACTGTACCAAACGTAGTTAGTTCTGAATACGTGCTAGTGACCACTAGTCTTTCAAAGTTTGTTAGTGATGACCAAATCGAAGGTGAAAGTTGGTAATAACCCCCTGTTTGTATAAATTAAACATTGCTAGTCACCACTAACTTCCCAGAGCAAAATAAGGGAACCCCAGGATGTCGACTCTAAAGCGAACTTGTAACAACAAAACAAAGATAAAGGTAACGACCAAAGGATCTCAACGGTGGGAATGCAAACAAATGCGTATGCTGGCATGATGCTGTATGCAAGACACAGAACGACCCGTAGGGACAGAGGAAAATCAAATAAAGAGGGAACCCGTCACGCTGAGCTTCAAAATGCCTCAAGTCAGACAACATATCCTTCTTTGGTGCAGATAACGATCCTTTCTCAGTAATGTCCCCGTAATCTTGCAAGGAAGAAGTCTTAGCTTAATAGCTAGAACTGCTATCGGACGCATCTATCTCGGCCAAAGGTAACAGCGATTTCCACAACTTCAAGAACTGTGTAATATCATCATATTACCTTTAGAACTTTTCAATCATTTTGTCAAATTGTGCTTTCTCCTTTTTTCTTTTTTAAAACAAGACTTAAGTTTTTCAAAACACCTTGCTTTCATGAAACTTTTTATTAACAAATAAGTGAAATTGCATAACAAAAAATAGCAGATCATATCAATGATTTGGCCAAAAAAGAACTGATTTTATTGATAGACAAGAACTTTACAAAAGGCAAAGCCTTGGGGATTTTAAAAGTTTTGAAAAATGGCAACAGAAAAGATTACAGAATCCCATAATAATTTGGTCCTTCCGACTGCCAGTTCACTTGCTTTGCTGCTTCTGACGAGAACAACAAGCTTTGACCTTTCTTCTAATACTCTGCACAGGAGTCTGCCCCAGCGTCCGTCATCTTTCAAACATTGGGTTTTTCTTGTCGAGGCACTGAAATCCTCTTTCTATGTATTCCATTTTTCAGGCGTAGTATTTTCTTACTGCGTCCGAGTTGATGGGATACTTGAGTGGTTCACCATCCATGGTTTCGAGAATCAGAGATCCTCCGGAGAAAACAGTCTTCACAATGAAAGGGCCGTCGTAATTGGGCATCCACTTGCCACGCATGTCTTTCTGTGTAGGTAGGATTTTTCTAAGCACAAGCTCTCCTTCCCTATACTCTTTGGGACGAACCTTCTTATTGAATGCCCGGGTCATCCTTTGTTGATAGATTTGACTGTGACACATGGCCGTCATTCTTTTCTCGTCGATGAGATTCAACGAATCGAATCTTTCTTTTATCCACTCGTCTTCATCCAACTCTGCTTCCGTCAAGATCTTCAAGGAAGGTATTTTGACTTCAATGGGTAGCACCGCGTCCATCCCGTACACTAAGGAAAAGGGAGTTGCCCCTGTCGAAGTGCGTACTGATGTTCGGTAGCCGTGCAAAGCAAATGGTAACATCTCATGCCAATCTTTGTAAGTTACGACCATTTTTTGTATTATCTTTTTGATGTTTTTGTTTGCAGCTTCAACTGCGCCATTCATCTTAGGTCTGTAAGGGGATGAGTTGTGATGTTTGATCTTAAAATCGTCACAAAGTTCCTTCATTGTCTTGTTGTTCAGATTCGAACCGTTGTCAGTGATGATCTGGTTAGGGATACCATATCGGCAGACAATCTCTTTTTTAATGAAGCGTGCGACCACTTGTTTCGTCACATTTGCATATGATGCTGCTTCCACCCATTTGGTGAAATAATCGATTGCGACAAGGATGAAGCGATGGCCATTAGAAGCTTTCGGCTCTATTGCCCCGATCATATCTATGCCCCACATTGCAAAAGGCCAAGGTGACGTCATTACATTGAGAGGATGTGGAGGGACATGCATTTTATCAGCATAAACTTGACATTTATGACACTTTCGAGCGAAGAGTATGCAATCCGTCTCTAAAGTTAACCAGAAGTAACCCGCTCTTAAGATTTTCTTAGCCATGGTGTGGCCATTTGCATGGGTGCCGAAGGTTCCTTCGTGTACTTCGGTCATTATGAGATTCGCCTCATTTTCATCGACGCATCGGAGTAAGACCATATCATGGTTTCTTTTGTACAAGATGCCATTGCTGATGAAAAATTTAGATGACAACCTCCGTATCGCTCTTCTGTCAATTGTGGACGCGTTAGCGGGATACACTTGGTTTTGAAGGAAATTCTTGATATCATGAAACCATGGCTTCCCCCCAAATTCTTCGTCTATTGTCATGACGTATGCGGGTACTGTCCTTCTTTCGATACGGATCAGAGGTGCCTCGTTGACAAACTGGACTTTCCGCATGGATGCCATCATGGCCAGCGCATCGGCAATGTGATTTTCTGCCCTTGCTACATGCTTGAAGGTAATTTCATCAAAATACTCAGCCATCTCTAGGATGTGGGTCTTATAAGGAATCAATTTTTCATCCTTGGTTTCCCATTCTTCTTTGAGTTGGTATATCACCAAAGCAGAATCACCAATTACTTCTAAGATTTTGATACGGAGGTCAATGGCAGCCTCCAACCCTAGGATGCAGGCTTCATACTCCGCTATGTTGTTTGTACAGGAGAAACAAAGTCGGGCTGTGACCGCAGTGTACCCTCCAGTTGGATTTTTCAGGACAACTCCGATGCCATGTCCATTTTTGTTTGACGCTCCGTCGAACATCATCTCCCAACGAGATCCCGGCTCGGGACCTTCCTCTGGACCAGGCTCTGGTTTTGTGCGCTGAATATACATCACATATTCATCAGGAAAATCGAACTTGAGCGGTTGATAATCCTCCATAGGATGCTCTGCAAGGTGTTCTGACAAGATGCTTCCTTTGACGGATTTCTGAGCAACATACTGGATATCGTACTCCGATAGGAGCATATGCCATCGGGCTAATCTTCCTGTCTGAGCTGGCTTCTCAAAGATGTATTTGATGGGGTCCATCTTAGAAATCAGCATCGTAGTGTGGCAAATCATGTACTGCCTCAGACGTTTAGCAGCCCATGCCAACACACAACAAGCTTTTTCCAGGGGAGAGTAACGACTCTCGCAATCAGTGAACTTCTTGCTTAGATAATAGATTGCATGTTCTTTCTTCCCTGACTCATCAGTCTGGCCCAAGACACAGCCCATCGAACTTTCTAACACGGTCATATACACGAACAAAGGCCTTCCAGGTACCGGAGGGATCAGCACTGGAGGTTCTTGCAAATACTGCTTGATTTTATCGAACGACGCCTGGAAGTTTTCATTCCATACCACCGTTTGATCCTTTCGTAACAACTTGAAGATCGGTGTACAGGTAGGAGTCAGATTGGAGATGAACCTGGAGATGTAATTCAAACGTCCAAGGAAGCCTCTAACTTGTTTCTCAGTTTTGGGAGCAGGCATCTCCTGGATTGCTTTAACCTTTTCAGGGTCTACCTCAATTCCTCGCTGACTAACGATGAAACCAAGTAACTTGCCTGAGCGAACTCCGAAGGTGCATTTGGCTGGATTTAGTCTTAATTGATACTTTCAGAGTCTTTCAAATAGCTTCAGTAAATGATCCAAGTGGTCTTCTTCACTTTGGGATTTTGCAATTATATCATCCACGTATACCTCGATTTCTTTGTGCATCATATCATGAAAGAGTGTGACCATAGCTCTCTGATACGTTGTCCCTGCGTTCTTCAAACCAAAAGGCATTACCTTATAACAATAGGTGCCCCATGGTGTGATGAAAGTTGTTTTCTCCATGTCCTTCGGATCCATTTTTATCTGGTTATAACCCGAAAATCCATCCATGAATGAGAACACTGCAAAGCTTGCCGTGTTATCCACCAAAGTGTCAATATGTGGTAACGGAAAATCATCCTTCGGACTTGCTTTATTTAGATCCCTATATTCGACGCACATCCTGACCTTGCCATCCTTCTTTGGGACTGGTACAATGTTGGCCACCCATTCTGGATATTTGGATACTGCTAGAAAGCCAGCATCTATTTGCTTTTTGACCTCATCTCGGATTTTAAGTGCCATGTCTGGTCTCGACCTGTGAAGCTTTTGTTTGATCGGAGGACATTCTGGTTTCAGGGGGAGCTTGTGCATGACAATGTCAGTATCCAACCCTGGCATATCTTGGTAGGACCAAGCAAATATGTCAACAAAGTCTCTGAGGATTGTTATCAACTTGTCTTTGATTTCTGGCCTTAATGATGCCCCAATCTTGACTTCTCTTTTGTCCTCCTCTGACCCCAAGTTGATGACTTCCGTCTGCTCTTTATGGGGCTGGATATAATCATCTTCGTACTCAGCCATTCTCTTTAACTCTTCTGGGACTTCTAACTCTTCTTCGTTCTCTTCTTCAGCTTGAAAGACAAATGAACCGCTAGTAGAAGGAACCGAATGATCATGGGATTCTGTGGTTGATGGGGGTATTCTGCATGTTTTATTTAGGAACAATCAGGCACTCACACACAGACATGCAGATGAAGGGTGGTTTTTATTATTTTTTTTTTCAAAAGAGATTGCCATTTTTTCCAAAAAAGAGTGAAAGTGATGCGCAGACAAATAACAAGAGTTTTAACAAAAACACTTTTCATTAATGATTTTCAATTTTCGCAAAGTGGCCCAATACAAAATAATTCGCAGGTCTTGGGCAAGACCAAGAAATTTTTAAAGAAAAACACAAAGCTAACAGGCAGAATGAATTACTCTAAAGGCAAAAAGATGGGAACTTCCACAGCCTCCCAATTGCGCAATGCTCCTCCTCCTCTAGTTATTAGATGGTCTAGATTATCGTCCTCATCTTCAGCAATAATGGCATTGACTTGCACACCGCCGCTGGTGAATATCTCTTTTAAGGACTTCTTCCTCATGGTGCTTTCTTCTGGCTCACCTCCCGGAGTTGGTTTGTAACCCAACCCTTGTCGATCATTCTTGGCCCGAGCATTGACTTCGATGACCTCTCCCCATCCCAGTGGGATTCCAGCTTTCAGTGCTGCCTTAATACTTTGGGCAGAGGTAAATAATGGCCTTTGGGTTATGTCTGACTCATCTACTAGAACAACGTGAGCTATTTCTAGTGCTTGGAAGGCTGTCTCGAGAGAGTCTTCATCAGCCTCAATATACCGGAAAGATGACAAGTTGCTTACCATCAAGTCCTCTTCTCCATGGACAATGACTAGCTGGTTATTTACAACAAACTTCATTTTTTGGTGGAGCGTGAAAGTGACAGCGCCAGCTGTATGAATCCAGGGTCTTCCCAATAAGCAGCTGTAAACCGGATTTATGTCCATCACTTGGAAGGTGACTTCAAAGATTTGTGGCCCGATTAGAATAGGAAGATCAACTTCTCCTATCACGGTTCTCCTGGATCCGTCGAATGCCTTGACTATAAGAGAGGTTGGTCTCATGGTAGCGCCTTGATATGCCAGCTTGGCCAAAGTCCTTTTAGGAATTACATTGAGTGCTGACCCAGTATCAACAAGAACTCGGGACATTGTATCCTCTTCACACTTGATTGATACATGCAAGGCACGATTGTGCTTACGCTTCTCAGCCGTCAGGTCATTATCGTCAAAGCTCAAAGTGTTACAGGCAGTGATATTTGCTACAACGGAGTCAAACTGCCCCACTGTAATATCTTTAGTGACGTGGGCCTGTGTCAGGATTTTGAGCAATGCCTGGCGGTGTGCTGGAGAACTTAAGAGCAAAGCCATGACCGAGATCTTGGAGGGTGTTTGATTCAATTGGTCTACCACCCTATAATCGCTTCGTCGAATGATTCTTAAGAATTCTTCTTCATCGTTCTTGAGACTTTCTTTTCCTTTAACTAAAGGTTCTTTGGCGGTGGTTGTATCTGGAACAGGCTTTTGAGGAACAAGCGTCTTTTGAACAGAAACCGCTGGTGGAGGAGCCTCATTATATGTTCGAGTTTGATAGATACGACCACTCCGGGTCATTTTGCTTCCACCGGCAATGTTGGCCACACTTACCAGTTTCGTTTCTTTGAAAATCCCTTCACACCATGAATAGTCTTGTTTTGGTGTCACGGTTCTTGGGCGAGGCTGGAATCCTCCCCTTGGCTCAAACCTAGTCTGTCCTCTCCCGAATTTCGGGGGTGCGTCATCACGAAATACTGGCCGAATATTCTTGTAGTTTTTGTTACTATTATCATCTCTGAACACGACTCCTTTGTTGGATTCTCCTGGTATGTTAAACACAGGCTCGATGACTGCCACATCTTCTTCCTTTTTCCGGTGGGCAATTTCTATCATTCCCTGTTCAATCATAGCTCGAATATCCTTTTTCACAGCGTCACAACCCTCAGGATTCAGCATACATTCTTTGCAATCCTCGTGAGATTTCTTGAGTGACCACGCTTGAGCGAGGCGTTTGTGCAGGTCTGCTAATGGCACTTTGATCTCACCAACAGTAGTAACTTTCTTGTCTTCTGACCCCTCCCCTTCTTCAGTAATGGCATTGACTCCACCATGATTGGGAAGAGGGTTGCTCTTAACATTGGGCGAATTGTCTTCGAAGGACAGAATTCCTTTTTCAACAAGTTCACGAACTAGGTGCTGAAGGGCGAAGCAACCTTCGAGATTGTGGCCTGGAGCATTCTCATGAAATAGGCAGCGGGCATTTGCATCGTAATAGAACGAGAGTGGATTGGGTGGAGCACCTAATTTTCTTGTTTTAACCAATCCTCTTTCTATTAACATGGGAAATAGGTCAGTGTAACTCATTGGAATAGGCTGTATCTTTGGCCTATTTGCTTGATAACTTGCCTTCGGGGCCCTGTTCTGAGGTTGTTGACCCTGCGGCTGCTGGTATTGCTGTTGATTATTGGTGCGATATTGTTGCTGGTTGCTAGGCTGATACTGGTGTTGATTGTTGAATGCCCCGGGTTGGGGGCCGTGTTGTGAAGAAGGTTGAAAAACCGGGGTCACTGCCGCCATATATGATGGTTGGTACTGTTGGTGGAGGCTTCGAGAGCTTTGTACTTTCTTTCCATATGTGATTGCGCTCACCTCTCCTTCTTTCTTTTTGTGGAACGTGCTGATTGGCTTCTTTGCTGCGTTGGCGCTTGAGGTAACATTTGGAGTAGTCACTTTTCCACTTTTTAAACCTGCTTCCACCTTGACCCCTACCGCCACAATATCAGAGAAATTTGTTGTGACGCTGCTGATCAAACGTTCGTAGAATTCGGGTCGAACTGTATCCACAAACCAATCTGCCAGATCCTTCTCAGTAAGAGGAGGCTCTACTTGTGCTGCAGTTCTGCGCCATCTTTGCGCATACTCTTTGAAGGTTTCGGTATTTTTCTGCGTCATGTTGAGAAGCTGACGGCGGTCGGGAGCTAGGTCCATGTTGTACTTGTACTGTTGAATAAAAGCATCTGAGAGGTCTTGGAAACTGTGAATCTTAGCTTGATCTAAACCGAGATACCACTTGGCCGAAGCCCCTTTTAGACTATCTTGGAAACAGTGTACTAACAGTTTATCATTTTCAATATGCGGAGCCATCCGCCTACAGTACATGATTAAGTGCTCTTTAGGACAAGCGGTCCCTTCATATTTGTCGAAGATTGGCGTTTTAAATTTCTGAGGGAACACTAATCCAGATACCAAACATAGATCCTTGGCATCAGATCCAAAGACATGATTTCCTTCAATGGCCCTCATCCTTTTGGCCATGATGTCCATCTCTACCCTTAACTTTTCGTGTTTCTCGTCCTCAGCTTCAGATCCATCGGGTATATCAAAGATTGGCTGTTGATTGGCGAAGACTGGACGTACTGTGGTGGGTCCACCTGCTGGAGTAAAAATGGGGTTTCTGATTGTTGAGTCGAACAACGGATTGAGACCTGAAGACTGCATGTTGTTGAAAGGGGGCACAAAATCTCGGGACATGCCATAGGGAAACTCCGTTGAAGTAACAGGAGCCATTGTGACATTGGCTGCTGCTGTGGCAACTTCGGAGATCACTGTAGGTTGTGTATCCATTTTCGCTTTGATCACGTTGAGGGCTTCCAAGATCTGGTTGACGTCCCCTTTGATCCCTTCAATGTCATTATCCATTCGATCGAAACTTTGGTCGTTATCTGCCATCTTCTTTTGAGCTTGGGACCGTGTGTTGTATCTGTGGGTACTCAGCGTGACTCTTTATCTCCTCTTTCTGGACAAGAACAAAAGATGAGCTGCGGAACCCCAAATGCAGGATTGATGTAGAATGATATACAAATGCGGATGCATAAACCATTCAAGGAAACTCAAAGTTTTCGTTTACAAACAAAAAGTTAGACCAACACGTAATGACATGCTTAAAAAGCGTTTTTCATTTGATAACCGGAAATCTATTACAGTAGAGTGGCCTTCGCTAAAAAGCAAGACTCTTCTTACAATGAAATTTAAATGCAACAAGCAGGATATCAATCCTTTTTTAGGGAAAGCAGGGAAATGGCGAAACAAAGATTAATCTAACAAGACGACCCTTCTCCTTCTTGGACTCTGACATGAACTTGATCCTGGCAGATAATCTCCCACAGGTCTTCGTTTTCTCTTTGCGCTTTAACCAAAGCGTATTTCAGCTCTTCCCTAGTCGCGGGGACCTTAGGTTCCATAGTTATCTCATAGTCGTGAGTGTAGAACATGATTAAGGCAATTTCCTTTGACCATAGCAGGTACCCCCTAGTGGTTAAACAACTCGCATTCTCCATTGGGGTTGGGCCCATGAGGTGTGGATCTCTTTGAGCATATTGAGCATCTTCTTCTAGTTCCTGATTGCGACCAGTCTCACAGAAGCGAGGCCTTAACAGTTCTGGTTCAGGCTCGGGCCTGGTGGGATACCCATGTTGACGCCGAGCGAGAATAGGATTATAAGTGATCACCCCTTCTATCCCAATGAGAGGCACATTGGGGAAATCTCCGTAGCTGGAAATCATGACCTGATCACCGATGCTAGTGTCATACCAAGTGATATCATGGTGTCTGAGAGTGACAAGTTTAGAAACCCAAGTGCTTTTGGTGGGAAGCCTCCAAAGGATATGGGTCCCCGGCAGATGAGAAGTAAACCATCGGTCGAGCAGTGCAAGACAGCATGAGAATCGCCCACAATCATACAAGGAAAAACGGTGGATGACTACATAAGTATCAGCTAGTATTGTGTTGACCGGATTTTTGAGGATGAAGAGGTGGATTGCTTCTTCGCTGATGAAGTCGTAACTGCTTGGGAACAGATACAGTCCATATATTAGTAGTGCCAAAATTGCCTCAAAAATGCCCAGGTTTTGGCTTTCATAGTGATACTCGGCCATTTCCATTAGAGGCCCGACATCCATTCCATACCACCCTCCTTTCGCCCTCATTGGTGGTAAGTCTTCCAGCTTGATATGCAGGGCTTTAGCTAAGTCCTTTTTCTTTGGCTTTCCATAAGGGAGCGTAAAAGTCCATGGGATCTTCTAGTAAGCATTATACTCTTCGAGGGTCGGGAGTAACTGAAAATCTGGGAACACAAAGCAATGGTAAGTTGTATGATAGAATTCCACCAAGGCTTGCAACATGGGCTCATTGATCGGAGCGCTTATTAATGGCAATAGGTCCCCATATTTGGCTATGAAAGCAGCAGGATTTCGGACAAGTCTGGTTAACATTCTTAGACGGCCCAATCTCAGATCCGGGACTCGAAGCATGTCTCTTCTTACCATGTTGTTGCCTGCAAAGAAAAAAGTTGAATTTCCTTGAATGGTTAGAAGAAGTGTGAATGCAAATGCACATGATTGTCATGGAACTCAGATATTTTTGAACATCAGAAATCGTCATTTCATTAATAAACAAAACGGATTACAAAACATAATTTCCTCTTACAAGAGTTTTAACTAAACAACTTGGTGCAACCTATCAAGGTTCTCCTAGCAGCCTGAGGTTGAGCTTCTCGATCTTTCTTTCCAACTGAGTCTTCTCAATGATGAGTCTGTCCACAATTATCTTCCATGGATTAGACTGAGGCTCATAAGGTTCCTCTAGTGCTTTCCTCTTCTTACAAGAGAGGATTTCTTCATCTTTCGACTGGAGTTGTCTCCGGAGCTCCGCATTTTCTTCAATGACTATCTGATACTTGTGCTTCCAAGCTTCTTCAGTTTGCTGTGCTTTGACCAAGGCAATTTTCAACTTTTCTTCTTCAGACATGAAGACCAACGGGCGTTCTTCCTTCAAGGCCATAGGCTCTTGTTTAGGATACGACATCCTTAGCGTGACGGCTCTTTTCCGAACCCATTGGAGGTAAGGTTCCAAAGAAGCACAGTTGAGCCTTCCAATATCTTTCTTTCCTTTCTTGTGTAGATGCTTCCAAGCTTCTAGAATTTTCTCTTTTAATCCTTGACTATCTTCCCCTTCTTTGAAGAAGATGCTTTCTACTTGAACACTTTTGGGCTTGTCCTTTAGAGGGTATCCCAATTGTCGGCGGGCGAGTATCGGAATGTAGCTGATCCCTCCATTAATGCTGAGAAGAGGTACGTTGCTAAATTCCCCACAACTGTCAATAATCATTATCCCATCATAATCACGACTATACCAATCAATATCAGAATGGGTAAGAGCCATGATCTTTTGTGACGACCATCCTTTCTTTGGATCCCAAAAAGCGTTAGCTTTGGGTAAGTGTGAAGTGAACCATTTGTACAATAAAGGAGCACAACAAGTGATCATTCCTCCATTATGGAAGTTCCTCAGGTGAACAGAATGGTACGTGTCTGCTAACAAGGTAGGCACAGGGTTTTTCTTCAAGAAAATTTTGATGGCATTGAGGTCCACAAAGTTCTCAAAGCTTGGAAACAAGAATATACCATAGATGAGTAAGGCAAAGATAGCCTCGAATGCATCCATGCTTAAATGATCTGCGTAATATTGAGCTTTCTCAACCAAGAATTCTGCTTTTAACCTAAAGATTCCCCCTTTTGTAATCAGATTCTTTTTTATATCATCCACTCCCAAACGCGTAGCTTTGGCGATATCTTGCTCTTTGGGGTCCTTCTCTACAATCGGAAAAGGAGATTCTTCAAGAATAGGCAACCCAATTAACTGAGAATACTCTTCTAGGGTGGGTACTAGCTGATAATCAGGGAATGTGAAGCAATGGTAGAGTGGGTCATAAAACTGGAGGAGAGTAGAGAGAAGTCCACTGTCCATCTTTATCTTCAAGAGTAGCAACAGCTTCCCGTATCGGCTTTGAAATCCCTCTGAATCTGTCACTAAGGTGCTCAACCTTTTCAAATCATCTAGGTTAAAACCCTTGTAAGTGTACTTCAAAGTTTTCTTTCTTTCGCTGTTCATGACGACCTCTGATATTTACAAACAACAAAGTCTGAGTTCCATGACACCATATGATAATATGATGACATGATGATATGAATGCATAAAACACAAACGAGATGCATATGCACACAACACAGG
Organism: Lathyrus sativus; assembly: GCA_963859935.3. Classification (NCBI taxonomy): domain Eukaryota; kingdom Viridiplantae; phylum Streptophyta; class Magnoliopsida; order Fabales; family Fabaceae; genus Lathyrus; species Lathyrus sativus. Next base: position 451,354,004 of record OZ012741.1, read on the forward strand.
TTTAGGGTTAAGGATAAGCATGAGTTCAAGGGTCTACCCATCCCCAAAGATTGTACTATGGATTGATTGTACCTGCCGAACGGGTTCTACAAAAGTTCCCAGAGTCATCAACCCATCTTTCGGATATTATCGACTTCCCAAATCACTTGGTAATCGATAATATTCTCAAGAGAATCTCGTCTGAGTGTAGTATCGCGTATCAACTACTTTGGAAATACTTCCTTATAGTCATCGCACTACGCCCTAATAAGGCCAAAGTGGGGTAGAATGTATTCTAAAAGTCCACAGTGTCACAGGCTCCTTCGTTGAAAGTAGCATTGTTTTCACGAATACTCGATCAACAATACTAAAACTTTCAAGAGGGCCTACACTGAGCGGTGGTTTCTCAAGTTAGCTTGGTTGGGAATTAACTCCCTATAAGCCTTCTTGAATATACCACCATCCTATCATAATTTCACTCAAGTCCGGGTATAGGACCGTCTCACCACTCAAAGCACCCAATACCCAACATACAAACAAGTATATTGACAAATATACATGTTAAGAAAATATTTACAAATATAGCATGCAATTAAACAAAATAGGCTAAACCCTCAAGTTTAAATCCTCCCCAGTGAAGTCGCCATTTCTTTTGCGGTGAAAATTGGATATCAAGCTATTGAATTAACTTGAACCTTAATTCTTTTACAACCGGACTTTAATTTATCCAAAGGAAAGGTCTAAAGAAAGAAAGAACCTTTTGCGCGATGTTACAACAACGCTAAGAGATTCGGGGATCGGGGGTTGGTTATGCATAGGGTAGGTATTTCACATCTTAAACATCTGTAGTACTCTACAGGAACCTTTTGTTTATTTGTATGCTAAGTTTGTTAAATATTTGCTAAGGTTTGGGTATTGGGTAAAAAGGTGAAGGTTATGATAGATGAAGACCTAAGATTATTTCTAAGTTTGCTCGCAAAGACATCGCATCCTCTGCCTACGTATCCTAACTAGGATAGAATCAAAGCAATCGTAGTTCACCTCACTAGGGTTGAAGAACGCTTGATTGCGATCAAGGTTCAAAGGGGAACAAACATAATAATGTTTGTGTAGAGTTTCACAAAACTCTCTATGTCTATGTTGTAACACTCAAAGGGGGAAGTAAGTGATCATATCCATGATCCTTACATAGAGTTAACAACTCTATCCTAGGGTTCTAGTTGTAAACACTCCTAGTGAGGTGGGTCTTTTAGACTTAATCAAAGTCTAAGGCTTTTTTGGGTTCTAACCTAACTAAGGTTCAAGATGACTTTACAAAGTCAAGGGAGGAGGTAATGAGCTATCCATGACACAAGGGTCAATGGAGAGACTTTTCCTTTGGAAGGGAAATAAAGGAGACGACTTGGATGAGAACTAGAGAGTTCCATCACTTGGGGAATAAATACCTAACAAAGCATAAATATTCAAGTATGAGGAATATAGAAGACAATGATTATAATCAAGATTTAACCAACACGTTACAATGGGCAAGTATTTTAGGTAGGATGAATGGTTACAACCAACATGTTACAATAAGCATGTTTGGGACAAAGATGTAGGTATATTTTGACAAGGATTTAAAGCATGATGAAGGTAACAACCATATAAACAAATAACAATTTGAAAGTGAAAACTATGTCTAGATAACAATCTCACACAATTAAATTAGTTTAGCCTCGTAATTTAGGAGGTGGCGAGATAAACTTAACAAAGCGAAACGGAGGGAAAACATATGGTAACAACCGATGAAAGAGTGACATCCTAATATGCTAACAACATAAAGGAAAATAAATCTCACAAGATAAAAGTGAACATGGTATGAGGAAACTTCAAATTGAAACACATGGTAATAACCTAAAAACGGATCTACTAACAAGCAAGATCAAAGCATTTGTAAAAACAAGTACAATTTGCTAAAATAAACTAGACATCATAACGAAAAGTTTGCAAAAAGAACGAGTTGAAACTGATGAAAAATGAATAAACTATGGTCATTTGAAATTTTCATGATAAACAAATAAGCAAATAAAAGGAAAGGGCATGGGTGGGGTTTGAACCCACGCCCTTATGCTTATAAACATGACTAACTAACCACCAGGCCATAACACACGCGTGTGTTAGAAGATTAGGAGGAATGAAGAAAATAACTTATCAATGAAAATTGGAAAAATAAAACAAAAGGGTTCGACCTCCACCCGGATCGAACCCTGGTCATGCAGGTAGAGGGGCATAAGGCGCGCAAGGGTCTGCCACTGGGGTGGCTGTTACATCCATTAATTGAATGGAAACAAAAAATAAACATAGCTTAAATTGGTTGATTTTCTGGGCAACCCAAGAACTCTCAACATGATTTGCAAAACGACTCCAACTTTCTCAAATCTCAACTGATTTTAACAAACCTTATATGCATCTTACCCAGAAAAACAAGAGGAATCTGATGGTGATGCTAGTTTCCCAAGATTCTTAGTGGAATAAAAAATTCGAATGCTTATGCTTTATGACTCATGAGATGCAAATTGGTACTCCACACTCATTTTAGCCATTCTCATACTAAACCAAAATTATATACACACTAGCCACAACTTGCTGAATGAAGATAAACCAAAGATTGAGTTGAAAACAAATGGTGGTGAGCAATGATCATCAAGTTGCAATTTTCAAACCATCTGCTGTGTAATGTTAAACCAAAAGCTGCTATGCCAACATGAACACCTAATTATGGCAGCAATAAATTGGCTACCAACTTCAAACAAGCCTCTGACAAAAGCTGAGTCTCAAGGAAACATGACACTTAATTCTACTAAGATTCAAACCTTTCTCAACAAAGAAAACTGACAGCCTTCCACTGGTTTCCATGCTAATCCTAGACAACCTCTAAAACAGTTCAATCTAGTCCAACACAGTAAAGCTAACTGCTCACTAGAAACAAATACTTTGCTTGTCGAATGTTGATGTAAACAGGCCTGCTATCAACATAAAAACTGAAATGGTCTTGAAGCTATGTTCTGACCTTAAAACAACAGCCAGGATAAATGATGACTAGATTCTAGTAGGATTCAAATGCTGTTCTATTCTCTAACAAGACTTGGCCAGTAAGATGAATATTGAGGTGTCCTCCAAGAAACTCAAATCCTTACCTGCTATGACTCTTGTGACAGCAAAAGATCAAAACAATAAAGAACAACTTGCTGCTCGATGGTTTCAAATCTCTATGCATGATGGTAATGTTTTCATTTGAAATTGGCTTTTAATCTCAACAACATGTAGCCTAAACAGATGCTAATCAGTTTTTTCTGTATTGAAAAATACATGCATGACAGCAACCAGCTAGTACAGTTATCATAACTGCCAAGCCCAAACTAAATCCCTCTAATCTCAATCACACCTAGGCTAATAGTAACAGGACAACAAAACAAAACTAAGCCCTGCTATAAGGTCTACTGAGGGCAGAGCTGTGTATGTTGCACAAAGTCTCATTCAAAGAAGATTTATCAAACTAATAGGCAAGATCAAAACCAAAAGCTGAAGCAAAGGCAAGCTGTTTGTTAGCACTTAACTGGATGTTTACAAAACCAAATTTAACACATAAATGATAAGGGATATGTGAGGCTGCAATGGGGAGAGTGAGTGGTCAAGGTAAAAACCTAAGGCTAGTGATTAGCATCAAGAAGACCTCTAGGTGAGGCCAAACTTAGATGGATCCACTCAAAGCAGTCTCTCTTCCCTAAGCCCTCAACAGCACAAAAACAACATGTTTAGACTGCTCACACAGCCAACAATCATCAACATCATCCAATACAGGCCCTTACAAAATAGTTACTGCACATTACAAAATTGTTTGAATAAACCAGCCAAGAGTTGATATGTTCCTAAAAGACCAAGATGAAATCTGATAAGGATTCTGAGTTAACAAACTTCTCATACCAAATGGACAGCAAACCCTCAAAGCTCTATCATACCAAGCACCAATAACGTAACAGTAAAGATAGACACTAACTGCTCTAAATAGACTGCTTGAATTCTCAACAACCTAAATCTCTCAACTCATCTTTATAGCCCTAAGGAGTCTAACTAAGACCGAGCAGAATCAAACAATGTCATTACAAGGCCTGTGATATCAATACAAATAGTTAAGAATCCTCACCATGAATTTCAATTCACACACTCTGCCAGTAGGCCTCCTAACACCCCCAAATGGCTGTTATCCAAACAACACAATAATGCCTCAATAATAAAGCTTAATGAGGCCTACCTTAAGGCAGAAGTGAAGGGTTAAACCTTGCACAACAGATTGAAGTTGGTAAGCTCAGCCTGTTTGGACAGTTACAGGCAATGGTGCCTAACATCCCAAAAATGGATTAACAATCCTAACTATCACCAACCTTGGAGTAACAGCAAGAGTTTCACACTTACCACCAAAAGAAATCCTCCCAATAGCTACACTGCCTAGCTTACAGTTTTAGTACTAAAAATGGACTTATATTTATCAAAGGTGCAGATCCAAACATAATAGCAATAATGGTATCATCCTAACTAGAACTAACACACTACCATGATCATCCTCAAAAGTTATCTCCCTCTCAAAACAGCTTCACTCTAAGCTAGCCTTGTGGTTTCTTACCCTATCATACTGCTAGAACTGATGGTCTAAACAACCTATTGGCAGACTTTGGCATGATAGCTCAAACATATAGTAAGCATAATAACACATATCAAGCATCAATGTATTATTCCAAACAGATCTGTGACTTCAAGCATAACAAGAACAAACCAACATCATTAATATTAACAACTTGGGTACAGCCAGTACCAAAAATTAATCCATTTTTCAAATGAGTTGGTGCAGCATGATGATTGAGTCAGTACATTATCATGACAAACAGGTCAAAATATGTTGGTTAAAGTTTATGAGACACTCCTTCATTCATTGAAGTATTCATTGTAAAAATCAACATAGTATATTAGCTCAAAATTCTAACTAGCACCCCAAAAGTGTGATTCTATGAAACCTGAGGCAAAAACTGATGGGGAACAAGTACATACCTTTTGATGATCCTTGGAAATGTAAAGATGGCTGAGAAAAACCAGAGGTTGCTTGCTCCAATTTTTGACCTTTTGAGATTTCTTCCACTTTAAGCCACAATACACTTTTAATGCCAAATGAAGAAATGTGAATTTCTAATGATTTGTGAGTGTTTGAACAGTTGAGATATGATAATTTTGAGGTGTTAGGGGGATCAAAACTTCAAGAACATGTTTAGAACAAGATTTGGTGGTTTGTGGTAGCTTTGGTCAAAGTATGGTCGAATGAGAGTTGACTTTTTGATTTTTTGAGGTTCTTGATGTTTTAGTGAGTCATACACCTTCTATATGTCATTTAGAAGATGCGTGGATGGTTGTGAGAGTGTTGGTAATGCTAGAAATGAAAATGGCATGAAAGTTGTAAAATGCCCATTTTTGGTGTTTTTGAGCTTTTCTTCACTTACAAGCAAGAAGAGAATGAGAAGGAGAGTTGTGATATGTTGATGTTATGAGCAGCTCTGGTGTCAAAAACAAGTGAGGGTGAGGGTTCTATTTATAGGAGAAAGAAGGGTGAGGGCAGCTTGGTAACTTTCATTTTTGGAGGGAGTTTCATGAAGTTTCTTGCAAAATCTTGCCAAGATCTTCTTCCATCAGCTCCATGGCTCAAGAAAGATCAGAAACATCAAGTGGAGATGTCCATGAAATGACTGAGGTGAGCTTAGAGGGTAGGATAGTACAGCTGCAGCAGTTGGAGATGGAAAGTTTCTCTCTCATTCTTACACATTTCAATATTTTAATCCATAAATCACAACTTGCATCTCTCTCTCTCCAACCTCTCTTTTTCTGTCATTTCCTTCCTCTACACATCTGAATATCATAATGTATCATGATCCAAGGGCGGAGAGTGGTTAGAGATGAAAAATTCTGATTTTGAGAAGTTGGATCAAGTGGATTTCAAGTGTGACAGGCCCAACTTCAATGCATCATAACTTTCTGCTCACCAATCTTTTTTAGGAGTTCTTGCACTTTTTAGAAAGCCCTTGTGTAGCTCTACAACTTTCATGTTTTAGGAATTTCCAAATTCTTGATGGAACTAGGTTGAAAAACCCCTTAAAGTTAGCAAAAAACAAGTTTTGATGCAACCAGATTTTGAAAAATCCACCAAGTGTTTTGTACTAAAAAATGATTTTGATGATAACTCCAATTCCATGCATTTTCTGAGAGTGGACTAGTATAGGACTTGTTAAGAGATTTCCGACGAGCTTTGAACCACCTCGTTCGGGTGTGCGGTTAGGGAGTTAGGGTTTAGCCCCTTTCGAAACCCTAATTTCCCGATTTTTCGATTACTCTCACGCCTTTGATCCGATGATCATGAAAATTGATATGTAGGTCCCTCATGACATAAGGAACAACTTTGCTTCACCACTTGAAGTCCAATTCCTAAAACTTGAGGGGGTTGACTTTTCGGTCAACCGTACGATCGATCGGCGATTACCGAACTGTCTGTTCATGTTTCGGAGCTTCCAAGACTTTGAAACTCTTTGAGGGGACTTCACTAAGCCATATGAACTTTTTAAACCATACTTTTATCCTTGAATTATTTCCCGAATCTAAAGTCAAACTACAGTTGACTTTTTCAACCCGAAAAACCCTAATTGGGTGCCTTGAACTGCACTGTACCCCATCTGTGGGTGATTACTTCAAATTGAACTCACACATGGCCCAATATGGTACTCTTGATATTATTTCATAAATTATTCAACCCAAAACATTGGTTGCCCAATCCTCGAACCTTCGATTTTATCAGTGCGGAGCCCCGTTTCATCTGTGTCTTGACAAAATACACTTCGAAACTTGTTAAGGTTAGATAAATAAATGCATATGATATGAAGAGGATATAAGGGGTCAAAATTTGGGGTGCAACACTTACACTCGTTTAGAATGAAGAACCATGTCTCAAGAGATGATGGATCAGCTAGTGAGAGGACAAGAAGCTTTAAAGGGGGAGATCAGTCTTTTGAAGAGGCAAATGAATTGGGTCTTGGAAACTTTACACGCTTTGTTGAGAAAATAGGGACACTCCGTGCCCATTGCTGCTGTAAAGGGAGATAATCCTCTACGTTCATTTGGTGTTACTACGAGTCAAGAGTCATTCCATCAGGAATCTCCTCACTTGCCAACTCATGACCCTCCTTCAAGATGTCATCTTCAGCCTTTGACCGCCAGATCAACAGATCAACCTCCAGTGGCTATCTTCCTCCAAGGGCGTCAGAGTCAAGATCAAGGGCAGGATCAGGATTAAAATAGAAAGAACAAAAATCACTTTAACTTAATTCCTATATTATACAGTAAAATCTACCTGCAGTTGGTTCAAAATTCGTTGGTAACTCGTCGGCCCATCGAGCCTATACCGACCGCTTATCCTCCGAAGTACGATCCAAATCTAACATGAGAATATCACGAAGGGGTAATATGACATGACTTAGATACTTATCTTGCGTTGTAGTATAGAGTCAGGAGGTTGGTCAACAACAGGAAATTAGTCTTCGAAAAAGACCATCCAGAGGTGAAATGTGAATACTATACTGGAGCAGTAGGACACTCTGTCGAGGAATGTAAGAGTTTTAGGCTCAAGGTGCAAAAGTTGATCCAAGCAGGATCACCTACTCTCAAAGAAGAAGGCCCTGATACAAATGTCCTGATTCCTAAACCATGTGGCGAAGAAGGAAAGAGACCTCTGAAACCCCTGAAGATCTTTTACCATAAGGAAGAGACTGAAAATGTGGCTAGCGAGATGTCATGATTTCCATGCAAGAGCACTGAAATAGCGCTACAAAGTTGTGATACTACAGTCCACACAAGTACGAGCAAAGAAGAAGAGGATGAAACCAATGCAGTCATGGCAGATGTCAAGTATTCTCATGAGGCACAAACAAGATCTTCTGACCCCTCATCTCTTCAGCACTCACCATTTTTAGTGCCACACTATCCTTACAAGCAGCCAACAATGCCTAAAGCATCGTACCAGAAACCCTAGATGGCTTCTCATGCAAATCAACAAACCCATGTCAAGGATATCAACATTAGCAACAGAGCCAACATAGGCATCGTAAAAATCTAGAAAGAAGGAATTCTCATCTTGATCCAATTCCCATGTCATACAATCAACTTTTGCAGCCTCTGATTCAAAGCTCGTTGGTTGTCCCCAAGCCTCTAAAGTTTTCTCCAAGGCTATACCCACCTGGGTACGATCCCTATGCGCAATATGGATATCATGTTGGATCAATGGGGCACTCAACAGAAGATTGCAAAGCTTTCCAAGCCAAAGTACAATAATTAATTGAAAAACAGTACATATCCTTCTTAGAAGGAACTTTGGTTGTGCACGTCAAATTCTCGCCCATATGAGTTTGAATACTTCAAGAGGCATCTCCTGGAGTTAGAAAGGAAGATGTTAGAAAGTATTTTGTGGTAGTGTTTTATCGTCTCCATAGGGATTGATGAGAATATAGATGCTTGCCGTTCAACGGTTTAATGATTTAAGAAAGGGTTTTTTTGAGAATGGTTTCAATTTCATAACAAAAGTTTGCAAGAAATAAAGCGGAATAAAAGTCGGTCTAGGTTTGATAAAAGCATGTCAAGATTAGGTTTCTCTAGTCCGTCCTAAACGTATCTAATTGATCAAATATGTGAATGAAGTTTTAACCAACATAACCGCATTTCCTCGCAAAAAACGTTCATCTCTAAAGCGATTTCGTGAATGCTATTGTTTCGACCGTTAAGTGATCTCTCTAAATAACACTCGAAACAATAGTCATTAAGATCGATAGAAAGCAGATATCAACTTTCAAATCTATGTTTAGCATTTGTATAGTCGATAGATAAAGAAATTAGGTCAAGACTTGGAAAGTTCATGTCTAAAGCAATCCAAACCATAAATGTACAAAGAGTAGCAAATAACTTCATCTATATTGATCAAAATATTTGTTCCCATAAGAAAGATCAAGAAGAATACACAAATTTTGAACTAACTACTCCTAACCTTGACAAGAGAGGTATTTTGCCACTCATTTCCATGATAGCTTGAGCAACAAGTTTTGGAAGACGGTTGATCAACATCCGAGTCGAATAATCGAGATTGGATGGGAATCCAGCTTCTTTTGGTGAAATATTGCTAAGAGATGATGAGAAATGAAGGAAATGGGTTTTTAGGTTAGAAAAATCCTCTCAAAAGCAATTACAAGAAATTAGATATTTTTACAAAAAGTAGCTCATACTACTTATAGAAGGGTCTGCTGTCACAAACTTCCCGTCATACAATATCTAACAATTATAAATGAAAATATGGAAGCAAGAAGATCATTAAGGTCTTTTCTGGTTGTAGCTTGGTCGGGTTTACAAACAAGGGACATACTTAAGGCCATTGAAACAAAATTGTCGACACAAAAGAGACATTCATTGTACAAGTTATTCACACATCCCAACTTCATTCCACTTGTTCTCATTTGAAACCTTTCCAACTTTTATTTCATAACTTATTTTTGTTTTTCACTATTTTTCTTCCAAACATGCATTCCTTTTCTCTTTTTTTTTTACATTCATATTCACATAACAAATTTTCTTTTTTTCAATGCTTGCTTGGTTTTTCAAGAGTTGCGACAACCTACCAAATTTCATTTTCGTTCTCTTCAACTTATCTTTTACTCAACCCACAAGTGAATGCTCTTAACTTTTTAAGGAAAAAAGAACAATTAACATAAAATTCAGGGGTTCAAGAAAAAAGCTTTTGGAATCTCGCACAATTTCAAGTCGAGATTCATACTGTTTAGGCTCAAGGGATTTACGAATACTCTCTGCTCACGGGTAAGTTGCATTTGGAACTGGTTGTGCTCAATAAAAAATAAGCGCCTTGATCATATCTAATTGCTTCCACAAATTCACAATAATAAAAGATAAAGCGTGAATCAAATGAATCAACACAGTTTATTAGCATCCAACATTTAGTGTACAATGGAGGTTTTCTCATAATTTGTGGTTCTAAGTCCTAGGTGAACCATTCATTCAACAATGTTGCCAAAAGAACAATATTCAATTACAATAAGATTCAAGTTCTAATGTATTCTAAAATTCTAACCAAAGGTAACCATGTGCCTTAGCTTTATTCGCTTGTTTATTATTATCATTACCGTCCAAACTTTGATGCCCCTTCATTGGATACTTCTTTCCAAATAGCAACCAATCTAGAAGTTTAAAAAGCTCAACAACCAGAAAATATTTACAATCACTTAAAAGAAACAAAATATTTTAAACATAAAAACATAACATTACTTCAAAAAAATAAAATGTGCCTGGGGAAAAACGCCCCAAAATAGTACACAAACCAAATATCTGAAATAAGAAAACAAAATATCTGAAATAACAAAACAATAAAATCAAAAGATCATAAAATCAGTCCTCTTCGGACTCGGTATCTTCCACGCTCTCGGAACCAGAAACAGAACCACCATCAGCATCATCCTCATCATCATCAGCATCCACCTCTGCGCCACCATCAGCGGGACCAAAGGCACCCACCCCCTCTCCAAAAACAGGCCTGACCTCAGGCCAGCTTGCGTGCTGCAAGAACTACTCATGCGTCATCATAGTGCGCTCCACAGAAGGGTCACGACATTGCAGCTAGAGTACCTGCATAGAATCATGAATATCGATCATGGCGCGTTGAGTCGCTGCCATTCAATCCCAGTTGTAGTTACAAACAGCTTGCTAGAATGGATCAAAACCCTGTGAAAAAGCAACACCAGGACCATCAGTAGCCCCGATATCTGCAGTAACTGTACTTGCTCTGAAGTTCATAGGTCGACAATACTTGTCCATGTATCGGTCGTCGATCGCGGCCGGAATAATCACCTGTCTACAGGAAGGTAATCGAACCCTCGCCTGAACACATAAGGCCATAATGAGACAAGGGAAAGCAAGGGGACGATTAACTTGCGCCACCGCTTTCAGGCCACTCTCCACCACCGACTTCAGCTCATCAACAGTAATCCTAGCCAGGTCGATTTGCATATTGGTTAGAATGGAGTGGACCAAGTGTGCCACTGAGATCGACACTGTTGACATGTGGGATTTTGGTTTGATGTTTGTCAGAATCAGCAGCAACACCAACTTAGGAAGAGGTTTCATGTCCTCTCGGTGATACCTCCTTGGAACCCTAGATGGGTTTAACTCTACCGTTTTTCCCTCCATCAATATGGCCTCAGAAATGACATCAGTGTTCCTGTGAAGTCTTAAATCACGGTAGTACTCATCGATTTCATCCTCACCCAAGTTGAGAGGTCCTCCAAGCACCTTATTAATGACATCCCAATCAAAACTCATTGGTTGTCCTGCTACCTGTGTGGTCCAAGAAAAAGGATCATCATTATTAGGAAGTGCGTTAGCATAAAAATCTCGCATAACCTCGATGTTATAGCTATCAGTTGGAGTCACCAATACATCCCACTTTTTGCTATGGATGAGTCCGGAAAAATTTTTGTACTCTCCCTCTAGATGAATAAGAAACCTCTTTTCAGGCAGAATTTTGCGCTTCTCCAAAGCCACATAGCGAGCGGCTTGTTTCAAATCCACAAATCTTTCGATGTCATACTGTATCGGTTGAGGACTAGAGGTACTTCCAACTTTTATCTTTTTAGACGCAATAGACCTAGATGCCATCTGCAAACACAACATAGAAGAGAAACAAAACCATCCACAAAACAGATTAGCAATCAGAACAGAAAAACAAAATTATGTTATGTTCGCTGCAAGCTTCGCTTAGCGAAGACCCAACAAATACTTGCTCCAGGTTCGCCTAGCGAAGACCCAACAAATACTTGCTCCAGGTTCGCCTAGCGAAGGCTGCGGGTTTTTGAATTCTCTCACTGTTTTCAATCAAAATCCAAACAATCCATTTTCTTTCTATCCCAATTCATGAACCACAATATTTGCCATGTTAAGAACAATTCTATACCAACATGCAACCCTAAATTTTTCAGATCTGCTACTCACCCATACCAACCCAATTGGCCTGTTCTCATGCAAACTAAAGCATCCTAAACAAAGAAAAAAAAGAATAGAAACAGAGACATACCTGATTGAAGAGAGTGATTGGGTTGTCTGAGGCAGTGAGAAGAGAACTAGGGTTTACAAGGAGGCAAATTGATGTGAGTGAGAGTGAAGTGTGGTAAGTGTGAGAGTGCAGTGGAGACCCTAAAAAAAACTTCAGACTAACAAGAAAAGGATTTTGGGCCCAATTAGGTGGCCCACTGAAATAAAATAAAACAACCTGTTTCGCTCTGTTCTCCTAGCAAACGTCCTAGCAAACATGTTTGCTACTGTCTTCGCCTAGCGAAGGTTCTAGCGAACATGACAGGTTTTAGTTTTTTAATCAATCAAAGCACAACACATTTCAGCCAAGGTCCACCACATCAAGCACAATATTTACGCAACAAAAACCAATAAATACTTACAATGTTGGGGTGCCTCCCAACAAGCGCTTTATTTAACATCATTGGAGCTCAACGGTCCGTTGCAATCACAGATCGCAGAAAGGCACACAGGTGGTGTCCCGCTCAAAACCACCACCTAGATAATGTGGAGGAAAATCACCACATATCATACAAGTCTGTAAGACATTAATAAATGCAGGTTTCGATGATGACAAATTCCCAGGATAGACTGGAAAGTATGAATTCCAGATCCACTAAACCAGATGCAACGTATCACCCACCATATCCTTCTTTCGCTTATCTTAAAATTTCTGAAATGAATATACTTTGTGTTGACAAAATGCAATCATGACTAAAGGCATGAAAAACTTCAAACTAATGAACTTTTGCAGGCTTGCAGGACATGGGTCGACCATAGGGTCGGCGTATTCATCAGAAAAGGGGAAATTAGTCAGCGCACAAAGCATGCGTCGACCATAGGGTCAGCGCATGAAGGAATGACATTCCAGCGGGTCAACACATATAACCATGGGTCGACCATAGGTCGGCGCACAAAGGAAATGGATTTCAACGGGTCAGCGCACGCCGACTGTATGGTCGACACACACTGGTGAAATTTCCAGAAATCCAAAACAGCACAGGCCATGCGTCGACGCACAAACCTGTTATGGTCGGCCGTTCGCGCGGAAAATATATTTTAAAATACTTCCCTCTCAATTTTGAAATACTGTTATGTCCTAAATTTTGTTGGCACTATATATACTTGCTTAAACACTTGTGTCTACTAACATTTGATATTCTTTTGATTCATGTGTTCAAAAACAAGAAAGAGTGAAATAGGTGTCCAAGATTCATCATCTTCATCTTCAACATCTCACAACATTTCAAATACACACAATCATTTTTGAAATGCATTTGTGAGAGATTCAAGGTGATAAGGTTCGAGGCTTAGATTGGAGAATCAAGCTCGGGTTGAAGATTACGACAGGTTCTTTCTTGAATAAAACCATTGGGGTTTTTCCCTCCAAGATTGGTTCGAATTTTGGGGGTTTTTGGACGAGATTCTTCATCAACGATCAATCGAGCGAAGGTGATTGTGAAGAGGTGGTCTTCACAAGTCTAGTAGCGGATTCAGTGATTTTGAAGGGAAGATCTCGGGTTCGATTTGGTGCTGTTGAGATCAGTCGGAGCCAAAGGTTTGAACAACAACGTGTTCTTCAATAAGGTGGCTGGAGTCGGAGGTCCATCAACACAAATCGAAGAACTTGATTCAACTTGAATCAAGGGGCAAGGAGTGAAGGCAAATTTCAACACATTGAGATTTTTGTTGTAATTTTGTTGCTCAATCCTTGTATAAACTGTTCATTCAAACAGGTGATATCTATTCAATATATCTCAATTCTAGTTTTAGAATTGAGGGCAGACGTACCCCGAAGCGAGGAGGACGAGGGAACTGCCTCACCAAATTACTTGTCTTCTTTATTTTCAGCATTTTCGTTACAGCTCAAATAAGTAATTTTTGTGTAAGCTCTATTGTCAAAATTGTGATATCAATTGAGTAAGAGATTAAAACTTTGTTTTTAACTCTAAAGTACAACAATACGTTGTACTAGGCTGGTTGAAATCACTTACTCAACATAAACATCACTTGGAGTGTCTTTGCACACCAAGTGTTTGACATATTGCTTGAACCAAAATTATCTTACTTGTGTATCTAGTTTTGGTTTGATTTTGAATCATCGGAACTAGGAATCCTTACAACTGAAGTAAATAATTGATAAGCGTAGTTTGTGTTGTGATTCTATTTTTCCAAATTGTCATTAATCCATAGGTTTACGTATATCCGGTTTTCCAATAACCGTTCGTTTTAGACTATATTTTTCCTCGGCCGCTTCCGCACTTAAAACATTTTTAAAACCAATTTTAAATTGGTAGCGCCGACTCAAATTTTAATTGGGGATCTATTCAACCCCCCTTCTATATCCGTGCCATAGTCTAACAAGTGGTATCTAGAGCCCCGGTTATTCGGTGCTTCAAATACAACGAGATAGAAAATGGCAAACGAACCTAAAGGGGCGTACAATAGGGCTCCTGTTTTCAACGGTGAAAATTATAGTTATTGGAAAGACTGTATGCGTGTGCATATAAACTCCATAGACAGAAAAATATGGAACGTTATCCTTAATGGTCCAATAGAAATTACTATGACCAATGCGGATAATGTAGTTGTGCCAAAGCCTGAAGCACAATGGACCGATGACGATTAGAAAAAATACAATTATGATTGGAAAGCTAAAAACATCTTAATCTCCTCATTAGGTGTAGATGAATACTATCGTGTATCCCATTGTCCTACTACTAAGGCCATGTGGGATTCACTACAAATAGCCCATGAGGGGACAAACGATGTTAAGTTGGCTAGAATCAATACATTAACTCAATAGTTCGATCTCTTTTTCATGGAGCAAGGGGAAACCATTGCTGACATGCAAAAGAGATTTACTCATCTCATCAATCGTTTACATTCATTAGGTAGGCCTGTTTCCAATGATATTGCTACTAATAAGATCTTAAGATGTCTTAACAGGGAATGGCAGCCTAAAGTGACCGCCATCAAAGAAGGACATGATCTTACCTTATTAGATTTAACAACATTGTTTGGCAAATTACAAGAGCATGAACAGGTACTCTTGAGTTTAGACCAACGCGAAAAGATGGAAAAGAAATACAAAACGAAGGTGAGTGAAAAAAAATCGATAGCTCTCAAGACTTCCTCCTCGAAGTCTCAAGCAAAAGAGCAAAATGATTATTCCTCGAGTGACGAAGAAGAAGAGGACACAAACGAAGATATGGGGTTGTTTGTTAAACGGTATAACCGTTACGTGAGAAAGAACGACATCTAACATTCCGAGAAGAACTTGGTAAACTTCCGGAAACAATCGAGACACTCCAAGGATGATGACTCGAAAGGTAAAAAGACTAGAGGGACGTGCTACAAGTGTGGAAAGCCCGGTCACTACAAACCGGACTGTCCAATGAATAAAAAGGGAAAGGACAAGGAATCATCAAAATCACACAAGAAAGCATCAGAGCCTAGGAGAGCGTACATAGCATGGGAAAGTGACAACGACTTTTCCTCATCTGATGAAAGTTCTAGTGATGAAGAAGAGTCCGTGAATCTATGCCTCTCCGCCAATCATACAAATAAGAAAAAACAGGTACGTCACTCTAAATATGATAAGTCCTCAAATATGTCGCATTCAGAATTACAAACCGCATTTCATACCTTACATAATGAAGCAGTTGAAGCCTTCAAGAAACTTGCTTCTAATAAGAAAATCTTTACGTATTTAGAGCATAAAGTTAAAGAGTCGGAAAAGAAATTAGAGGACCTTAAGGCTTCCATTGTGAAAGGCAATGAATCGGATTGTAAAGACGATAGAAATCCTTTCAACTTCGGGTGTGGTACTTGTCATATTTGGCAAGGTGAGGTTAGAAACCTCAAGGCCAAATTAAACAAGGCACTTGAGCCTAAAGTTACATTTGCTATTGATAAAAAGGATTTTAGAAAAAGTATGATTAACCCATACCAAAAATATGCATATGTAATTAGGGATCAAGCAAGTGAAAGTGTCTCTAAAGTTGATTTTGCTTGCTTATATTGTTGCAAGAAGGGCCACTCCATTGGTAAATGCCGGTTTAGGAGATTTCTTGTTCCTAAAGGCATCTACCAATGGTTGCCCAAACGCAACCATTTTGTCGCTAACCTATTAGGACGCAATATGCCATTGGGTACCTCCTTGTGCTAATTATGTTTTGACAGGTGAAATGTGTCGAGACCACCGAGAGAAGATGGGTTCTCGATAGTGGGTGCTCAAGACACATGTCTAGAGACATATCCTTATTCATAGACTTTGGGGCTAAGAAGAAAGGGTATGTAACTTATGGTGATAACAACCGCGGAGCAATACTAGGTAAAGGTAGTGTAGGTAATCCCGCCTCTACTATAATTTCCGACGTATTGCTTGTCGAAAACCTTAAACATAACCTGCTTAGCATTAGCCAATTGTGCAACAAAGGATACAATGTATCCTTTTCAAAAGATTGTTGCAAAATTGTGCATGAAAATGATAAGAAGAATATGTTTAATGGTTTTAGAGTAAACAATGTATATATGCTTGACTTAAATGAAGTATCATTAACAAGCGACAAATGCCTCATAACTATGAGTGAAGACTCATGGCTATGGCATAGGCGTTTAGCACATGTTAATTTTGACTTACTCAATAAGGTAGTCTCAAAAGACCTAGTCTTAGGACTTCCCAAAATAAAGTTCACCAAGGATCACCTTTGTGATGCTTGTCAAAAAGGGAAGCAAACGAGGATCTCATTTAAATCCAAAAAGATAATTTCAACAACGAGACCTCTTGAACTTCTACACATGGACTTGTTTGGGCCGTCTAGGATCAAAAGTCTAGGAGGAAACTATTACGGGTTCGTAATAGTGGACGACTTTTCTAGGTTTTGTTGGACCATCTTCTTAGTAAGTAAAAGTGATACATTCGCCGCTTTTGAAAAGTTTGCTAAGCTTTCCCAAAATAAGTTAAATACAAACATAGTGTCCATTAGGAGCGACCATGGAGGTGAGTTTGAAAATCACTTATTTGAAGAATATTGCGGTAACCATGTGTCGCTACTGCGAAAATCGGCGCCGGCTATGACAGATGAGTCGCCACCGTGCGTTATTTATCCCAACAGAGGGAAAGGAAACGCTCAAAGTAAACCTACCGCAAAGACGGGAAAGGAATGGTCATTGCAACCAAATCCTGGATTCGGGAGTCGATTACGCAAGGGGAAGGTATTATCACCCCTCACGTCCGTCGTACTCGACGGGATCCACGCTTGTTTTCTAGTACGGATTGTTATTCTATCTATTCTACAGGTCTGAGGTTAAAAAGGAAGAAAATGACTCGGTAAAGTATCACACTTTATGCCTACGTATTCCCGTTTGGAACGAGAAATCAGAGTCAACGTAGTTCGCCTACCTACTGGAAAAGAGGGGAAGGTTGCTCGCTAGGATATCGCATCCTATGCCTACGTACTTTCATACAGCATGAAAGATCAGAGCAAACGTAGTTCGGGCTACGGAAGACACAAGCTTGTCTGAGTGTTTTTATCTCCTTATGAAAGGGTTTTTCCTGATTAAGAGTCCAAGCGGACAAAAATGACACTTTGATGTTTGTTTTCAGTCTTTTATGCAAGAACTGTTTTTTATGATGTTTGCAATCTCTGACGTACTAGAGACTATGATTTGAGGGTGACTATGTCGTATGTCACCCTAAGGGTAACACACTAAGCAACCAGGCTACTGAAGAGTGACCCTCCAGCAACCTTTCTCAAATAGCTTAAGGCTCGTAGCGTACGACATCGATTATCCTTATTACTGTGTTTTGAATTGTTCTGAGATAGAAGATAAAGAAATCCTAAAAACCCTAGGGTTTAAGAAAGGGATCAAAACTACCCTAATGTTATCATGCATGGGTTAAAACCTAATGTCTGTCATAATTCCCTCCTGCGCAGAGGAAATCAGAGATCCTAGGGGATAAACAGAAAAGAAACAACAGATATACAGTAAACAGTAAAATGCATGAGATGCAGCAAAACAAGCGAGGCAAGGGAGAAAGCAATAGGCAAGAGGAGACAAGATCCACCTCAAACCTAGGGGTAATATGAACAAGCCCACAAACAAAACAGAACAGTGAAAACCACACCCAACTCCAGCTCAGACAGCAACACCAGCTCCTACAGCAAGCAGTTCAAACAGTACCAGCTCTGGCAGCTACAGTTGATTAATAGCAAAAGGTTGACAGTAACTACTTCAAGAAAGCTCTCATCTTTATTCTCCAATGATATTCAAGCTTCAGGTAAGCTCTTGTCTCCAATAATCTTCATCTTTAACAAGCACTAAGTTCCAATAAGCAAACAGCTTCAGTCAGCAGAAAAAACCCTAATTCAACAGTTGAGCAGCTTTGACAGGCACAAGCTTCATCTTATCCAGTCATCAATGAACTTCTCATCTCCAATAAGTCTTCAATTTCAATGCAGACACTCACAGGAGAGAATCAACTAATAGATGAAGTTGGGATATTAAGAGGCTTAGTGAAAACCCAGGGAAATCACTAAGATCTTAACACAGCTAGTGAAAGGTATCCTCAAGGTTCTACCCAATCAAAGCATGCTCTACATCCCTCCTAAGGAGAGATGGACCTCTTTTAGGGGACCTTGTGTCATAGGATGAAATAGAGGCACAAGAAGCTCTCTATGTTTGACAGAAGAGATCAGTCTACTTCTAGAGCTCTTCCTACATCTCCTATCTCCTAAGGCTTCATCAAGCAATCTCCAAGCACAAGCAACTTAAAATCCAAGCATCATCATTTGTCTTAAATCTTCCTCAAAGTCTCCACATACTCCTAAAGAACAAACACAAGCCTCAACACCCAAAGAAAAGGCCCAAAACCCAACAAACAAAGCAACTTCCCAAGAGGGAAACACACCAATATCAATCAACTTGAAAAAATCAAATAAAATGGAAATATTCAACATAAAATCCTAAATTAATTTCTAAGGGACCCTAACTATGTACCCTATACCCCACATAAACCCCAAGGCCTAAACCAAACTAAAAACCCAAGAACTATGTGTTGAAATGCACCTATGTTAAGTTGAAACCCTAGTTCTAGCACACTAAAGTTTGATGTTCAAAACTAACTAAAATTAAATCACAAAAATGTGATAAAATTCCAAGGGGAACCTAATACTATACTCTAATCATAGCAAAAGGAATGGCATCAAAAATCAAAGTAGAATGATCATACTAAATTCAGCAAGTAACATGTATCAAATGAAAATGAAATAAAAGCTATTAAAAGTAAAAATAAACCAAAAATAGAAAAATGCATGAAATGACATTTTTTATTCTTTTATAATTTTCTTGATGTCTTGAGGAAAATGGGGAAAAAACTCCCATCTAAAAAATGTTAATTTTCCAATTTATTATGAATTTTTAAAGAACTTAAAATAATGTGTAAAATAACAGAAATATGATAAAAAATGAAAAAATGAGCGTGTTGAATAGTAATAAAAATCAGTTCATTCACCAACTGGGCCCAGAGAGGGGGTGCTAAAATGAAAGCGCGCTAGGCCCAATATCAATCAGAAAATTAAAATGAAAATAGAAAGAAAAATGAGAAATTCGTGGTTCAGGAAGTAATGAAATTCAGTGCATTTCTTGGATGGGCCTCTAGAGGGGGTGTGGATATCATGAATCTCACTTAAGCCCAATCTCTCTTTTAATGAAACGCCTCGTTTCATCTCTCAGACTCTTCCTTCACAATTTGAGAACCACTCACGGTCGTTGGATCTTGATTGGGTCAAAAGTCTTCTTCTAATCTAAGGGTGGTGGCATTGTCTTCAACCTTTGAACAAAATTGGAGGGAAAGGCCATGGATGAACAGAGTGATCAGCTTCATCTCCTCTTCATCGTGCTCCATCAAATCTCCATCAAAAATCAAAATTAAAAAGCCTAACATGCTCCAAATTTTACACTGAATTCAACCATGGTAATTGAACACATTGAAACATTCTCCTTCTCCAAACACGATGGAAATCTCAGAAATCACTCAAGAACCAAAACTCACCATTCTTGAAATTGGATAGCCTAAACTCTTCACCATGCTTGACTGATCATTTCTAGCCATCAAACTAAAGTTCTAACACCAAGAACACCAAGATACTCGCATGAACAAAAATTGCATCATTCAACTAATTGTCTCTAAATCAACCCTAAAGCTACCAGAAAGCTCCACATGATAATCTACATGGAATCTAACTAATCAAAACAGGTTGAAACTACCTAAATCATGCAATGGAGTGAAGTTTACATACCTGCAAATTTGAGATGAACAGAGTGATCAAAGCTTCAAGATAAGCTTCAATACTTTCCAGACACCTTCACCAACACCAAATCAAGCTTCTGTATGCAAAGAGTGGGATTGAAATGGCTTGGATTGTGGAATTCGATCTTGAGTTGCAGGCTGAAAATCTCAAATGCTATCACACGATTCTCCACCAATCTTGCTCAATTATCCATCTGGAATCACTCACATATGCTTGATAAAGGTTCTGAGATCAAAAGAATGGCTTGAATATGGTTGAAACTTGTAACTGAATTCTGTTTTGCACATGGAAGTTTCAAATTGCAATCTCACCAATCTCTCCCAATTCTCTCTAACTCTTGCTCTGAACCTCTTCTGAATCTTATATAGAGTGTGTTTGAAGATCCTAGAAAGTTCTAGATTGATCCAATGAGAAAATCACCATCTCATGTCATGAAAATCTCTTCTTATGCTATGCACATACCATCTCATGTTTTGGCTTGCAATTCCCTTGGTTCTGAGTTTAAATTCTCTCCAAATGAGATATTGGAGGTGTATGGATGGAAAGGAGCCTTGCATTTGCCTTGTAGTATGGTTTTGCAATTGTGCCTTATGATTCAAGTAATCCATTTACAAAGCAAGTCCTAAAAATAATCCTCAATTCAAAATTGTGCCAATGTCAATGTTCTCAAAATGCATTTTACAATCAAATTGGTATGTCATATGGCTTGGTTTGGATGTGTAGATCAAAAAACCCCAATTTCCAACTTTGGTTCATTTAAAATATGCCTTCATTTTAGGCCATTTTTATGATTTTGTGAAGCAAGCCACTCCAAACTCTCATGACCTCTTACCTAGCCTAAAAACATCATTTTGAACACATCTCATGTTGAACATTTTTCCATTTGAAGAGTGGATGATGGAGATTTGGACCTATGTTGAAAAATGACCTGTAATTCAACTTTCCCAAAATACCCTTGGGTTGCCAAGACCATAACTTGAGTTCTACAAATCCTCTTGAGAACTTATAGTACTCCAATTAAAGCTAAGATCAAGATATACAACTCTTATGTTGGCAAAGAATCCATTTGAAAACTCCTTGATGGTCAAAAGTGTCTTGGAAGTCAAGTGACTTTCACAGATAAATTTCAATGTCCTCTGATGACCCATAACTTGCAAGAACCATAACTTGAGTTATACAAATCTTCTTGAACACTTATAGTACTCACATTAAAGCTATTGAGAAGCTCTACAAGTTTCATGTTGACCAAGAATTCATTCGAAGCTTGCATTTTGACTTATCTGGCTTGAAAGTTTGACCTAAATCAGGGGATTTTACACTGAAACCCTAATTCAGCAACTCCTCTTCTTCTTGATTTCTCTTGATTTCTCCTTGGCACAACACCACACATATATCCACATATCAAATCATGAATTCCACATCCTCCAAGTAGGCCTTGATTCTCTTCAATCACTCATTTGACCTAGGGTTGACCCAGGTGAAACCCTAGTTGACTGTACTTCAACTCTGGCTCTCGATTACTTGTATCAATGACTTGTCTCATATTCAAAATAACCCTCTATATCTTCCATGATCTTTGTACACATTCCATACTCTCAGTCATATCTCATACTCCCATTGGTGATCTTCAACATACCTCAATCTAGGAGAGAAATCCACTGGTTGACCCTCAAACTTTTCAAAGCTTCAACTCATTTCCTTGATTACTTGGATGGTCTTGAACTTGAATAAAACCCCTTTTATGGGCCTCTCTCTAATAAGAATGGCACTTGATCCCTTGTTGGATGACTTGTTATACTATGCTATGCAAATGATTAGACTATGTACATGACTTAATATGCAAATGACAATGCAATTGAAACATAAACCAGGTGAAATAGGTTGAGAAAATTTTAGGGTGCAACAGCTGCCCCTATTTAAGCGGCTTGGACCCGACTGGGTGAAGAGCGAACGGCCTTCAAACATTCGAGGTACGAGACGGTTGAATACCAAGAACCCGAAAATTTGCCAACCGTAGAGATAAACTGCACCACTGCTTGGGGAACAACATTCGTCGATTGAACCTGATTATTACGGTAACCACTGATCAACTACCTGATACAGATCTGATTAACTGTCTGCGCAGCACCAAACTTGCCAATATAGGAATAACTTGGACGAATTCACTGGGGAAGTACTTCTGTCAACAAACATAACTCTGCCAACGATACAGGAAAAGAGCTCCGCCATCACTACGGGAAATGACTCCGACACCACTACGGGAAAATAACTCTGGGAAAATAACACCGCCATCGCTACGGGTAAACAACACCGCCATCACTACGGGTACTACTCTGCCATCACTACGGGTACTACTCTGCCATCACTACAGGGAAATAACACCGCCATCACTACGGGTAATACTCTGTCACCACTACAGGAAGATAACACCGCCATCGCTACGGGTAATATTCTGCCATCACTACAGGAAAATAACACCGCCATCGCTACGGGTAACTACTCCGCCATCACTACGGGAAATAACACCGCCATCGCTATGGGTAATACTCCGTCATCACTACGGGAAAATAACACTGCCATCGCTATGGGTAAACAACACCGCCATCGCTACGGGTAATACTCTATCATCACTACAGGGAAAATAACACCTTCATCGCTACGGGAACTACTCCGCCATCGCTACGGGTAATACTCCGTCATCACTACGGGAAAATAACACCTCCATCGCTAAGGGTAAACAACACCGCCATCGCTACGGGTAATAATCTTTGAATACAGCTCCTCTGCCTATCTTTGCAGTAGCTAACTCCATCAATCGAATGGGTAACACATAATGGTCCAATCTTCAAACTTTTAGCGCGGACACGGCAGCAAATCTGAGAGGGACTCTACTGGGGATTTTCTGAATCCAAACTGCCAGACACCTACTTTTACATAGATGGCAATTTCCAAAAGTTGATTCACAAAATCTTTTGATAACGACATAACAATGACCTTGAAGAAATACTCTGCTGGAGGGGTAAGAGAAACTTAAACAAGCAACTCTGTGGGGAATAAGACGAACAAACATTATCGTCACATGTCTCAAGCTGAGATTTTCAGTATTTGGTAATTGATTTGAGCAAGAGCTCCCTCCACCTGCAAGGGAAACAACATTTGAAAACCAAAGGTTAACCAACCTGGCTTATGTTTCAAAATGCGCATGTTTGAGAATGGCGTAATGCTCTGTATAGCACGGATATGCTACGCATTTTCGGGTAGATGCAAATATGACACTACATGCAAATGCAAATGCAGGTTCGAGCTGCTGGGGAAACTATGACAAACTTGCTTCAACACGGCTGTTGAGAGCAGATACCACCATGTTGGGGATGAACGAGTGTCATAACGCAAAATAAATGCCGGACATATAACCAACTCAGTGGGGAGATTAAACTTCGATTTCCACTAGGAGGAAAGAACAACATCTGCTGGGGAGAGTAACTCCGCTGGGGAGGAATCGACTCTCTTGGGGAAGGTAAACTGACTGAGCAAGAAACAACTCAGCTGGGGAGCGAGAAAATCCTTCTGGAGGAAACGATGTTGTCTGGGCACAGCTTACAAACTCGGAGTTACCACTCCGCTGGGGATAATCATCCTGACGAAGGCATGACGACCTGCGGGAAGAAAAACCGTCTTCTATAGGAATAATCTTTCTGAACCAACTATGACTTGGCTAAACACTGCGGGAATCCTCCAAGCTGGGGATTAATCGTTCACATACTCGACTCTCTGGGGAGTGCAACCTCCGCAGGGGATATTGATTTTGACTGGCTGGGGATATCCTCTGGGGATAAGCTGCGACTAACTGGGGAAATTGATCTCTTCGGCAAGGGACAAAATCATCTCAACTTCTGAAGATGAGGTGCGACCCGCACGGGGATTGGCATCGCCAAATGAAGTCTTTCACCATGAACCTCCGGCCGGGGGCCATAACTTCTGATTGTCCGCTTTAAAGGCGAGAACCCTGCAAAACACAAACGAGACAAGACAAATCTATACAACCAAATCTATTCGGGTTAGTGTCCATGACATTACTCCAGTCAATTCGAAGTTTTAGCAATTATTGGCAAGGGCCAGCAAAGTTATGCAAGCACAAATTTATCAAAACATCGGCGTTTTCCACATACAAAACAGTAAAGCACAAACACCAAATACTGAATAACATGTTTTATTAATAACAGGCCTCTGAATAGGCAAAGTTTTGTACATCGGATGCAACTTCTGAAAAGAGGAAGTTACATACGCACACATACATATATGCACAAGAAGCATAAAAATACAAATACAACTCGAATTTGTACACATGTCGGCAACGTGGTGCAGACAAACATCGTGAGCTGATCCTCCTATGACTCGCCTGACTCTGGCGCTTTCCCGGTATTTAGTTTTCGGAAGAGATTGTATTGGATAAACGAACCCTCAGGTGCTCCCAAACCACTAAGCAATGCAGGTATCCGACCTCGGACCGCAGTCATTTGCTTTTTCAATCCCTAACTTTTGCGTGAATCGCCCTTTGCGGGTTTTCAATTCACCGGGATACCCTTTTTTGCCGAAGCCGCCCAATGTAGGTTTTCGACTTCGCGGGTGTACATCTTTTCAATTTTATCCCTAATTTTTGCCCGAACCTTTTATTCTGTTTTTGGTTCGCCGGGATGCCCCATTTTTGCCTGGACTCTCTTTTTACAGTCCAGCGGGTCACTTTTAAGCAAAGTATTTTTTAACTGCGTCCGAATTCACAGGCGACGTAAAGTCTTCACCATCCATGGTAGATAGTAGCAAATCTCCTCCTGAGAAGACTTTTCTGACAACGTATGGCCCTTCGTACTTAGGGGTCCACTTTCCCCTGTGATCTGTTTGTGGCGGGAGAATCCTCTTTAGCACAAGGTCGCCCGTCTGAAAGCTTCGCGGACATATCTTCTTATCGTATGCTTTCTTCATCCGGCTCTGGTACAACCGACCGTATGCGAGAGAAGCTAGCCTCTTCTCATCCATTAAGCTCAGCTGATTCAACCTGTCTTTAACCCATTCTGCCTCGTCAAGTTGGACATCTCGTAAAACCCTCTGGGAAGGAATCTCACCTTCCAACGGTAACACTGCTTCCATTCCGTATACCAACGAGAAAGGGGTTACCCCGGTTGATGTGCGTACCGTCGTACGATAACCGTGCAAAGCGAAAGGTAGCATCTCATGCCAGTCCTTATACGTCACAACCATCTTCTGAACAATCTTCTTTATATTCTTATTGGCCGCTTCAACAGCGCCATTCATCTTGGGTCGGTAAGGAGAAGAGTTGTGATGTTCGATCTTGAAATTCTAACACAGCTCCTTCATCATCTTGTTGTTCAAATTTGAACCGTTGTCGGTGATGATCCGCTCAGGGATTCCGTATCTGCAGATAATATCTCGTTTGATAAACCTGGCGACCACTTGTTTAGTGACATTGGCATATGACGCTGCTTCCACCCATTTGGTGAAGTAATCAATTGCCACCAAGATGAACCGAGGTCCGTTTGATGCTGCAGGCTCGATCTTTCTAATCATATAAATTCCCCACATCGAGAACGGCCATGGTGAGGACATCACATTCAGAGGACTTGGGGGTACATGGACCTTGTCCGCATAAATCTGGCATTTATGACACCTCTTTGCAAACTTGAAACAGTCTGTTTCCATAGTTAGCCAGTAATAACCTGCCGCAGCAGTTTTCTCGTCATAGCATGCCCACCAGCATGCGTACCAAATGTACCCTCATGTATCTCTTCCATGAGCAACTTCGCCTCTTTCTCATCTACACAATGTAGCAACACCAAGTCGTGGTTTCTTTTGTATAGGACACCGTCCGGGTTCAAATAGAAATTGCCAGCCAATCTCCTGAGAGTCTTCTGATATCGACTGGATGCCCCAGCCGAATACTCCTTGTTCTTTAGGGTATTCTGGATGTCGAAGTACCAGGGTTTATCATCAGATGCTTCGTCAATAGCAAATATGAAGGCAGGCCTATCAAGCCGAGAGATAACAATCCGAGGAGCCTCGTTCCAGAAGTTAACTTTATACAAGGAAGACAATGTCGCCAGGGCGTCAGCCATTTGATTTTCTGCTCGCGGCACATGATGCAATTCAACCTTGTCGAAGAAAGGCAACAATCTCCTCGCATAATTCATGTATGGTATCAAATTGGGCTGGCGTGTCTCCCATTCTCCTTTAATCTGGTTCACCACTAGAGCTGAGTCTCCGTATACATCCAGATGTTTGATTCGCAAATCAATAGCTTCTTCAAGACCCATGATGCAGGCCTCATATTCAGCCTCATTATTGGTAACAGGAAAGGTCAATCTGGCAGTAAAGGGGATGTGCGACCCCTGAGGAATAGTAATAATCGCACCTATTCTGCTACCATAGGAATTTACAGCTCCGTCAAATATCAACTGCCACTTGGAATCCGACTCTGGTCCTTCATCCGTCAATGGTTCTTCACAATCCTTCATCTTTAGGTACATGATATCCTCGTCAGGAAAATCAAACCTCATTGATTGGTAGTCCTCAATAGGCTGCTCCGCAAGGTACTCTGACAACACACTACCTTTAATAGCCTTCTAAGAGACATACTGAATATCATATTCGGTTAACACCATCTGCCATCGGGCAATTCTTCCGGAGAGTGCTTGCTTCTCAAACACGTATTTGATTGGATCCATCTTTGAAATTAGCAGGGTTGTATGATTCAGCATGTATTGCCTCAAACGTTTGGCGGCCCAGGCTAGCGCGCAACACGTCTTCTCGAGCATTTAGTATCTGGACTCATAGTCGGTAAACTTCTTACTCAAATAGTAGATCGCATGCTCTTTACGTCCTGTCTCGTCGTGTTGACCGAGAACACAACCCATACTTTCCTCAAGAACCGTCAAATACATAATCAACGGTCTCCCGGCCACTGGGGGTATCAAAACAGGAGGTTCCTGCAAGTATTCTTTTATCTTATCGAACACCTTTTGACAATTTTCATTCCAGGCCACGACCTGGTCCTTCTTTAACAACTTGAATAATGGCTCGCATGTTGCGGTTAAGTGAGATATGAACCGGGCGATATAGTTCAACCTCCCTAAAAACCCGCGTACTTCTTTTTCTGTTTTAGGAGTCGGCATTTCTTGTATCACTTTTATTTTTGCAGGATCAACCTCTATTCCTTTTTCGCTCACGATAAACCCCAACAGTTTACCCGATCTCACCCCGAAGGTGCACTTGTTAGGGTTCAGTCTCAGCCTGAACTTCCTAAGCCTCTTGAATAATTTCAGCAGATTAACCAAATGCTCCTCCTCCGTCTGGGATTTGGCAATCATATCATCAACATAAACCTCGATCTCTTTATGCATCATGTCATGAAAGAGAGTCGTCATAGCACGTTGATATGTTGCCCCAGCATTCTTCAATCCGAAGGGCAACACTTTGTAACAAAATGTTCCCCAGGGAGTAATGAAAGTAGTCTTCTCCATGTCTTCTGGCGCCATTTTGATCTGATTATAGCCCGAGAAGCCATCCATGAAGGAGAATACGGAGAATTAAGCAGTGTTATCAACCAGCACATCAATGTGAGGAAGTGGAAAATCATCTTTCGGGCTCGCTTTGTTCAAGTCACGGTAGTCTACACACATTCGCACTTTACCGTCTTTCTTTGGCACTGGCACAATATTAGCAACCCATGAGGGATATTTTGTAACAGCTAGGAAACCAGCATCCCACTGTTTTTGAACTTCCTCCTTAATCTTCACAGCCATGTCTGGTCTAGTTCTTCGGAGTTTCTGCTTAACCGGCGGGCATTCTTCTTTTAATGGCAGACGGTGCACAACCATATCCGTATCCAACCCCGGCATATCCTCGTACGACCAGGCAAAAATATCACTGTACTCTTTGAGCATCTCAACCAACCTCTGCTTAACGTCGCTTTGCAGTGCGGCCCCTATACGGATGTTCCTTTCAACCCCTTCCGACCCCAAATTGATAATCTCAATGACTTCCTCATGAGGCAGAATGATCCTTTCTTCTTGTTTCAATAACCAGGTCAGCTCTTCTGGTACGTCACCATCTTCCACAATCTCTTCCTCAGCCTGAAATACCGGGTGCTCGAAGTCGAAATGAGTCATAGGCGGTTCATAGATGTCATCTGAAATAGTAATCCTGCAAAGGAAATGGTTAAATGCTTCAAAACGCAGACAAAGAAAATAACCACGTTGCCATTTTATTGTAAAAAATAAAAACAGGAAAAACAAGGATCAAAAAATTTGTATATGAAAAACGCCTTTATTCATGATTAAACAATGTACTGTACATAACCAAAATGGCCCTAAGAAAAATCATTGTGCCCCAAGTAGGGCACATGATTATTCAACAATTAAAAAACAAATCATTACTGTTTAGTTGTCATAGGAACAGTCTCCTGAAAAGACCAATTGCAAAGCCCTTGTCCTGGCACGCCTGGCTTGATCCACACGTCCATATCACAGTCGCTATCTCCTTCCTCAGAATCAGAAACAACATTGATGGTCTCGAAGCTCATTCCACTTGGCGTAATGGTTATTGGCCCTCTGAACTTGGGCGCTCCGGAAGAGGATGCTGATGACGAAGGATGATATCCAAGCCCGAACATGTCGTTCTTCACGGGAATCTCCAACACCTGACCCCAGCCCTTTGTTTCGCCTGCCCGTACTAGAGCTGGAGCCTCTTCATACGATGACACTGCCACATCTGATATCTTGGGTACTGGAGCTTTGTCTTTAATCTTTAGCCCTTCAAATGCTTGACAGGGTGTCTCGTGGATTTTGCCGTCGACCTCCACATATCTGAATGAAGACAGATGGCTAACTAGAATATCTTCTTCTCCACAAACAGTGACGACACTATCCCCCACCATATATTTCAACTTTTGGTGCAACGTGGATGTGACTGCCCCGGCAGCATGGATCCATGGTCGTCCAAGGACACAACTATACGCTGGCTAGATGTCCATTATGTAGAATTCAGTTTCAAAAATTTCCGGCCCCACCTGCAGTGGTAATGTTATTGATCCGAAAACTGACCTACGCGTACCATCAAATGCCCTGACCACCAAGTCACTAGGCGTGCAGAGAATCCCTCTGATATCTAACTTCATCATGGCTTTCTTCGGTAGCACATTCAAGGAAGACCCTGTATCCACCAACACACGGGACATGACTGTGCCCCTGCATTCAACTGAGACGTGCAGCGCCATATTATGCTCTCTCCCCCTTGAGGTCAAATCAAAATCCATTAATCCCAAACTGTGCCCTACATTAACATGCGCCATCACCCCTTCTAATTGATTAACCGAAACGTCTTGAGGAACGAATGACGTGTCTAGGATCTTCAGCAAGGCGTTCCGATGGGTCTCGAAACATAATAGCAGTGACAAGATCGAGATCTTTGATGGTGTTTGCTGGAGGTGCTCCACAATTTTGTAATCACTTCTACGGATGAGCCTCATAAACTCTTCCACATCCTTAAGTGATGTTTCCCTTTCCTTTGTCTGCGAGGGGCCACTCTCATCTTCCCATGCTTTCCCCTTTGCCAATCTTTCTGCCTCTACCTCAGGCGATGTGAAGATTCTCCCACTTCTAGTCATACCTCCAGTTCCGACCACATTATCTACAACCCCAGCTGGTTGTTTATCTACTTCACTTTTCTCACCATCACAATATACCTCCAACCCATAAGTCCATGGCACTGCTTTGGTACTTTCGAAGGGGACTGGTCCTGCTTTAGTAATAGTGATTGTCGGCCGCCTGGCGGGCGCCATTATTGTTATCGTTTTCCTTGGAATCGTTACCGTCGCAACGTCGTTCTGCTCATCACACAATGCCTCTACAGGCTCTTCAACTGTTGTTTTATCAAACTGCAATGTTCCTTCATTCATCAAAGCCTGAATACCCTGTTTCAAATCATCACAACCCTCTGGATGCATCCAACAATCTAAGCAAAATTCGTCACACCCCGGGAATACACCCCCTTTTAACAACCTGCTTTTGATCTCACCCAACGGTGTCTTCAGCTCATTAACATTCGTCACTAGATTCAACTTCTCCTCGGTCAGGATGGCGTTTGACCCATGATTGGGCATAGGCTGTTGTACTATATTTGGACCCGCCTGTCCAAAGTTAATAGCTTTGCTGTCCAACAAGTCTTGGACTTTATGTTTAAACGCGTGACAACCTTCAATATCATGTCCGGGCGCCCTGGAGTGGAACACATAGTGTTTACCAGCATTATAGCCAAACGGAGGATTACCCGTTAACGGTGCCATGGTCCTTTTCTCAACCAACTTTAACCCTAACAAAGTTTGAAGTAGTTCGGCATATGTTGAAGGAGGCGTTTCAAATACTCGCCTTGGCTTGCCCTCTAGGATTCTGCGTTGGGCGGGGTGTTGCCTTTATTGTTGCGGCTGCTGTTGTTGTTGTTGTTATTGTGGAAAAGGGATAGTAACACTAGCGACCTGTTGATGTTGAGCGTAATGACTTCGGCCTCGGCCTCGGCCCCTGCCACCAAACACGACACTAGAATCACCTGGCCGTCTACCGCCGAATGCCTTTCTGGTACCTCCTGCGGGGGTAGACTCCCCTGCGTGGAATCTTCCAACCTTAATACTGTCTTCGACCATCTCGCCCATAAGAATCAAATCTGAAAAACTGCTTAGCGAAACATTAAACAATTTTTCGTAATATATCCCCGTAAATGTCCCAATGAACATGCTATTCATTTCTCTTTCCGCCAACGGAGGATGCACTCTTGCTGCTATATCGCGCCATCTCTGCGCATACTCTTTAAAGCTTTCCTCTTTCTTTTGCGACAACCCTTGCAATTGAACTCGGTTCAGTGCCTGATCACTATTATATTTATAATGCAAGACGAAAGCATCCGCCAATTGCTTCCAGGTTTTGATTTGAGCGGGCTCCAACCCCATGTACCACTCGAGTGATGGTCCTGATAGGCTGTCTTGAAAGAAGTGCATAAGCATCCTCTCGTCGTCTGAATACGCGGACATCCTTCTGTAATAAAAGCGGACATGCACCTTAGGGCAAGTGTCCGCCTTATATTTGTCGAATGTGGGCGCTTTGAATTTCAGCGGTACCTTCAGCCCAGGCACCAAGCCCATAGTAGTCATGTCTAGTCCGGTAGAATTCTGATTAGCCATACCCTTCACCTGTTCTTCAAGCATCTTAATCCTCTGAGTATTGTCAACGGGTCCCTCGAATCCCATGCCTCTTCCAGAAAAGGCGTCCTCTTGACAGTCTTTGCCCCAGTTCACATTTTCATTTCCGTACCCGTTAGAACCAGTGTTGCGACCAAGCCCTTTCTGATTAGTCATGGGACCTCGTCCCCCATTACCATAACCCTGCCCGAAACTAGTGTTGACAAGAATCAATCCAGCACCATTTCCACCATAACCCTGGTTAGCGTTACCAAAACTGTCATAGCCGAAACCCTGAGCATTGAAGCCGAACTTTCCGCCCTGATTGATGTACTCAAACCCCTGGTCATTATAGCCGAACCCATTGTTGCCAACACCATTACCACCATTGTTGTTACCACTGCCCATATTGGCATCTCCAATTCCAACATTGTTAATAACAGTCTCATTTCCATTCCCGGCGTTGCCATTGCCAGCGCCAGCGTCATTGTTTACAACCACGACCGGTGGGGTCACCACAGGAGGAACCACAGGCGTAGGGGGCCCATCTTCCGTAATAGTCTCAACATGCGCAGAGTTGTGGTCATTATTGCCGTTCCCATTAGCCCGCGTCAGCAGCGGCTGCACCAAAGTCTGGAGATTCTCCTGGCCTTTAGCAATACTCTCCATTGCCTGCATGAACAAATTCAACTTCTCGCGAATCTCCTGCATCTCCACCTGGACTTGATCCATGATTCTCTTGCAGTTGTTTCGGGTTGAGTAGCAGTGAACTCTTGGTTCGTCAATCCTGAAAACCTGCAGATGCAGGAAATAAGATACAGATTCACGAATACCGGTTATGCAATATGAATGCGGATGCAAATATGTACATATGCTACAGGTTATATTCCCCCCGATTCTAGTTTTGGAGAGAAAGTTATTACGACAATGGAGTCCCTATCCAGGAAGCAAGGAATCAAAAAACCCTCATATATAACAAATGCCAAGAGGCTGAGTACAAGAGAATACAACTGAAAAGACCTCGCCCAATAAGTCTGGCGATGGTCCAAATACAAGTACAAATAACAAAGGCAAGACCAAGATAAATCAGGCCAAATGGCGTGTTCTGACGTCCTCCAATATCCTCATCGTCTCCGAGTGCCCTAGTCGGGAGATCAGCTCATGAATCAGTAAAGCATGCCGCTCGGTAGTGGATCTCAGCTTCTGGGCGTCATCCTGGTAGGTTCCTTTGCTAGAACTCTCGTTAAATCTGTACCTCTTGGAACCGGCCTTCTCATCATAACCTCTCGGCTTCTCGTCAATGTCACTTACTCTGAGCTCAGCAGCGCTCCTAAGTTATGTCTCTTCAGCGATCTTTGCGTCCTGGGCTCTAATCTGTGCCTCTAGCGTGGCAATCTGCAGCTTCAGTTTGTCTTCCCGTTCCTTCCGCTTGGTAAGCGTGGTATTCCACAAGGCTTCCCACTTGCTAATATGGGCATAAGCTTTGCTTAGAAGTTCCTTCTTGGAAGTAAGCACCTTGCTAACACCGTTCAAGGCTATTTTCACCTTTTCCTTCTTGTTGGTCTCTTCTGTCAGCTCCGATCCCAACCTGTTAATCAATTCAGTCTGTTCCTTCACAATGAAGGTGGCTTCATTCTTCTCACGACGTAACTGGAAGATCTCCTTCTCTAACTCCTCATTGGCTTTCTTCAGTTCCTCGTTCTCAGCCAACAATTTGCTATACTTCTCACTCTCTTCCGAAGGAGGTACCTCAATCAATGGAAGATACAGTGGTTCCACAGCAGGATAAGGCATCAAAGAAGTACTGGCTCTCTCGCGGATCCAAGCCAAATAAGGATCATAAGCTCTGTTGTTGCTCTTACCGAGCAAAGCTTTCCCTCTCCTATGGATGTTAGCCCATGCATGTCTCAATCTGATCAAAATAGTTGTGTCCAATAAGCCCGTGAGATACAGAGATTCCTGTATCTCCTTCTCAATAGGAGCGTCCCTCAAAGCATAACCGAACTGTCGTACCAGCAATGAAGGGTTATAGTTGATACAGCCTTTCTGTCCAATCAAGGGGACATTCGGAAAGCCACTGCAACTATATATAATGTCAATACCAAGCATACTCCGATCAAATCAAATGATATTCTCAGCAGACAACCCCATCAACCGGGAAGACCAATCCAGAGTATCAACAGCATCAACAAAAGGTCCTTTCTTCGGAAGGTGCCCCTGGAACCACCTGTACAGGAGAGGAAGACAGCAGGAAACATTCTTGCCACGACGTTTCTCATTCTTGTAGTGGATGGAATGATAAACATTGCCCTAGAGAGTAGGAACTGGATTCTTCGAGGCAAGAATCAAGAAGGCGTCTGAGTCGACAAAATATGGTACATTAGGAAACAAGACAATCCCATAGATGCAGACAGCTAGAATAGCACTGAAGGCAACCCAACATCCACTCTTTGCGCACTGTGTAGCCTTCTCAACCAGGACAGACAGGTGAAAACTATAAGCTCCGTTTAGCTTGACCAAGCCTCCCGGAAACTCAGAAGCTTCTAAGCTGACAATCTCAGTGAGTGTAGATAACTCAAGCTCAGTATCAACATGTACAAAGGGCATCTGGTCTAACACGGGAACTCCCAACATCGCAGAGTACTCATCCAAAGTGGGTGCTAGAATATAGTCAGGAAATAAGAAACATCTCAATTGCGGCTCATAAAGCTGCATCAAAGTATATACCCCAGTTGTCTCAAATGCCGAAGGTCTATACAACAAGCTAAGCAATCTCCCATAAGATACTCTGAACTCAGCCCTCACACTCTCATCTGCCAGAGCAACTAAACCCAACAATGAAATGATATCTGGTGAATGCAACCGGTAAGTAACCGTCTTCTTCAGGGACTCCATGTCTGGCTAGAAGATATACTAGAATCAGAGGGGAATGATCACCTGCAACATAAATACATGTTAATGAAATGCAATCATGAAATTGCACATGCATATGCAAGTAAGGGACCAAGTGCAATGCTGATAGACTGGGCTGCTCTGTACTGAAGCCTTGAGAACCATCCAATCTTTATCTCAAACCAAGCCAATCACTCAAATGAACCTTGTAACCACATCTCACTGACAGAGATAAACCAGGTATTATGAGGTCAAAGGTTTCCTGCAAACAGAGCCTACCTACCCCTCACAGGTATGTACTTAACTCGCAGACGATGTACGACATCCTATGCGGGTTCAACGTCACAGACTTTCAAGAGAGACGATACGATACCCAGAAGGTGTGGCATCATCATCCCTTGAAGCGGCCTCACTTAGTTGAATCCCCATTTATAGGTTCCCAGAGTCGACAATCCTCGGGTCAGACAACTTGTCGAGCCCTAAGGGCCAGGTAAGAAGCATCAAAGAGAATCTCGTCCGAGCGTAAATTTCGTGGCTAGCTGGTGCGAGCTAAGCAAGCAGGCTAACCACTACTCTCTACTTCTAAGTCTATGTGTAACCTCAAGCCCAGGTCCGGCTTATCTCTCAACAAATTATTCCCTTCCCACAACAGCAATAATAGTATAAAGCTGATAAATAAAATGCGGAAAGTAAAGACAAGAAAGTAAATCCATACAACACCCATGACGGGAAAACAAGCGCTAGGATTGACTCGCATAGGGGATATTCCAGTCCCCAGCAGAGTCGCCAGCTGTCGCTACTGCGAAAATCGGCGCCGGCTATGACAGAAGAGTCGCCACCGTGCGTTATTTATCCCAACAAAGGGAAAGGAAACGCTCGAAGTAAACCTACCGCAAAGACGGGAAAGGAATGGTCATCGCAACCAAATCCTGGATTCGGGAGTCGATTACGCAAGGGGAAGGTATTAGCACCCCTCACGTCCGTCGTACTCGACGGGATCCACGCTTGTTTTCTAGTACAGATTGTTATTCTATCTATTCTACAGGTCTGAGGTTAAAAAGGAAGAAAATGACTCGGCAAAGTATCGCACTTTATGCCTACGTATTCCCGTTTGGAACGAGAAATCAGAGTCAATGTAGTTCGCCTACCTACTGGAAAGGAGGGGAAGGTTGCTTGCTAGGATATCGCATCCTATGCCTACGTACTTTCATACAGCATGAAAGATCAGAGCAAACGTAGTTCGGGCTATGAAAGACACAAGCTTGTCTGAGTGTTTTTATCTCCTTATGAAAGGGTTTTTCCTGATTAAGAGTCCAAGCGGACAAAAATGACACTTTGATGTTTGTTTTCAGTCTTTTACGCAAGAACTGTTTTTTATGATGTTTGCAATCTCTGACGTACTAGAGACTATGATTTGAGGGTGACTACGTCGTATGTCACCCTAAGGGTAACACACTAAGCAACCAGGTTACTGAAGAGTGACCCTCCAGCAACCTTTCTCAAATAGCTTAAGGCTCGTAGCGTACGACATCGATTATCCATATTACTGTGTTTTGAATTGTTCTGAGATAGAAGAGAAAGAAATCCTAAAAACCCTAGGGTTTAAGAAAAGGATCAAAACTACCCTAATGTTATCATGCATGGGTTACAACCTAATGTCTGTCATAATTCCCTCCTGCGCAGAGGAAATCAGAGATCCTAGGGGATAAACGGAAAAGAAACAACAGATATACAGTAAACAGTAAAATGCATGAGATGCAGCAAAACAAGCGAGGCAAGGGAGAAAGAAATAGGCAAGAGGAGACAAGATCCACCTCAAACCTAGGGGTAATCTGAACAAGCCCACAAACAAAACAGAACAGGGAAAACCACACCCAGCTTCAGCTCTGACAGCAACACCAGCTCCTACAGCAAGCAGTTAAAACAGTACCAGCTCTGGCAGCTACAGTTGATTAATAGCAAAAGGTTGACAGTAACAACTTCAAACAAGATCCCATCTTTACTCTCTAATGATATTCAAACTTCAGATAAGCTCTTATCTTCCAATAATCTCAAGCTTTGGCAAGCACTGAACCCTAGTAAGTGGACAACTTCAAACAATAGTAACCCTAACAGACACCCAGCTTTGACATGCACAAGCTTCTTCTCATCCAGTCATCAATGAACTTCTCATCTCCAATAAGTCTTCAATTTCAATGCAGACACTCACAGGAGACAATCAACTAATAGATGAAGTTGGGATATTAAGAGGCTTAGTGAAAACCCAGGGAAATCACTAAGATCATAACACAGTTAGTGAAAGGTATCCTCAAGGTTCTACCCAATCAAAGCATGCTCTACATCCCTCCTAAGGAGAGATGGAACTCTTTTAGGGGACCTTGTGTCATAGGATGAAATAGAGGCACAAGAAGCTCTCTATGTTTGACAGAAGAGATCAGTCTACTTCTAGAGCTCTTCCTACATCTCCTATCTCCTAAGGCTTCATCAAGCAATCTCCAAGCACAAGCAACTTAAAATCCAAGCATCATCATTTGTCTTCAATCTTCCTCAAAGTCTCCACATACTCCTAAAGCACAAACACAAGCCTCAACATAAAATCCTAAATTAATTTCTAAGGGACCCTAACTATGTACCCTATACCCCACATAAACCCCAAGGCCTAAACCAAACTAAAAACCCAAGAACTATGTGTTGAAATGCACCTATGTCAAGTTGAAACCCTAATTCTAGCACACTAAAGTTTGATGTTCAAAACTAACTAAAATTAAATCACAAAAATGTGATAAAATTCCAAGGGGAACCTAATACTATACTCTAATCATAGCAAAAGGAATGGCATCAAAAATCAAAGTAGAATGATCATACTAAATTCAGCAAGTAACATGTATCAAATGAAAATGAAATAAAAGCTATTAAAAGTAAAAATAAACCAAAAATAGAAAAATGCATGAAATGACATTTTTTATTCTTTTACAATTTTCTTTATGTCTTGAGGAAAATGAAGAAAAAACTCCCATCTAAAAAATGTTAATTTTCCAACTTATTATGAATTTTTAAAGAACTTAAAATAATGTGTAAAATAAAAGAAATATGATAAAAAATGAAAAAATGAGTGTGTTGAATAGTAATAAAAATCAGTTCATTCACCAACTGGGCCCAGAGAGGGGGTGCTAAAATGAAAGCACGCTAGACCCAATATGATCAGAAAATTAAAACGAAAATAGAAAGAAAAATGAGAAATTCGTGGTGCAGGAAGTAATGAAATTCAGTGCATTTCTTGGATGGGCCTCTAGAGGGGGTGTGGATATCATGAATCTCACTTAAGCCCAAGCTCTCTTTTAATGAAACGCCTCATTTCATCTCTCAGACTCTTCCTTCACAATTTGAGAACCACTCACGGTCGTTGGATCTTGATTGGGTCAAAAGTCTTCTTCTAATCTAAGGGTGGTGGCATAGTCTTCAACCTTTGAACAAAATTAGAGGGAAAGGCCATGGATGAACAGAGTGATCAGCTTCATCTCCTCTTCATCGTGCTCCATCAAATCTCCATCAAAAATCAAAATTAAAAAGCCTAACATGCTCCAAATTTTACACTGAATTCAACCGTGGTAATTGAACACATTGAAACATTCTCCTTCTCCAAACACGATGGAAATCTCAGAAATCACTCAAGAACCAAAACTCACCATTCTTGAAATTAGATAGCCTAAACTCTTCACCATGCTTCACTGATCATTTCTAGCCATCAAACTAAAGTTCTAACACCAAGAACACCAAGATACTCGCATGAACAGAAATTGCACCATTCAACTAATTGTCTCTAAATCAACCCTAAAGCTACCAGAAAGCTCCACATGATAATCTACATTGAATCTAACTAATAAAAACAGGTTGAAACTACCTAAATCATGCCATGGAGTGAAGTTTACATACCTGCCAATTTGAGATGAATAGAGTGATCAAAGCTTCAAGATAAGCTTCAATACTTTCCAGACACCTTCACCAACACCAAATCAAGCTTCTGTATGCAAAGAGTGGGATTGAAATGGCTTGGATTGTGGAATTCGATCTTGAGTTGCAGGCTGAAAATCTCAAATGCTATCACACGGTTCTCCACCAATATTGCTCAATTATCCATCTGGAATCACTCACATATGCTTGATAAAGGTTCTGAGATCAAAAGAATGGCTTGAATATGGTTGAAACTTGTAACTGAACTCTGTTTTGCACATGGAAGTTTCAAATTGAAATCTCACCAATCTCTCCCAATTCTCTCTAACTCTTGCTCTGAACCTCTTCTGAATCTTATATAGAGTGTGTTTGAAGATCCTAGAAAGTTCTAGATTGATCCAATGAGAAAATCACCATCTCATGTCATGAAAATCTCTTCTTATGCTATGCACATACCATCTCATGTTTTGGCTTGAAATTCCCTTGGTTATGAGTTTAAACTCTCTCCAAATGAGATATTGGAGGTGTATGGATGGAAAGGAGCCTTGCATTTGCCTTGTAGTATGGTTTTGCAATTGTGCCTTATGATTCAAGTAATCCATTTACAAAGCAAGTCCTAAAAATAATCCTCAATTCAAAATTTTGGCAATGTCAATGTTCTCAAAATGCATTTTAAAATCAAATTGGTATGTCATATGGCTTAGTTTGGATGTGTAGATCAAAAACCCCAATTTCCAACTTTGGTTCATTTAAAATATGCCTTCATTTTAGGCCATTTTTATGATTTTGTGAAGCAAGCCACTCCAAACTCTCATGACCTCTTATCTAGCCTAAAAACATCATTTTGAACACATCTCATGTTTAAAATTTTTCCATTTGAAGAGTGGAAGATGGAGATTTGGACCTATGTTGAAAAATGACTTGTAATTCAACTTTCTCAAAATACCCTTGGGTTGCCAAGACCATAACTTGAGTTCTACAAATCCTCTTGAGGACTTCTAGTACTAAAATTAAAGCTAAGATCAAGATCTACAACTCTTATGTTGGCCAAGAATCCATTTTAAAACTCCTTGATGGGAAAAAGTTGCTTGGAAGTCAAGTGACTTTCACAGATAAATTTCAATGTCCTTTGATGACCCATAACTTGCAAGAACCATAACTTGAGTTCTACAAATCTTCTTGAAGACTTCTAGTACTCAAATTAAATCTATTGAGAAGCTCTACAAGTTTCATGTTGACCAAGAATTCATTTGAAGGTTGAATTTTGACTTATCTGGCTTGGAAGTTTGACCTAAATTAAGGGATTTTACACTGAAACCCTAATTTAGC
The DNA here is from genome assembly GCA_963859935.3 of Lathyrus sativus. NCBI lineage: Eukaryota > Viridiplantae > Streptophyta > Magnoliopsida > Fabales > Fabaceae > Lathyrus > Lathyrus sativus. Next base: position 451,393,898 of record OZ012741.1, read on the forward strand.
AACTCCTCTTCTTCTTGATTTCTCTTGATTTCTCCTTGGCACAACACCACACATATATCCACATATCAAATCATGAATTCCACATCCTCCAAGTAGGCCTTGATGCTCTTCAATCACTCATTTGACCTAAGGTTGACCTAGGGTTGACCCAGGTGAAACCCTAGTTGACTGTACTTCAACTCTGGCTCTTGATTACTTGTATCAATGACTTGTCTCATCTTCAAAATGACCCTCTATGTCTTCCATGATCTTTGTACACATTCCATACTCTCAGTCATATCTCATACTCCCATTGGTGATCTTCAACATACCTCAATCTAGGAGAGAAATCCACTGGTTGACCCTCAAACTTTTCAAAGCTTCAACTCATTTCCATGATTACTTGGATGGTCTTGAACTTGAATAAAACCCCTTTGATGGGTCTCTCTCTGATAAGAATGGAACTTGATCCCTTGTTGGATGACTTGTTATGCTATGCTATGTAAATGATTAGACTATGTACATGACTTATTATGCAAATGACAATGCAATTGAAACATAAACCAGGTGAAATAGGTTGAGCAAAGTTTAGGGTGCAACACCATGGTATTGATCATAACTTCTCCGCTCCATGCACTCCTCAACAAAACGGGGTTATGGAGCGCAAAAACCGTATTTTAGAAGAATTGGGAAGAACAATGATTAACGAAAGTGGTTTACCTAAATATTTTTGGGTCGACGCCATTAGTACGGCGTGCTATGTTTTGAATATGGTACTTATTCTCCCCATTCTAAACAAAACACCGTACGAACTTTTAAAAGGGCGAAAGCGTAATATTTCTCACTTGCACGTGTTTGGATGTAAATGTTTTGTATTAAACAATGGAAAGGAAAACTTGGGCAAATTTGATTCCAAAGCCGATGAAGGTATCTTTCTCGGATACTCTCACTCGAGTAAAGCATATAGACTATATAATAAACGATTACTTGCTGTAAAAGAGTCTGTGCATGTTACCTTTGATGAGTCTTACCCGAGAAATGTCAGAAAAGATAGTGTTGTTCATGGTGCAGGTACATCCACTGAAGACATACTCAAAAGTGGCGAGACGGGGATTGATCAACCTGACAAAGCCAAAATTGAGGAGGATAAGGATGCACACCGTGATGCAACAGAGGAAGTTCATCCGCCTTCAAACGACGATCTTCCTCAAGAATGGAAGTCATCTAAAGACCATCCAATTGAAAACTTTATTGGAGACATCACAAAGCGTGTAACAACTAGAGCTAAGCTAAGTAATTTATGTTATTACTTCGCTTTCGTGTCACAGATGGAACCTAAAAACCCTAAGGAAGCCCTACTCGATGAACATTGGTATTTGTCAACGCAGGAGGAACTGAATCAGTTTACTAGAAATGAGGTTTGGGACCTTGTCCTTCCTCCACGAGGTCATCGAGTAATCGGCACCCGATGGGTGTTTAGAAATAAACTAGACGAGAACGGAGTAATAACTCGCAACAAAGCGCGTTTAGTCGCGCAAGGGTATAACCAAGAGGAAGGCATCGACTATGAGGAAACTTATGCGCCTGTTGCCCGACTCGAGGCTATACGCCTTCTACTTGCTTTCGCTTGTGCGAAAGATTTTAAGTTATTTCAAATGGACGTCAAAAGTGCGTTCCTTAACGGGTTTATAAATGAAGAAGTCTATGTTGCTCAACCACCTGGTTTTGAGTCTCATGAGTATCCTGATCATGTCTATAAACTGAAAAGAGCTTTGTACGGTCTTAAACAAGCTCCTAGAGCTTGGTATGAGAGACTAAGCAAATTCTTACTTGATCAAGGCTACTCAAGAGGAAAGGTTGATACTACTCTCTTCATTAAACGTCAAGGAAAACACTTAATTCTTGTACAAATTTATGTTGACGATATCATATTTGGATCCACTAACATGAATCTCGTAAGAGAGTTTGCTAAGCTTATGTTGGGTGAATTCGAGATGAGTATGATGGGTGAACTCACATATTTTCTCGGGTTACAAATCAAGCAACTGAAGGAAGGAACATTCGTGAGCCAAAAAAAATATTGTTTGGATCTTCTCAAGAGATTTGACATGGCAAATGCAAAAGCCATAGACACCCTTATGCCAACATGTGCAAATATGAGTAAAGATGAAAGTGGCAAAGATGTTGATGTAAAAAGGTACAGAGGTATGATTGGCTCGCTTCTCTATCTCACTGCTTCGCGTCCCGACATTATGTTTAACGTGTGTATGTGCGCCAGATACCAATCATGTCCTAAGGAATCCCACCTAAAATCTGTCAAACGCATACTTCGATACCTATCTGGTACTCCGAAGTATGGATTGTGGTATTCTAAGGGTAATGATTGTTCATTGGTAGGCTTCTCTAATTCTAATTTTTCCGGTTGCAAATCAGATAGGAAAAGCACCAGTGGTACATGTCACTTATTTTCAAACTCCCTGGTTAGTTGGCACAACAAGAAACAAGTGTTTGTTGCTCTGTCAACCGCCAAAGCGGAATACGTAGCCGCTGGTAGTTGTTGTACGCAAGTCTTATGGCTTAAACAACAACTATTGGACTTCAATTTGAAACTAGAACGTATTCCAATATTTTGTGACAACACCAGTGCTATAAATCTTACCAAGAATCCGGTGTTACACTCGCGTACGAAACACATAGAAATTCGACACCATTTTCTTAGGGACCATGTAGAGAAGGGTGACGTTGTCTTTGAACACATCGATACTAAAAACCAACTAGCAGACATTTTCACAAAGCCGCTAGCCAATGAGCCCTTCTTTCATATCTGTCGAGAACTTGGTATTCTCGATATTTCTGATCGGGTTTAACAATTGCTACATTCAAATTTAATATATTTACAACTATGTTTTTGTACCACTAACAATCATTTTGAGTTTGTTGCAAGTGCAAATCTGTGGTTAACAAGAGTAGTCGGTATAGAGGTGATATTGCTCCTATCTCCTTCTTTTTCTTCTCTCTCTCTTAGCATTCATGACTTGAAAATAGCTATATCGTTCTACAATCATGGTACTTATATATGTATATGACTGTTGCTGGTTGATACTATGTGTGTTGAATGGATGTCATATTGTGAAAAGATGAATAGGCATGATAAATAGGCAAGTGTGACATTCTGCATAACTTAAAATTGAAAATTTTGAGTTTTTTGAAGGTTTGAGTCGACCTAAACAGGACAATGGTCGACGCATGCTGTAAATTTTCAAAATTATCAAAAACTGTACAGTATGCGTCGATGCATGCAGGACTATGCTCGACGGCTCGCTTGAAAACCCAGAAATTTTCTCTTTTGAAAAACGTTCCAATTTCCCTCTCCCTTACATTAAATGTGTTATGATGTTTTGACATGACATTCATCTTGTGAATTGCATCTAGACACCTAAATTGTCTCCTTGTCTCCTCCCTCTTCCCAAAAACCCTAACACCTCCTTCTATTAAAGACCTAAGTATTCTTCTCCAACATTATTCCCAAATCAATCTCTTCAAAGTTCATCTTCGAACTCCTCCAAAACTCATCATCAATGGCTTCCTCTCTCCGCAAAACTACCGGTAAGAGATCAAGAGCTTCTTCATCCTCTGCTTCAGTTCCGGTTACTACTGTTTCTCTTGTTCATCCTCCTGCTGTTGAAAACTTCAACAAAAGTCTCAGCAAAAGGGCCATAGTTCCACAGCATGCCTTCTACCATGCAACAAGTGAGCGCTTGCATCTCACTCGGCTTCTGTCCCTGTTGGACTTTCAAGGGTTCGTCAATTTCCTGGAATGTAATACAAAGTACAGTGAAGATTTGGTCAGAGTATTTTACACAAATATGCGAGGTAACTTTCAAGATCATCACTTTCACACCTCTGTAGGAAATAGACTGGTTAATATCAATTCTGAAGTATGGAACAAATATTTTGATATGACTGTTGATGCTGATGCACCGCCTCTCCATGAGGTAACTAACATTCGTACGGTGTCGGGTTATGAATATAAGAGGGCTCTGAATGGAATGCTCAAACAACCTTATCCAGAGGCAATTGTCAACAGCGATGCTTTTCCTCGATCGGTCACAGCCGGGAAACTCAATACAGGGGAGCGCATCCTTCAGTGGATCGTCGCTCGTATACTATGACCGAAAAAGGGTGGCCTGTCGCGTGTCGAACAAGCTGAGGTACATCTCATCTACATACTGCAAAACAGGATCAAAATAAATTGGGCTTACTATATTGCTAGCAGGATGTTTGCTCTGAGAGACTCAAGTAGAGGCACTGCTTTAGCCTATGGGTCGTTCATCTCGGAAATTCTTGCTACTGCGAATGTTGTGTATCCAACATTTCCATGTGTATCAGTTTCCTCGGATAAAGAATTTAGCACCAAAACCCTTGCAATGATGAGGTATTTTTGGTGTGCTGAACAACGTTCATACAGATTTGTCCGACGGGCCAATATTCCTCCGGTGCCTAGTAACGATTCTGATGAAGAAGAAAGTGAAGAGCAGGGTGAAGAAGAAAGCGACGAACAAGGTGAAGAAGAAAGTGAAGAGGAAGGTGAAGAAGACGATGTAGAAGACAACACAGATGCAGAGATACAAGAACCTATCTATGGGACTCAACATTATCATCAATCTCCAGTCCATGATACGGCTTCAAATATCGATTGGGTCCAGTACTCATATCCACCAGAAGAACAAGAAGGTGATTCTACAAATCAACGATGGGGCGATTGGCAATATACAGGATGGACTACCTTGGGTAGATTCTATGACCCATATCACGGCTACCCTCAAGACTACCAACCCTCTCAGCACTCATCACCTCCTCCGCCTTCGGATAACTCTGAAGTCATTACTATGATGCAGTCAATGCAGTTAGAACAACAAAACTTCATGAGGCGTCAAGACACTCAGATGGAGCAGATTAGAGCTGAGCTCCATGCCCAAAATGAAAGGTTCAGTTCATTTTCTACTCGGATGGACGCCCGTATTGACTCTCTGGTTGAATCACATGAGCGGCAAGATTGGGAAATCACCAACTCTCTTAGTCATCTCAACATGTCCGTCGAAGCCTTTTTGGACTTCTCGGATCCTTACCACAATCCAGATGTTGCATACCAAGGGAGAGGACGAGGACGAGGTTGTGGTTATTAGATCAATAGTTGCATATTTCATATTTGCTTATATGTTTTCGTCTGTGTACTTTTCATTTTTTTCTTATGTGTGCCTGAACTTTCATTACATGTTTTCGCCATTATCTATTAATTCAAGATATTTTTGTTCATTATCATGCTTGTGTGTGAAGTTTGGTAATTAACTATCACCTATTGTATGTTCTCTGTTAATTGACGCGTTCTTCTTCTCTTTTTGATGGTGTCAAAGGGGGAGAAGACAATGTAGCAAGTAAACACCAAACCAAAGCCAAGTCAGTCAGGATATTAACAACATGTGATGGTTGTTTGTTCTACAGCCTTATAGTACAAAAGAAAGGGGGAGCTTGTGTATACTTGTGTGTATACATTGCATATTTGGTGTTTTAGTTATATACAGGTTGTCATCATCAAAAAGGGGGAGATTGTGGAGGCAAATCACCATATATCATACAAGTCTGTAAGACATTGATAAATGCAGGTTTCGATGATGACAAATTCCCAGGATAGATTGGAAAGTATGAATTCCAGATCCACTAAACTAGATGCAACGTATCACCCACCATATCCTTCTTTCGCTTATCTTAAAATTTCTGAAATGAATATACTTTGTGTTGACAAAATGCAATCATGACTAAAGGCATGAAAAACTTCAAACTAATGAACTTTTGCAGGCTTGCAGGACATGGGTCGACCATAGGGTCGGCGTATTCATCAGAAAAAGGGGAAATCAGTCAGCGCACAAAGCATGCGTCGACCATAGGGTCAGCGCATGAAGGAATGACATTCCAGCGGGTCAACGCATAAAAGCATGGGTCGACCATGGGTCGGCGCACAAAGTTAATGGATTTCAACCGGGTCAGCGCACGCTGACTGTATGGTCGACGCACACTGGTGAAATTTCCAAAAATCCAAAACAACACAGGCCATGCATCGACGCACAGACCTGTTATGGTCGACCGTTCGCACGGAAAATCTGTTTTAAAATACTTCCCTCTCAATTTTGAAATACAGTTATGTCCTGAATTTTGTTGCCACTATATATACTTGCTTAAACACTTGTGTCTACTAACATTTGATGTTCTTTTGATTCATGTGTTCAAAAACAAGAAAGAGTGAAATAGGTGTCCAAGATTCATCATCTTCATCTTCAACATCTCACAACATTTCAATTACACACAATCATTTTTGAAATGCATTTGTGAGGGATTCAAGGTGATAAGGTTCGAGGCTTAGATTGGAGAATCAAGCTCGGGTTGAAGATTGCGACAGGTTCTTTCTTGAATAAAACCATTGGGGTTTTGCCCTCCAAGATCGGTTTGAATTTTGGGGGGGTTTTGGATGAGATTCTTCATCAACGATCAATCGAGCGAAGGTGATTGTGAAGAGGTGTTCTTCACAAGTCTAGTAGCGAATTCAGTGATTTTGAAGGGAAGATCTCGGGTTCGATTTGGTGCTGTTGAGATCAGCCGGAGCCAAAGGTTTGAACAACAACGTGTTCTTCAATAAGGTGGCTGGAGTCGGAGGTCCATCAACACAAATCGAAGAACTTGATTCAGCTTGAATCAAGGGGCAAGGAGTGAAGGCAACTTTCAACACATTGAGATTTTTGTTGTAATTTTGCTGCTCAATCCTTGTATAAACTGTTCATTCAAACAGGTGATATCTATTTAATATATCTCAATTCTAGTTTTAGAATTGAGGGCAGACGTACCCCGAAGCGAGGAGGACGGGGGAACTGCCTCACCAAATTACTTGTCTTCTTTATTTTCAGCATTTTCGTTACAACTCAAATAAGTAATTTTTGTGTAAGCTCTATTGTCAAAATTGTGATATCAATTGAGTAAGAGATTAAAACTTTGTTTTTAACTCTAAAGTACAACAATACGTTGTACTAGGCTGGTTGAAATCACTTACTCAACATAAACATCACTTGGAGTGTCTTTGCACACCAAGTGTTTGACATATTGCTTGAACCAAAGTTATCTTACTTGTGTATCTAGTTTTGGTTTGATTTTGAATCATTGGAACTAGGAATCCTTACAACTGAAGTAAATAATTGATAAGCGTAGTTTGTGTTTGATTCTATTTTTCCGAATTGTCATTAATCCATAGGCTTACGTATATCCGGTTTTCCAATAACCGTTTGTTTTAGACTATATTTTTCCTCGGCCGCTTCCGCACTTAAAACATTTTTAAAACCAATTTTAAATTGGTAGCGCCGACTCAAATTTTAATTGGGGATCTATTCAACCCTCCTTCTAGATTCGTGCCATAGTCTAACAGATAAATCTTCAACCGTTGGCCGTTGACAGTCCAATTCTCGTTGGTTTTAATGTCTTCAATAATAATTGCCTCGTAACTCAAAATGTTGCAAATCCGAAAGGGATCCGACCACTTAGACTTTAACTTTCCGGGAAACAATCTCAACCTCGAATTTAATAACAACACCAATTTCCCTACCTCAAATCTCTTGGTCACAATTTTTTTGTCATGATACCCTTTCACTCGGTCTTTATAGATTTTGTTCGACTCATAAGCTTGAAGGCGAATTTCTTCCAACTCATGAAATTGGCTTTTCCTTTTATCGCCACTCAAGTTATGATCAAAATTTAGCAACTACAATGCCCAAAAGGCTTTGTGCTCCAATTCAACCAGAAGCTGACAGTTTTTATCATAGACCATTTTAAATGGTGTGAGACCAATCGGAGCTTTGAAAGTTGTCCGATAGGCCCACAAGGCATCATCAAGCCTGCTTGACCAATCCTTCCGTGAGGTAGACACAATATTTTCCAATTTTTTTTAATCTCTCAGTTCGATACCTCCGCTTGTCCGTTAGCTTGCGGATGGTATAATGTTGCAACTTTGTGTCGCACACCATACTGCTCCAAGTATTTGGTTAACTGAGTGTTACAAAAGTGCGAACCATCGTCACTTATTAACAATCTCGAAGTACCGAAACGAGAAAATATGTTTTTTTTTTCAAAAATTTTATTACGGTTTTCCCGTCTGCCTTAGCGCTAGCTATGGCTTCCACCCATTTGGAGACGTAGTCCACCACAACAAGAATATATTCATTTCCAAATGACGGTGGAAATGGACCGACAAAATCAATGCCCCAACAATCGAAAACCTCGACTTCTATCATGCTTTGCAGTGCCATTTCATTTTGTTGCGTTATTCCATCGATCCTCTGACATTTGTTACAACTTTTTGTGTTTGCATACGCATCTTTGAACAATGACGGCCAATAAAATCCCGATTGGAGGACTTTAGCGGCCGTTCTTGTATTGTTAAAATGACCTCCATAAGGAGAGTTGTGACAATACCATAGGATATCTTTGGCTTCCTCCTCAGAAATACATCTCCGCAAAATGTTATCGGCACCAATTTTGAAAAGATGTGGCTCATCCCACACAAAGTTCTTGGCGTCAGACAAATTTTTTTTCTCTGGTGACTAGTTAGACCTTCTGGCATCAATCCGGTGGCTTTGTGGTTAGCCATACCGACGAACCAAGGCCTAACCTTCACCAGATACAATTTTTCATCAGGGAACTCTTCCCTCACCTCTTTCTCATGTTTTGTGACTTCATCACTCATAAGTCAGAACAAGTGATCTGCTACCAAATTCTCGGACCCTTTTTTATCACGAATTTCAAGATCAAATTCTTGAAGTAAAAGAATCCAACTAATTAACCGTTGTTTGGAATCCGGTTTGGTAAGCAGATACTTTATCGCCACATGATCGGTGTATACCACAACTTTGGATCCAATCAAAGAAGACCTAAATTTTTCTAACGCGTACATTATAGCAAGCAATTCTTTTTCAGTTGTTGCATAAATAATTTGAGCATCATTAAGAACCTTGCTTGCATAATGTATCGCATGGAAAATTTTGGTCTTTATTTGGCCTAACACTCCATCAACCGCATAATCGCTTGCGTCACATATAAGTTCAAAATCATTTTTCCAATTCGGTGCAACGATTATGGGTGCAGTTATTAGGCTTTGTTTCAAAGAGTCAAAAGTTTTCATATAAGAATCATCAAAAAGAAAAGACTTATCTTTATTGAGCAGGTTGCTCAATGGTTTTGCTATCATTGCGAAGTCTTTGCTCAATGGCTTTGGTAGAATCCCGCATGACCCAGAAAAATTCGAATTCCCTTCACATTCAGAGGTAGCGACACCTTTTCAATAACATCCACCTTAGCCTTGTCTACTTGAATTCCCTTTGAAGAAACTTTGTTCCCGAGCACAATTCCTTCTGTAACCATGAAGTTGCATTTCTCCTAATTATGCACCAAATTAGTATCCACACACCTCTTCAAGACAACATCAAGATTTTTTAAACAAAGTTCAAATGACAGTCCAAAAAATGAGAAATCATCCATAAACACCTCGATCGTCTTCTCAATCAAGTCCGAGAATATAGCTTGCATACACCTTTGAAAATTGCCGATGCATTACACAAACCAAACAGCATCCTCCTATAAGCAAAGATTCCGAAAGGACAAGTGAAAGCCGTTTTTTCATGATCCTCCAAGTTGAGAATGATTTCATTATAACCAGAGTATTCATCCAAAAAGCAATAATATTCTTGATCGGAAAGTCTCTCGAGCATTTGATCCATGAATGGAAGAGGAAAGTGATATTTTCTTGTAGCTTGATTGAGCCTACGGTAGTCGATACACATTCTCCATCCTGTTACAGTTTTTGTTGGAATCAACTCATTCTTCTCATTGTAGACAACCGTCATTCCACCTTTCTTCGGCACCACTTGAACAAGACTAACCCACAGACTATCGGGAATAGGATAAATGATACCGACATCCAACATTTTTACAACTTCTTTCCTCACCACTTCTTTCATAGTGGGATTCAATCTTCTTTTTGGTTGAGCTACCGGCTTGAAATTGTCCTCCATGAATATTCGATGCATAAAATAGGAAGGACTTATACCTTTCAAGTCGGAAAGAGTCCAACCCATTGCCTCTTGATTTTTCTTCAACACAACAATTAATATTCCTTTCTTCATCCATGGTTAACTCCGAATTTATGATCACCGGCTTGTTCTTCTCTTCATCAAGGAAAATATACTTAAGATGAGATGGTAACAACTTCAAACTCAAGCTTGCCTTCCTCATTGTTATCTTATTTCAAATTTTCCACCATTTCTTTCAAAGGTGGGATTTCCTCTAGTTCTTCAAGTTCCCGCAAACACTTTTCAATAACTCTAACTTTCATTAGACCATCATCTATATCAATCTCCATACACGCGGTCTTCATAAAAAGTCGACTAAGAATCAAGGGAGAGTCTTCATCTTCTTCCATATCAATTACCACAAAGTCAATTGGGAACAAAAATTTATCAACCTTCACCAACACATCTTCGGCTACACCATGAGGGCGAGTGGTAGATTTGTCGGCAAGTTGCAACGTCATTTGAGTAGATTTCAACTCCATGTATCCCAATCGCTTCACAATAGATAAGGGTATCAAATTTATACTAGAGCCGAAATCAATCAACCCCTTGCCAACGTAAGTATTTCCAAATGTAATGGGAAACGTGACCCATCCCGTATGACTTTCTTTCCTCGGGAGAGTACGTTGAATGATTACGCTACAACTAGCATCCACCATGATCGTTTCTTGATCTGTATACCGCTTCTTCTTCATGAGAATGTCCTTCATGAATTTAGCATACTTTGGCATTTGCTCCAATGCTTCGAAAAATGGAATATTAATTTGAAATTGTTTGAATATGTCCATAAACCAAGCATAGTGTCTAGCATTGTCTTTCCTTGTCGGAGCATGTGGATAAGACAAATTTTTAATAGGAATTGTGCTCACTTGCTCTTTTCCTTTCCTAGACTTTTTCACTCTTTCTTCTCTCTTCCTTTTCACTTTTTCCTCATTTTTTTTTCACTTTCTCATTTTCAACTAAATCTCCCTCAACATTTTTTTCTACTTCTTTCTCAACATTTTCAATTTCTTTTTTAACTACAACTTCTTCCACCACTATCTTCTCACCTACGCCCATGTCAATTTCTCTACCACTTGTGAGAATCATCTTGCAATGCTCCTTAGGATTTGGAGTAGCGGTAGCCGTGAAAGGCCTTTTTTGTTGATCGACCAATTGTTTTGATAATTGGCCCACTTGTGTCTCCAAATTCTTAATAGTCGCATCGGTGTTCTTTTGATTTGACATTGACATTTGCATGAATTGATTAAGAGCTTCCTCCATCTTTGACGGTGCACTTTGAGTTTGTGGAGGTTGAGTGTAGTTTTGATATTGTTGACGGTTTAAAGCTCTGGCTTCTTGCAGCCTCCAAGGTATTGGTACCCTTGATTAGGTCTTTGATAACCTTGATTTGTTTATTAATAAGGTGGTCTTCATTGGTAGCCCTGATTTTGATTTTCGACATAGTTGACTTCTTCCAATACCGGAGGACAATACCCGGTAGGATGGTCACCTTTACACAATTCGTAACTCACCACTTGAACTTGAGTAGGAACTTGCATCTCTATTTGTTGTGGAAGCTTCGATATTTGTTGAGTCAAAAGCTCCACTTGTTGCGTTAGAAGTTTGTTTTGAGCAAGAATAGCATCATTCGTACCTAACTTAAGCATGCCTGGTTTTCGTTGAGCTATTCCATGGTTATGATTTCCTTGGTGATCATTAAGTGCCATCTTATCAATAATTGCTATTGCATCTTCAACGCTTTTTGATATCAAAGAACCCCCAGCCGTAGCATCCAATAAGGTCTTGTGAACCGAAAGGAGACCATTGCGGAAAATGTAAACTTGAGTAAGTTCATCAAAACCGTGTCCTTTGCATTTTATCAACATAGACTTGAATCTCTCCCAAGCTTCGTTGAGGGATTCACTTGCTCCTTGTGAAAACACAGCTATCACATTTTTTGCCTCCATGAAACGGTTATGTGGAAAGAACCGTTCAAGAAACTTCTCTTCTAATAGATTCCAATCCGTCATGATTTTTGTTGATTGATCAAGATACCATTCCTTCACTTTCCCAATCAAGGAATGAGGAAATAGCCGTCTGAACAATGACTCTTCGTCAGCTTCGGTTGATCCTGTTGCACCCGCAATCTCATAGAATTTTTTAAGATGTGTGAACGGATCCTCATGATCTATTGTCGTGAAAGGATTTTGATAAATGAGTGCAAGGATTCCCGTTTTCATCTCGGTTTGTCTTCCATTTTGGAGATTACGAGCGAACTGAGTGGTGTGTCTTGGACTGTTCATACATGGAACAGAAACTGGAGGTGGAGGTGGTGGTGGTGCTGCCATAATTGGTGAATTAGGTGGTGTAGATGAAGAAAATTCTCCGTGCTATTGTCTTTCAATAGCTTGTTGTCGTCTTCGCCTTGTGCGACTATTGGTACGCCGAGCGGTTCTCTCAATCTCATGATCGAAAAGAAGGTTTTCTGGCTGAACCTATCCACACATAAACGAATTCTGCACACGAACTAAACAAATTAAAAATCACAAAGAATTACCAAGATAAGAGATTCACAATACAAAAATCTTAAAATCACTAAACTATTGCAATTCTTGCAATATTCTACTAACAATCCCCGACAACGGTGCCAATTTGTTAGAAAGTATTTTTTGGTAGTGTTTTATCGTCTCCACAGGGATTGATGAGAATATAGATACTTGTCATTCAACGGTTTAATGATTTAAGAAATGAGGTTTTTTAGAATGGTTTCAATTTCGTAACAAACGTTTGCAAGAAATAAAGCAGAATAAAAGTCGGTCTAAGTTTGATAAAAGCATGTCAAGATTATGGTTCGTTAGTTCATCCTAAACGTATCTAATCGATCAAATATGTGAACGATGTTTTAACCGACATAACCGCGTATCCTCGCAAAAACGGTCATCTCAAAAGCGATTTCGTGAATGCTATTGTTTCGACCATTAAATGATCTCTCTAAATAACACTCGAAACAATAGTCATTAAGATTGATACAAAGCAGATATCAACTTTCAAATTTATGTCTAGCATTTGTATAGTTGATAGATGAAGAAATTAGGTCAAGACTTGGAAAGTTCATGTCTAAAGCAATCCAAACCATAAATGTACAAAGATTAGAAAATAACTTCATCTATATTGATTACAACATTTGTTCATATACAAAAGATCAAGAAGAATACATAAAGTAATTACAAGAAATTCAAAGTGGTTCATACTACTTATAGAAGGGTCTGTTGAGCTGTCACGTTCACTAGGCGAACACCAAAAATGCCACCTGAAGTGCCTATGTCCTGTGAACTCTCCCCAGACAAGTTTCCAAAAGTTCGTTGTGCGAACAATCCTTCGCCTAGCGAAGCCTTTGCTGTGAACTTCGCCTAGCGAGTTTGTGGCCCTTTCCTTGCTATTTTAAGTCTGGGAGTGTTCGTTGGCTACTCGCTATCTCTTCTCCTAGCGAGTTCTTCGCTGCCTCCTGTTGCACCCTAAAATTTGCTCAACCTATTTCACTTGGTTTATGTTTCAATTGCATTAGCATTTGCATATAGAGTCATGTACATAGTCTAATCATTTGCATAGCATAGCATAACAAGTCATCCACCAAGGGACCAAATATTATTCTCATCTCTATGAGCCTACCAAGAGGTTATTATTCTAATTCAATCTCATTCAAGTCATCAGAAAGAATTTGAAAGCTAGAGAAGTTTGTGGATCAAGCAGTGCACCTATCTCCTATCTGAGGGTATCTGAAGATCATCAAAGAAGATGTGAGCTGTGGATTGAGCATGGAGAGTATGTGGACATCATGGGAGACTTAGAAAGTCATTTGAAGAAGGAGACAAGTCATTGGTGTAGTCACAAGAGTTGCAGTTGAAGACAGTCAACTAGGGTTTCATCTGGGTCAACCCTGGGTCAACTCTAGGTCAATTGACTGATTGAAAGGCATCAAGGTCTATTGGAGAGATTTGGGGTTCATCATTTGGCATGTGGATAAGGATATGGTGATATGCCAAGAAGAATTCAAGAGAAATCAAGGAGAAGAGGAGTTTCTAAATTAGGGTTTCTGTGTAAAATCCCCTAATTTAGGTCAAATGTCCAAGCAAGATAAGTCAAAATGCAAGCTTCAAATGGATCCTTGGTCAACATGAAACTTGTAGAGGATCTCAATACCTTTAATTTGAGTGGTGGAAGACATCAAGGAGATTTATAGAACTCAAGATGGTCCTTGCAAGTTACAGGTCATCTGAGGTATCTGAAATTTTGTCTGTGAAAGTTACTTGTCTTCCAAGCAATTTTTACCCCTCAAGGAGATTTCAAATGAATTTCTGGTCAACATAAGCGTTGTTCCTCATTGTCTTAGATTTCTAGAATGGTATAGCATGCCTTCATATGATTTGTGGAACTCTACTTATGGTCTTGGCAAGCAAAGGGTATTTTGGTCATCTGAGAATTACAGGTCATTTCAAGCCTATGCCCAAAACTCATACAAGGAAGCTTCAAATGAAAAACTTCACAACATAAAACTTGCTCCAAATGACATTTTGAGTCTAGAAAAGTGACCATGAAAGATTGGAAAGACTCATAGCTCAAGGTTTCAAAATTGGTGAATTTAATGAATGAAAAATGACCTAAAATGGAGATTTTTCATATTTTGACCAAATGGGGTGAAATTATAGGTCATTTTGATTGGAAAAAATGTTTTAAGAACATTGGCAAAAGTAGAATTTTGATTTTGGTTCAATAATTGAAAGTTATGCATGGTTACTTACAAATGAAGTTACATAATCCAAATCCAAGGGAAAGTGTGCCTGGGAAGGTTGTACAAACTTCTAGGGCTTTCTATTCTCATCTATATATTGCATTAAGAGACTCCATGCCATGGTTGGTGAATCACTTTGTTCAAAACACAAGCTATACACAATTCTTCCATTTTTGCAAAACCTCTCAAACTTCACAAAATCTCTCTCAATTTTCACATTTCTGGATTGGATCATCATCAATATCATTCATAGGTCAGAATTCACACAAGAATTTGGTTGAATTGAAGAGGGATCGTGCCATACAAGTTCCATCATCCAAGGTGCAAGAAAGTTGGAATTGCTAGATTCAAGAGGTTAGAGTCAGAATTTTTGCATACAGAACTCAAGAGCAAGTTCACTGATCAGTTTCCCATCATTGCAAGTATTGGATCAAGAGAATTCCATAGTTGTTTTCATCATCACACCAGGTTGGTATCTTCATCCGAATTGATTGAATTAGTTAGCATGTTAGGAAATTGTAGGGTTAGAATGGTTAAGATAGGTTAGATGATGGATTTCACAAAGTTTGGGGAAGTTTCATGAAGGTTGTTAATGGTGTGTCAAAACAGTTAGAGCTTGTAACTCATAGAATATTGCATGACAATCTTGCATATATGGCTTAAAATGATCAGTGTGAAGTATAGATTAGGTTAGGGTAAGATTTGGAAAGAATTGAAGTGATTGATCTCAGGTGAACATGGTGGAACCGAGTTGTTATGCCTATCGAGTTTATTTCTTGAGTGAGTTTTAGAGGAAGATAAGAGTATGGCTGTCTAGAGGGGAAGAAGTAGATCACTTTTGGTATTGGAAGCGTGTGATTTCATGGAAGAATGAAGGAGAACAGAATAGTGGAAGTTTCGTTCATGGTGAAGGGATTTTCAGAAACCCTAGGGTTTCTAAGGTTGAAGACAACCCCTGGGCCACACGATCATGCTTTGAACTTTGACTTGGTTCCTCATCCAACGACCGTGGTTTAAAGGAAAAACGGAGGGAAGTTTGAAGGTGCTACGCACCGTTTCATTTATTTTCTCTGATGGGCTTCAAATATCCATTGCTAATAACACCCTCCCAATCAAGGCCCAATGATATTATGCCTAGAAATATTGCTTAATAAACCGTCCTCAGTTTTTTTTCTTTTGTTTGTTTTTCTGAATGCATTGGGCCCAGACGCGCTTGCTATGCGCGCCCCCCTAGTCTGGGCCCATCTGATGGTTTTAACTGATTTCAATTACTCATGGCACCCCTCATCTCATATTAATTCCATTTTAATTTTTTAATTCATTTCAATTCTTTGAAAAATCATAAAAAATAGAAAAACGCATGATTTTAATTGGTTCTTTTGGCATATTATTCATATTTCTGTCAAGAAAAATATCATATAAAAAAATTAGCATTTCACTTTATTTTCATATTTTTAGTACATTTTTCTTTTAAGTAGGTATAAATAATGTGTAACTTGATGCATGAAATTGTTAATTTTGGTTTGATTAAATGCTTTACTATTTTTAATCCATTCTTTTTAGGTTGATTAGATTAGACACTTATCTTGTATATAAAATTTAGTTCATATTTTTAGGACTTAATATTAGGTGATTTGTTTAGGTGTGAATAACATGATCAAAACTAGGGTTTAGGAGATAACATAGGTGAATTAGTTCATTTCCCTTAGGAGTTAGAGATTGAATCTTTGGGGTATGGGACTATAGAGATTATGGGTAGTTAATAGATCCCTTAGAAAATATTAGGATTCCCCTACTGCTATTAGTATACTGTCTGTATTTGTTTGATTGTGTGGTGTGCCCTCTCTAGGGTTATTTCATTTGTCTGTATGGGGTATTGGGTTTGCTTGGGGATTGGGAGAGTTGAAGACTTGTGATGATGAAGACCATTGGAGATCAAAGATTGAAGACCCTTGCTAGCAGATGTTGAAGGCAATAGGGTTTAGGAGCTAGGCAGAGCCCTAGAGTAGTAACCTTGATTCTCAAACATGGAAGGTCTTGATTGCCTCCATTCCTCTCTGTGATGCAGAGTCTCTCTAAGACACCCACCCCCTTCCTTTGGAAGGCTTGGTGATAGTGTCTAAGAGATAGAACTCTTGAGAGAAATATTCTATGTGTTGCTAGCAGTCTGTTTGCCACCCTTGGTGGTCAACTAATTGCTTAACACCTAATTCACTCTTGTGATTGATTCCTCAGCTTGGAGATTGAGACTTGAAGAAAAGCCATTGCAAATGGAAGACTGATGACAAAGACCTTGCTTGAAGTATTGAAGATGGAGATTGATGCTTGCTGAAGCTTGTAGTTGATTGATGATGACTTGAAGGCAGATGTTGATGCAGAGCTGCTGTTGCTGTCTTTCTTTTTGCTGTTTATTTCCTGATGTATTGATTGGTTTTCCCTGACTGTATTGTTTGTTGTTTAACCTGTGGGGTTGAAAGTGAATCCTGTTCACTTTTGCCCATTGTTTTCTAGGTTCGAGGTTGAGTGGGACTCCCTTGCCTCGCTTGTATTGTTGCATCCATGCATTTTACTGCTTTATTGTATATATGTTATTGTTTCTGTTTTCGTCTATTCCCTTAGGATCTCTGTTTCTCTCTGTGCAAGAGAGGAGCATGATAGACACTAGGTATTAACCCAGGCATGATAACATTAGGTTAGTTTGATTCCCTTTGCAACCGTAGGTTAGAATGCTGTCTCTTCTTTCTCAAAACAAACAGAAAAACACAATAAATATTTCAAACACAATAAAAGACACTTCTTCCGTAAAAGAATGTGAACTCATCAAGACGTCCTTTTTGTCCGCTTGGACTGTTAATCAGAAAAACCTTTTTCAGAAGGAATAAAAGCAATCAAGACAGACTTGTGTCATACGTGGCCCGAACTACGTTTGCTCTGATCTTTCATGCTGTATGAAAGTACGTAGGCATAGGATGCGATATCCTAGCGAGCAATCTTCCCCTCCTTTCCCGTAGGTAGGCGAACTACGTTGACTCTGATTTCTCGTTCCAGACGGGAATACGTAGGCATAAAGTGCGATACTTTGCTGAGTCATTTTCTTTTCTTTTTAACCCCAGACCTGTAGAGTAGATAGAATAACAATTCGTACCAGAAAACAAGCGTGGATCCCGTCGAGTACGACGGACGTGAGGGGTGCTAATACCTTCCCCTTGCGTAACCGACTCCCGAATCCAGGATTTGGTTGCGATGACCATTCCTTTCCCGTCTTTGCGGTAGGTTTACTCTGAGCGTTTCCTTTCCCTCCGTTGGGATAAATAACGCACGGTGGCGACTCTTCTGTTCAGCCGGCGCCGATTTTCGCAGTAGCGATAGCTGGCGACTCTGCTGGGGATCCAACGTCCCCTGGCTGCTAAGGACTGCGATAGTTCTTATGCATTTGGGATCCAACGTCACTTAAGCGAGTCAATCCTAACGCTTGTTTTCCCGTCGAGGATTTTGTATGGATTTATATTTCTGACCTTTATTTTCAGCATTGTATATATTGATTATTATTGCTGTATTGGGTTGTGATGGGTGGTTCTATGATTGAGAGATAAGCCGGACCTGGGCTTGAGTGCACCTAGACTTAGAGTAGAGATTAGTGGGCGCGCACGTGCTTTGCATGTCCTAGTGTCCCGCGAAATCTACACTCAGACGAGGTTCTTCTGGTTAGCCTCCTGTCCTGCCCTTTGGGTGGCTCGGGTTGCTGGTTAGTTGGATTGTCGACTCTGGGGACCGATCATTTGGAAGTTGGCTAAGTGAGGCCTCTTCAGGATTTGATGATGCCACTCCTTCTGGGAATCGTATCATCAACCCTGAAAGTCTGTGATGCCGACGACCGCATAGGATGCCATACCTTTGTCAGTTACTAGGACACCCACCTGTGAGAGGGTTTTGGGGTTATGCAGGTAACTAGACCTTCAGATACCGGTCATTTCTTGATCTGAGATCCAGGGTATTTATGGACAGTGAAGAGGTCTGTCAGAGACCAGGCAGAGTTATGGTTTGAGGTCTGTCAGAGACCAGTTGGGGATATGATATGAGGTCTGTCAGAGACCATCCAGAGTTATGTTATGGGTCTATCAGAGACCAGTATTGGAGTTTTGTATGAGGTCTATCGGAGACCAGAGTTTGAGGACTTCTCGAGGGTCTATCTGAGACCAGAGTTTGAGGAGTTTTGGAGAGTCTATCTGAGACTTCTTGATATGGTTTAGGCTATTCAGCTATGGCACTTGGTCCCTGTTGCATGTTGCTTGCATTGCATTATTTGCATAATCATTATCATTGCATCCCATTAACGTGTGTCTGTGCTGCAGGTGCATTTGCATATCCCCCAGTTCTAGTGTTTGGACTTCTGAGTACTGATCATGGCTGGTTTGAGGATGACAGTCGCCTATAAGCTACCTATTCCTGATATTGCTCCCCTCCTGGGTCTGATTTCTCTTGCTGATGAGGATGTCCGTAGAAGCTTCAGGCAGAGTTACGGACGGCTGTTGAGTTTGGTTCGCAAATCCACTGATGATGAATTGAATGGACTGTATACGCTGATGCAATTCTATGACCCGACTTTGAGGTGTTTCATGTTCGCTGATTTTATCTTGGGGCCCACCATGGAGGAGTATGTAGAGTTTACTGAGTTGCCGGTGCAGAATGCAGTTTCTTTTATTCACTCTGTCATTGAGCCCAAGTTGGAGGATCTAGCTAAGGCCTTGCACATGAATGCTTCCGAGCTGTTGATGACTTCTTGGCGAGGGGTTCCGGGTTTCTCTCTCCAGTTTCTGGTTGGTAAGGCTCAAGAGTACGCCAAGAATGGGTGTTGGGTGGTCTTTAACGCTATTTTGGCTCTATGCATTTATGGGATAGTGCAGTTTCCCAATTTCCCAAACTTCGTGGACATGGATGCATTTCATCTATTTGCTGCTGGTAACCCGGTGCCAACACTGATCGGAGACTTCTATCATTTGATGCACTACAGGAATGAGAACAGGAGAGGCAAGAATGTCTCTTGTTGCGTGCCTTTGTTGTACATGTGGTTTAAGAGTCATCTTCCCTTGAAGGGGCCTTTTGTGGATAGTGCGACTACATCTGACTGGCCAGAGCGCATGATG
This sequence comes from Lathyrus sativus, assembly GCA_963859935.3. Classification (NCBI taxonomy): domain Eukaryota; kingdom Viridiplantae; phylum Streptophyta; class Magnoliopsida; order Fabales; family Fabaceae; genus Lathyrus; species Lathyrus sativus. The sequence goes on from OZ012741.1 coordinate 451,413,955, forward strand.
AGGCTATCTTCCGAAGACATTGAGTGGTTCGACCGAGACCTGCTGGGGTCGGAGCTTATTTTCGGTTGTTCTGGGTACCCTAATGTTCCGTTGATAGGAAGAAAAGGGTGTATCAATTACAACCCTTCTCTGTTTGTCCGCCAGTTCGGATATGCGCTGAAGAACCCACCAAAGGAAGAAGAAGTACAGGAATCTCTGTACTTCACCGGTGATTTGAAGGGGGAGTTGCTAGAGAAGCTTCAGCATGCCTGGACGCGTATTAACCGAAGAGGGAAGCCGTTGTTGGGGAAGAATGATTGTCAGGCTTATGCACCCTACAGAGTTTGGATCCAGGAGAGAGCGAGACAGTTGCGAATGCCATTTCCAGATGCACCAGTCCCTGTTCACATTCCGGTAGAAGAGCCGACTACTGTTTCTAGGGAGGCCTACGAGCAAGTTGTGAAAGAAAGAGAAGCCTTGATGAAGATCAATGAAGGGTTAGAGCAAGAGCTAGCTCAGATACGCAGTGAGAAAAACAAGGCCATGCATGCTTTCCAACAGCAGATCGAGCTAGTAAACAGACTAGGGGCTGAGTTGACTGAGGAGAAAAAGAAGCGCGAGCGTCTGGGGCAAGAGTTCAGAAGCTCCCATGACATGCTGGAATCCAAAAAGAAAGCACTCGACACAGCACACCGAGAGATCTCTTCTTGCAATAAGACTTGGAATGCTACGCTCACCAACAATAAAAAGAGGGAAGATAAGTTGAAGCAGCAAATCTCTGACCTCGAAGAGCAGTTGAAGTCTAGCATCAAGAAGTATGAAGAAAAAGTGATGACCTGGTATAGTCTCCAGAATGCCTTGAACAAAGCCATCGAGGGCAGGAACGAAGCTGTGTCTCAGAAGCGGAAACTAGAGGATAGCTTCGGAGAAGGGGCATGGGAGGAAACCGCTGGTGACGTGCGACGTGTTCTCAAGAGAAGAAACCAGCTTGTCGAGGGTTTGCTTACCCGACCAGGTCATCCAGAGACCAAGAAGCTACTAGAAGAGTATCAGGCTTATGGGAGTACTTGATCATTTCATGTATTAACTTGTATGCTTTATTTGCATAGTGCTGACCATCACCAGGATTGTTGGTTGAGGTCATGCCTTCTCTTTGTACTCAGTGATATTGTATTCTTGGCTTAATGGATTTCTCTACAATATATGAGGCTTTCTATGATTCAGCTCCGATCTTCATATTGCTAGCACTGTCACTGCACTGACACCTTTTGCACTAGAATCGGGGAATGCTCTTCCCTAATGCACAGACACATTGCATTGCATTCATATTCATATTGCATTACAGGTGATTACTGAATGGTATCTTATTCCTTGCTCTGTATCAGGTATTTTCAGGATTGAAGATCAGCGCCCACACCGCTACTCCACTCGCACCAACTGTCGAAGAATCATGGATCAAATGTAGAACGAGATGCAAGATATGCGCGAGAAGCTAGCACTCTTCATGCAGACCATGGAGACTATTGCAAAAGGTCAGGAGAATTTGCAAGCCATGGTGCAGCCTCTGTTGGCAAGGAATTCTGGGCATGGGAATGAGGATCATCAGTCTGTGCGAGTCGACACTGTTCATGGGGATGGTACTCCCACACCAGTGGCTCCGCCTGTAGTCAATATACCTGCTATCAATGTCAACAACGCTACTGCTGCTGGGAACGGTAACGTTGGACTTGGGAACGAGACTGCTGTCCATAACGTTGGGCTTGGTGATGTCAACTTGGGTGATAATATGGGAGGCAACGGCTTCGGTAATGCTGGATTCGGGTTCAATGATCAGGGATTCGATAATGCTGGGAAATATGGTTTCAATGCTCAAGGCTTCGGGCAGGACGGTTTTGGTGTGACCAATCAGGGTTACGGAGGATTCGGAAATGGAAACGGCGTTGGGTTGATGGCTTTTGGACCTGCTGGAGTTGCTCCGGGGTACGGCAACAGAGGGCGAGGCCCGTTGATGAATCAGATCAGAGCTGGCCGTAACAACGGATACGATGGGTATGGAGCTGGTAATGGTATGTGGCAAGAGGATCAGCAAGAGGACGCCTTCTCCGGTGGAGGTTTCGAAGGGCCGATGGATGACTCCCAGAGGATTAGAATGCTGGAAGAGCAGATGAGGGGGGTCGTGAACCAAAGTGCTGTGGGCTTGGACATGTCAACAATGGGCCTGGTGCCTGGCTTGAGGGTGCCAATCAAATTCAAAGCTCCCACATTTGTTAAGTATAAAGGGGACACCTGCCCGAAAGTGCACGTGCGGTCTTATTACCGAAGGATGTCTGCGTATTCAACTGATGAGAGAATGCTGATGCATTTATTTCAAGATAGCTTGTCAGGTCCTTCCCTCGAGTGGTACATGGGGTTGTAGCCAACACATATAAAGACGTGGAAGCAGCTGGCAGAGGCATTTGTAGCTCACTATAAGTATAACAGTGACTTGGCGCCCAACCGGGTCCAATTGCAAGGGCTGTCTCAGAAGAAGGGTGAGAGCTTTAAAGAGTACGCGCAAAGATGGCGCGACATGGCTGCTAGGGTCCGTCCTCCTTTAGAAGACAAGGAAATGAATGACATGTTCATTGGAACTTTCACCGGCATGTTTTATGACAAGTTGTTCCACACATCTTTGGCCAGTTTCTCAGACTTAATTCTGATGGGAGAAAAGATTGAAAGTAACATTAAACAGGGAAGATTCCAAGCGGAGGAATCTAATGCATCTGGCAGTAACAGGAAGGCTTTTGGTGGGCGCCGTCAGGGCGATGCAAGCGCAGTGTTTGGAGGCCGAGGCAGAGGCCGAGGCAGAGGTCGAAACAAGTATAATCAGCCGCAGCAGGTGGCGAGCGTTACTATTCCGTTTCAACAACAACCGTTTCAGCAACAACCAATGCAACAGCAACAGCAACAGCAGCCTCAGCAGGGGGCACAGCCTGCCCAGCGAAGATTCTAGGGAGGCAAACCAAGAAGAGTGTTTGAGAAGCCACCTTCAACGTATGCAGATCTGTTGCAAACACTACTAGGGTTGAACTTGGTAGAGAAGAGAACTCTGGCACCGATAACAGGCACTCCTCCATATGGTTATGATGCAAGCAGGCACTGTGAATTCCACTATGGGGCTCTGGGCCACGATATAGAGGGTTGCCATGCATTCAAGCATGTCGTGCAGGATCTATTGGACAATAAAGCTATCAATTTTGGAACGGCGGGTCCAAATATAGTGCAGAAACCCATGCCCAATCATGGGGCAAACGCCATTCTAACTGAGGAAGGTTTGAATTTGATTATGAATGTCGACGATTTAAAGACGCCGTTGAGCGAAATAAAGAGCCGATTATTGCAAGGGGGTGTCTATCCAGGGTGCGACGAGTATTGTTTAGAGTGCTGGGCCCTAGCTGGGGGTTGTGATGACTTAAAGAAGGGTATTCAGGCTTTAATTGATGGAGGCACATTGCAGTTTGACCGAGCAACAATTGAAGCACCTGCAGGGGCATTAGCAGATAATCAAAGTGATGTGGCCACTGTAACGATTCCTCGAAAAACAATCACTATAACGGCACCGGTCCAGCGACCACCGATCACTATCACTAAGGCCGGACCAATCCCGTACGAGAGCACCAAGGCTGTCCCCTGGACGTATGGGTTGGAAGTGTATTGTGATGGAGTAAAAATTGATGTTAACAAGCAGCCTGCCGAGACCGTAGACAACATTGTTGGTTCAGGAGGTATGACAAGGAGTGGTAGGATCTTCATATCGCCTGAGGTAGAGGCTGAAAGAATGGCAAAGGGGAAGGGAAAGATGGTTGAGAATATCCCAGTGCAGGGAAATGAAAAAGAAGCGGCATCGAAGGATGTAGAAGAGTTCATGCGCTTGATCCGTAAAAGTGATTATAAGATTGTGGAGCATCTGCAACAGACGCCTTCAAAGATATCTATACTGTCGTTGCTATTATGTTATGAAGCTCACAGAAATGCTTTGTTGAAAGTCCTGGATACTTCCTTCGTACCCCAAGATGTCTCCGTGAACCAGCTGGAAGGAGTGTTGGCACATGTGAACGCAGGCCACAGCTTGGGCTTTACAGACTTCGATTTGACCCCGAAGGGGAGAGATCATAATATGGCGATGTACGTCTCTGTGGAATGTAGAGGATCAGTCATGTCGCATGTACTGGTCGATACCGGATCGTCTTTAAATGTACTGCCCAAGAAAGCGATGATGAAACTGGATGTCAGAGGAATTCTGTGCACGCCCAGTGTCTTGGTAGTCAGGGCATTTGATGGCACGCGACGAACAGTTTTTGGATCGATAACATTGCCTCTACAGGTGGGACTGGAGGTTTTTGCGACTGAGTTTTATATCATGGACATCCAGCCTGCATATAGCTGCCTTCTCGGACGACCCTGGATCCATGGGGCTGGGGCAGTCACGTCTACCCTGCATCAAAAATTGAAATATATGGTCGGAGACAGCGTGGTCACAGTCTACGGAGAAGAAGACATCCTGGTCAGCCATCTGTCATCATTTAAGTATGTGGAGGTCGATGGAGAGATTCACGAAACACCCTGCCAGGCATTTGAAGGGTTGCGTATCAAGGATAAAGGTCCCGGGCCGAGCAAAGTGTCGGAGATAGCCGTCTCGTCATATAAAGAAGCTCAAGCTTTGGTAGAGGCTGGTGAGACCAAGGGCTGGGGCAAAGTGCTGGATATTCCTGTGAAGATGGACCGATTCGGGTTGGGATACCAACCGTTGTCATCAACACCTGCTGTGGGGGCACCCCGTTTCCGAGGACCAATAACTATCACTGCCAGTGGAGTATGTCATGAGACCGTCAACGCTGCTTCAGAGTCTAACGAAGGAGACAGCGATTGCGATATGGATGCCTGGATTCAGCCAAGCACGCCAGGACAAGGATTGTGCAACTGGTCCATTCAGGAGCTTGTTCCTGTGACTCTTAAACAGTAATGCTTTGTTTTATTAATTGTTGAACAATCTGGTGTCTTGCCCGGGGCATCATGATTTGCTTAGGGCTGTGTTGTTATGAACATTGCGTGTTTATCATTAAATAAAAGGCGTTTTTTCATGTTCAAATATTTCGATCTCTGTTTTTCTTGTTTTGTATTTTTCAATAAAATGGCAACGAGGTTATTCGCTTTATACGCATTTTGAAGCATTTAACCATTCTTTTTGCAGGATAACATTTTCAGATGACATCCTTGAACCACCTATGACTCGTCCCGACTTTGAACACCCGGTATTTCAGGCCGAAGAAGAGGTTGTTGAAGATGGTGACGTTCCAGAAGAATTGTCTTGGTTGGTGAAGCAAGAGGAAAGAGTCATTCTGCCTCACGAAGAGGTCATCGAAATCATTAACTTGGGGTCGGAAGGGGTTGAGAAGAATATTCGTATAGGAGCCGCGCTGCAGAGCGACATCAAGCGAAGACTGGTTGAAATGCTCCGAGAGTATAGTGATGTGTTCGCTTGGTCATATGAAGACATGCCAGGGCTCGATACAGATATGGTTATGCACCGTCTGCCGTTGAAAGAAGAATGCCCGCCGGTCAAGCAAAAGCTTCGCAGAACTAGACCCGATATGGCCGTGAAGATTAAAGAAGAGGTTCAAAAACAGTGGGATGCTGGTTTCCTGGCTGTGACAAAATATCCCTCATGGGTCGCTAACATCGTACCAGTGCCAAAGAAAGACGGTAAGGTGAGAATGTGCGTCGATTACCGTGACTTGAACAAAGCGAGCCCGAAAGACGATTTTCCACTTCCTCATATCGATGTGCTAGTTGACAACACTGCCCAATACTCCGTATTCTCCTTCATGGATGGCTTCTCAGGCTATAATCAGATTAAAATGGCGCCAGAGGACATGGAGAAGACTAGTTTCATAACGCCTTGGGGAACATTTTGTTACAAAGTGATGCCCTTTGGTTTGAAGAATGCTGGGGCAACGTATCAGCGTGCAATGACGACTCTTTTTCATGATATGATGCATAAGGAGATCGAAGTTTATGTTGACGATATGATTGCCAAATCCCAGACGGAGGAAGAGCATCTGGTGAATCTGCTGAAGTTATTCAAAAGGCTTAGGAAGTTCAGGCTGAGACTGAACCCTAACAAGTGCACCTTCGGGGTGAGATCGGGTAAGCTGCTGGGGTTTATCGTAAGCGAAAGAGGAATAGAGGTCGATCCTGCAAAAATAAAAGCAATTCAAGAGATGCCGACGCCTAAAATAAAGAAAGAGGTGCGCAGGTTTTTAGGGAGGTTGAACTACATTGTCCGGTTCATATCTCACCTAACGGCTACGTGTGAACCATTATTCAAGCTGTTGAAAAAAGATCAAGCTGTAACGTGGAACGAAAATTGTCAAAAGGCGTTCGATAAAATAAAGCAGTATTTGCAGGAGCCTCCTATTTTGATACCTCCAGTGGCAGGGAGACCCTTGATTATGTATTTGACAGTTCTTGAGGGAAGCATGGGTTGTGTTCTCGGTCAACACGACGAGACAGGAAGAAAAGAGCATGCGATCTATTACTTGAGTAAGAAATTTACAGATTGTGAATATCGATATTCAATGCTTGAAAAAACTTGTTGCGCGCTAGCCTGGGCCGCCAAGCGTTTGAGGCAATACATGTTGAATCATACAACCATGCTCCTCTCGAAGATGGATCCTATCAAATATGTATTCGAAAAGCAGGCATTGTCAGGGAGAATTGCCCGTTGGCAGATGGTCTTGACTGAATATGACATCCAATATGTCTCGCAGAAGGCTATAAAGGGGAGTGTACTGTCTGAGTACTTGGCAGAGCAGCCTATTGAAGATTACCAATCGATGAGGTTTGATTTTCCTGACGAGGATATCATGTACCTAAAGATGAAAGATTGTGAAGAGCCGTTGCCAGATGAAGGACCAGAATTGGGTTCCAAATGGAAGATGATCTTTGACGGAGCTGTGAATGCTTATGGTAGCGGAATAGGGGCAATCATCACCACTCCACACGGGTTGCACATCCCGTTTACCGCTCGATTGACCTTTTCGGTGACCAATAATGAAGCCGAATACGAAGCTTGTATCATGGGGCTTGAAGAAGCCATTGATTTGCGAATCAAGAATCTGGACGTATACGGAGACTCAGCTCTGGTGGTGAATCAGATAAAAGGGGAATGGGAGACACGTCAGCCTAACTTGATACATTACATGAATTATGCAAGGAGATTGTTGCCTTTCTTTGACAAGGTTGAATTGCATCATGTGCCGCGAGCGGAGAATCAGATGGCTGACGCCCTGGCCACTTTGTCTTCCATGTACAAAGTCAACTTCTGGAATGAAGCTCCCAGAATTATCATCTCTCGACTTGACAGACCAGCCTTCGTATTTGCTATTGATGAGGCATCCGACGACAAACCGTGGTATTTTGATATCCTTAATTTCCTGAAGAACAAAGAGTATCCGGCTGGGGCATCCAGTCAAGACCAGAAGACTCTCAGGAGATTAGCGGGTAATTTCTATTTGAATCCGGATGGTGTCTTATACAGAAGAAATCACGACTTGGTGTTGTTGCATTGTGTAGATGAGAAAGAGGTGAAGCTGCTCATGGAGGAAATACATGAGGGTACATTTGGTACGCATGTTGGGGGGCATGCTATGACGAGGAAGCTGTTGCGGGCAGGTTATTATTGGCTGACTATGGAAACTGATTGTTTCAAGTTTGCAAAGAGGTGTCATAAGTGCCAAATCTATGCAGATAAGATCCATGTGCCTCCGAGTCCTCTGAACGTGATGTCGTCACCGTGGCCGTTCTCAATGTGGGGAATTGATATGATTGGAAAGATCGAGCCGACTGCTTCTAACGGGCATCGGTTCATTCTGGTAGCAATCGATTACTTCACCAAGTGGGTGGAAGCGGCATCCTATGCAAATGTAACCAAGCAGATGGTGGCCAGATTCATCAAGAGAGATATCATTTGCCGATATGGGATCCCCGAGCGGATAATCACTGACAACGGTTCAAACCTGAACAACAAAATGATGAAGGAGCTCTGTCAGAATTTCAAGATCGAACATCACAACTCCTCCCCTTACCGACCCAAGATGAATGGCGCTGTCGAAGCGGCCAATAAGAATATCAAGAAGATCGTTCAAAAGATGGTGGAGACCTATAAGGATTGGCATGAGATGCTACCTTTTGCTTTGCACGATTATCGTACGACGGTACGCACATCAACCGGGGCAACCCCGTTCTCGTTAGTATACGGAATGGAAGCAGTACTACCATTGGAAGTTGAGATCCCTTCTCTGAGGGTATTGCGAGATGTTCAGCTAGATGAGGCAGAATGGGTGAAAGACAGGTTGAACCAACTGAGTTTAATGGACGAGAAGAGGCTAGCTTCTCTAGCATACGGTCGTTTGTACCAGAGCCGAATGAAGAAAGCATATGATAAGAAGATACATCCTCGGAGCTTTCAGACGGGCGACCTTGTGCTGAAAAGGATTCTCCCGCCACAGGCAGATCACAGGGGCAAGTGGACCCCTAACTACGAAGGGCCATACGTTGTCAGAAAAGTCTTTTCAGGAGGAGCTTTATTGTTGTCCACCATGGACGGTGAAGACTTTGCGTCGCCTGTGAATTCGGACGCAGTTAAAAAATACTTTGCTTAAAATTGACCCGCTGGACAGAAAAAAGAGAGTCTAGGCAAAAATGGGGCATCCTGGCGAGCCAAAAACAGAATGAAAGGTTCGGGCAAAAGTTAGGGATAAAATGAAAAAATGTACACCCGCGAAGTTGAAAACCTACACTGGGCGGCTTCGGCAAAAAAAGGGTATCCCGGTGAGCTGAAAACCCGTAAAGGGCGGTTCACGCAAAAGTTAGGGATTGAAAAAGCAAATGACTGCGATCCGAATTTGATACTGCATTTGAACTTTGGTGCGGGAGAATATACTCGAGGGGTCGATTATCAGATACAATCTCTTCGGAAGCGTGGATACCGGGGAAAGCATTAGAGTCGGGCGAGTCATAGGAGGATCGGTTCATGATGTTTGTCTGCATCCCGTTGCCGACATGTGTACAAATTTAATTTGTCAATATTTATGCTTCTTGTGCATACTTGTATATTTGTTGTGCGTAGCTTCCTCTTTTCAGGAGTTACATCCCGTGTACAAAAACTCCGCCCATTCAGGGGCCCAATCAATAAAATATGTTATTCAGTATGTGATGTTGGTTCTTTACTGTTTTGTGCATGATAAAACGCCTATGTTTGATGAAACTAGCATGTGCATAACGTCACTGGCCCTTGCCAATAATTGATAAAACTTTGAATTAACTGAAAGGAATGTCACTAATGCTAACCTGAATAGATTTGGTTGCGTAGACTTGTCTTGTCTTGTTTGTGTTGTTGCAGGGTTCATAGCCGTATGAAGAGGACGATCAAAAGATTGCAGTAACGAAAGACTCGCTCCCCCACGCAGGTCGTGCTTCTGAGATAACAATATTCCTTGCTGAAGAAGGATCAAATTCCCCAGTTAATCGTAGCTTATTCCAAAGGGCATTTTCCAGCAAAGTCGTCCATCCTCAGCAGAGGTTGTTGGTTCCAAGATTTTAGACTGTGTCCAGACAGTGGGGTGTCCCCCAGAAGGATTCCTTATCTCAAGCAGAGTTGGTTTAGCCTCAGAAGATTAATATTTGTGAGCTGTATTCAGACAAGTTCACCTTTCCCCGCAGGGTCATTTACTCTCCCCCAGCGGAGTCAGTTGATTTTCCCCAAGAGAATCATCCCATCCCCAATGGAGTTCTCTTTTCAGCAAGTATTTTCATTCCTCTCAGTGGAACTCGAAGATTAAGACTCTCCCCGGCAGAGTTGGTTGTGTGTCCCGGCATTTATTTTGCCGGAATACCGTGGGATATCCGTTCACTCTCCAGCAGAAGTCCAATCATACCAGGCTCATCTACTATTCTCCAGCAGAGTTATGTTCCCCAGCAGGATGTTACTTCAATGAGGTGCTTGGTTTAAGTTCCCCAATTTCCCAGCTGAGTCGACTTCATTTTCCCAGCATTTATTTTGCTGGAATAATTTTGTAGCATCTGGCTATCCCCAGCGGAGTTGGCATTATCTTCAACATTTATTTTGCTGAAGCGGTTTCCTGTATCCCAGCAGTTCGAGTCTGCATTTGCATCGGCATATATTGTTATACTTGCATCCACCAAATAAAAACGCGTAGCATTCCCATGTCGAATGGAGCATTGCGTCATTGGCAAACATATGCATTTTGAAACATGAACCAGGTCGGCTAACCGTTTGTGTTCAAGTATTGTTCTCTTACAGGTGGAAGGAGCTCTTGCTCCAATGAATTATCAGACATTCGAGGTCTCGACGTGAGATATTCAATGAAGTGTCAGCTTTGGCACTATTCCCCGCAGAGTTATCATGATGAAGTTCTTTTTGTCTCCGAGCGGAGTTATTGGTGCAGATTTCTCTTGTTTTCCCCGCCAGAGTTAGTAGGCAAAATATCTCCTTGTCCCCAAGCAGAGTTATTTGTCATCAAAGGGTTTCATGAATCAGAATTTCAGAGGCTGCCGCCCGCTATCAGAACAGGTGTCCGGTAGCTTGGTTTCCAAATATCCCCAATAGAGTCAGCCTCAAAGTCGTTGTCACGTCAGTGCTAAGAAGTGTGTGGTTTGAGACCGATGGAAAAATGAGTCCTGACGTGGACAATCTATCCCTATATTGACAGGATTTCTTAGTGCTAGAGAAGTGGGTGTCTTGACGTGGACAGTTTTATTTCCCCGGGCTGATAGGAGGTGCTAGTCCTAACGTGGACGGGTTCGATTTCTCAGAATTGAGGGAACGTGGAGTCCTGACGTGGACATTTCCTCAAGTTGACGATATGTGTTGGTCCTAGCGTGGACAGATTGGATTCCTCCGTATTGATTGGATGTGAAGTCATAACGTTGACAAAATTGATTGCTCTTCGTGTGGGTGTCCTGATGTGGACCATTTATTTCCAGCAGATATCTTTATTCGTAATGGTGAGATGTGCGTCCTGACGTGGACAAAGTTTATAGTTCTTCGTGATGACGAGATGCGAGAGTCCTGACGTGGACAAATTTATCCTTCTTCGTGTTGTTGGCGAAGTGTGTGTCCTGACGTGGACGAGTTTTATTTCCCCAGCAAGTCGAAGATGCGCAAGTCCTGACGTGGACAAGTTTTATTTCCTCAGCGAGTCAAGAGGTGAGTCCTGACGTGGACAAATCAAGACGAAATGTGAGTCCTGACGTGGACAAGTTTTTCTCCTTACGTGGAAAGAGAAGTTTCAGTTCCTTACGTGGAAAGAGGTGTTCCTTACGGGGAGAGATTGGAGTCCTTACATGGACAGATCGAGATTGTGTTCCTTACGTGGAAAGACTGGAGTCCTTACGTGGACAAATCAAAAGAAAATGTATTCCTAACGTGGAAGAGTTTAGTCCTGACGTGGACAGATACAGAGGTTGATTCCTTACGTGGAAAGAAGACGGATTCCTTACGTGGAAAGAAGACGGATTCCTTATGTGGAAAGATTGGGTTCCTCACGTGGAAAGTTTGTGATTCCTTACGTGGAAAGATTGGAGTCCTTACGTGGACAGATTGATATAGTATTCCTTACGTGGAAAGAAGATTGTTTCCTTACGTGGAAAGATAAAGGTGTTTCCTTATGTGAAAGAAAATTGTTTCCTTACGTGGAAAGATAAAGGTGTTTCCTTATGTGAAAGAAGATTGATTCCTTACGTGGAAAGACGATGTATTCCTTACGTGGAAAGTTTAGTCCTGACGTGGACAGATTCAGAAAAGAAGTTGGTTTCCTTACGTGGAAAGATGTTATTCACAAGATGAAAAAAAGATTTGCTCCTTACGGGGAAGAGTTTAGTCCTGACGTGGACAGATCCAGACGAAGTTTATTCCTTACGTGGAAGAGTTTAGTCCTGACGTGGACAGATGCAGAAGAGATGATTCCTTACATGGACGGTGTTATTCCTAACGTGGAAGAGTTTATTCCTAACGTGGACAGTTTATTTCTGAGGAAATGCAGACGGGTCATCCCCAGCGAAGTCGGCGAGATTTTTGCGTATTGACGACAGATGGAGTCCTAACGTGGACAAGTTTTAGTTGAGATTTCTTCCTGTTGACAGCAGATAGAGTCCTAACGTGGACAAGCAAAGGACAAGTTCTTTGATGACAGAATCTTTTTCAGGTTGATGAAAATAATCCCCAGCACGGTCGCCACGAGATCAGTGGGTTGCTGTAAATAGTTAGATTCAGTTGGTGGACGTCGGTCCCCAAGCAGTGGTGCAGTTTATTTCTGCGGTTGGCAAATTTCCGGGTTCCTAGTATTCAACCGTCTCGTACCTCGAATGTTTGAAGGCCGTTCGCTCTTCACCCAATCGGGTCCAAGTCGATTGAATAGGGGCAGCTGTTGCACCCTAAAATTTGCTCAACCTATTTCACTTGGTTTATGTTTCAATTGCATTAGCATTTGCATATAGAGTCATGTACATAGTCTAATCATTTGCATAGCATAGCATAACAAGTCATCCACCAAGGGACCAAATATTATTCTCATCTCTATGAGCCTACCAAGAGGTTATTATTCTAATTCAATCTCATTCAAGTCATCAGAAAGAATTTGAAAGCTAGAGAAGTTTGTGGATCAAGCAGTGCACCTATCTCCTATCTGAGGGTATCTGAAGATCATCAAAGAAGATGTGAGCTGTGGATTGAGCATGGAGAGTATGTGGACATCATGGGAGACTTAGAAAGTCATTTGAAGAAGGAGACAAGTCATTGGTGTAGTCACAAGAGTTGCAGTTGAAGACAGTCAACTAGGGTTTCATCTAGGTCAACCCTGGGTCAACTCTAGGTCAATTGACTGATTGAAAGGCATAAAGGTCTATTGGAGAGATGTGGGGTTCATCATTTGGAATGTGGATAAGGATATGGTGATATTCCAAGAAGAATTCAAGAGAAATCAAGGAGAAGAGGAGTTTCTAAATTAGGGTTTTTGTGTAAAATCCCCTAATTTAGGTCAAATGTCCAAGCAAGATAAGTCAAAATGCAAGCTTCAAATGGATCCTTGGTCAACATGAAACTTGTATAGGATCTCAAGACCTTTAATTTGAGTTGTGGAAGACATAAAGGAGATTTATAGAACTCAAGTTATGGTCCTTGCAAGTTACAGGTCATCTGAGGTATCTGAAATTTTGTCTGTGAAAGTTACTTGTCTTGCAAGCAATTTTTACCCCTCAAGGAGATTTCAAATGAATTTCTGGTCAACATAAGCGTTGTTCCTCATTGGCTTAGCTTTCTAGAATGGTATAGCATGCCTTCATATGATTTGTGGAACTCTACGTATGGTCTTGGCAAGCAAAGGGTATTTTGGTCATCTGAGAATTACAGGTCATTTCAAGCCTATGCCCAAAACTCATACAAGGAAGCTTCAAATGAAAAACTTCACAACATCAAACTTTCTCCAAATGACATTTTGAGTCTAGAAAAGTGACCATGAAAGATTGGAAAGACTCATAGCTCAAGGTTTCAAAATTGGTGAATTTAATGAATGAAAAATGACCTAAAATGGAGATTTTTCATATTTTGACCAAATGGGGTGAAATTATAGGTCATTTTGATTGGAAAAATGTTTTAAGAACATTGGAAAAAGTAGAATTTTGAGTTTGGTTCAAGAATTGAAAGTTATGCATGGTTACTTACAAATGAAGTTACATAATCCAAATCCAAGGGAATGTGTGCATGGGAAGGTTCTACAAACTTCTAGGGCTTTCTATTCTCATCTATATATTGCATTAAGAGACTCCATGCCATGGTTGGTGAATCACTTTGTTCAAAACACAAGCTATACACAATTCTTCCATTTTTGCAAAACCTCTCAAACTTCACAAAATCTCTCTCAATTTTCACATTTCTGGATTGGATCATCATCAATATCATTCATAGGTCAGAATTCACACAAGAATTTGGTTGAATTGAAGAGGGATCGTGCCATACAAGTTCCATCATCCAAGGTGCAAGAAAGTTGGAATTGCTAGATTCAAGAGGTTAAAGTCAGAATTTTTGCATACAGAACTCAAGAGCAAGTTCACTGATCAGTTTCCCATCATTGCAAGTATTGGATCAAGAGAATTCCATAGCTGTTTTCATCATCACACCAGGTTGGTATCTTCAATAGAATTGATTGAATTAGTTAGCATGTTAGGAAATTGTAGGGTTAGAATGGTTAAGATAGGTTAGATGATGGATTTCACAAAGTTTGGGGAAGTTTCATGAAGGTTGTTAATGGTGTGTCAAAACTATTGGAGCTTGTAACTCATAGAATATTGCATGACAATCTTGCATATATGGCTTAAAATGATCAGTGTGAAGTATAGATTAGGTTAGGGTAAGATTTGGAAAGAATTGAAGTGATTGATCTCAGGTGAACATGGTGGAACCGAGTTGTTATGCCTATCGGGTTTATTTCTTGAGTGAGTTTTAGAGGAAGATAAGAGTATGGCTGTATAGAGGGGAAGAAGTAGATCACTTTTGGTATTGGAAGCTTGTGATTTTATGGAAGAACGAAGGAGAACAGAATGGTGGAAGTTTCGTTCATGGTGAAGGGATTTTCAGAAACCCTAGGGTTTCTAAGGTTGAAGACAACCCCTGGGCCACACGATCATGCTTTGAACTTTGACTTGGTTCCTCATCCAACGACCGTGGTTTAAAGGAAAAACGGAGGGAAGTTTGAAGGTGCTGCGCACCGTTTCATTTATTTTCTCTGATGGGCTTCAAATATCCCTTGCTAATAACACCCTCCCAACCAAGGCCCAATGATATTATGCCTAGAAATATTGCTTAATGCACCGTCCTCAGTTTTTTTCTTTTGTTTGTTTTTCTGAATGCATTGGGCCCAGACGCGCTTGTTATGCGCGCCCCCCCCCAGTCTGGGCCCATCTGATGGTTTTAACTGATTTCAATTACTCATGGCACCCCTCATCTCATATTAATTCCATTTTAATTTTTTAATTCATTTCAATTCTTTGAAAAATCATAAAAAATAGAAAAACGCATGATTTTAATTGGTTCTTTTTTCATATTATTCATATTTCTATCAAGAAAAATATCATATAAAAAAATTGGCATTTCACTTTATTTTCATATTTTTAGTATATTTTTCTTTTAAGTAGGTGTAAATAATGTGTAACTTGATGCATGAAATTGTTAATTTTGGTTTGATTAAATGCTTTACTATTTTTAATCCATTCTTTTTAGGTTGATTAGATTAGACACTTATCTTGTATATAAAATTTAGTTCATATTTTTAGGACTTAATATTAGGTGATTTGTTTAGGTGTGAATAACATGATCAAAACTAGGGTTTAGGAGATAACATAGGTGAATTAGTTCATTTCCCTTAGGAGTTAGAGATTGAATCTTTGGGGTATGGGACTATAGGGATTATGGGTAGTTAATAGATCCCTTAGAAAATATTAGGATTCCCCTACTGCTATTAGTATACTGTCTGTATTTGTTTGATTGTGTGGTGTGCCCTCTCTAGGGTTATTTCATTTGTCTGTATGGGGTATTGGGTTTGCTTGGGGATTGGGAGATTTGAAGACTTGTGATGATGAAGACCATTGGAGATCAAAGATTGAAGACCCTTGCTAGCAGATGTTGAAGGCAATAGGGTTTAGGAGCTAGGCAGAGCCCTAGAGTAGTAACCTTGATTCTCAAACATGGAAGGTCTTGATTGCCTCCATTCCTCTCTGTGATGCAGAGTCTCTCTAAGACACCCACCCCCTTCCTTTGGAAGGCTTGGTGATAGTGTCTAAGAGATAGAACTCTTGAGAGAAATATTCTATGTGTTGCTAGCAGTCTGTTTGCCACCCTTGGTGGTCAACTAATTGCTTAACACCCAATTCACTCTTGTGATTGATTCCTCAGCTTGGAGATTGAGACTTGAAGAAAAGCCATTGCAAATGGAAGACTGATGACAAAGACCTTGCTTGAAGTCTTGAAGATGGAGATTGATGCTTGCTGAAGCTTGTAGTTGATTGATGATGACTTGAAGGCAGATGTTGATGCAGAGCTGCTGTTGCTGTCTTTCTTTTTGCTGTTTATTTCCTGATGTATTGATTGGTTTTCCCTGACTGTATTGTTTGCTGTTTAACCTGTGGGGTTGAAAGTGAATCCTGTTCACTTTTGCCCATTGTTTTCTAGGTTCGAGGTTGAGTGGGACTCCCTTGCCTCGCTTGTATTGTTGCATCCATGCATTTTACTGCTTTATTGTATATATGCTATTGTTTCTGTTTCCGTCTATTCCCTTAGGATCTCTGTTTCTCTCTATGCAAGAGAGGAGCATGATAGACACTAGGTCTTAACCCAGGCATGATAACATTAGGTTAGTTTGATTCCCTTTGCAACCGTAGGTTAGAATGTTGTCTCTTCTTTCTCAAAACAAACAGAAAAACACAATAAATATTTCAAACACAATAAAAGACACTTCTTCCGTAAAAGAATGTGAACTCATCAAGACGTCCTTTTTGTCTGCTTGGACTGTTAATCAGAAAAACCTTTTTCAGAAGGAATAAAAGCAATCAAGACAGACATGTGTCATACGTGGCCCGAACTACGTTTGCTCTGATCTTTCATGCTGTATGAAAGTACGTAGGCATAGGATGCGATATCCTAGCGAGCAATCTTCCCCTCCTTTCCCGTAGGTAGGCGAACTACGTTGACTCTGATTTCTCGTTCCAGACGGGAATACGTAGGCATAAAGTGCGATACTTTGCCGAGTCATTTTATTTTCTTTTTAACCCCAGACCTGTAGAGTAGATAGAATAACAATCCGTACCAGAAAAAAAGCGTGGATCCCGTCGAGTACGACGGACGTGAGGGGTGCTAATACCTTCCCCTTGCGTAACCGACTCCCGAATCCAGGATTTGGTTGCGATGACCATTCCTTTCCCGTCTTTGCGGTAGGTTTACTCTGAGCGTTTCCTTTCCCTCCGTTGGGATAAATAACGCACGGTGGCGACTCTTCTGTTCAGCCGGCGCCGATTTTCGCAGTAGCGACACCTCCTTCGCCTAACGAGTTTATGGCCCTTTCCTTATTGTTTTTGGATTCCTGGCCTTCGCTACATAGTTCTCCTAGCAAACTTTATGACATTTTGGTGGCAGCTTCGCGAACTTGCCATTGTTTGCATGCTGTCTTGGTTTCTTTGCCATCTTTCTTTGTGTCTTAATTCCACTCTTTCATACATAATTTCTGCATAATAACACACAAATCAAAGGTACCAAGACATTTTTACATAATGTTGCAAAACAACCAAAGCAAGAGTGATATTGAACACTTTCTTGGCAAAAAAGAGTGAAAGATGCCCACATTCGATAGATCAAATAAGCAAAGTTGGGCATTTAACAGAAGACATCCTCAAACATTGGCAATCATTGGATCATATTTTATCTTTGCATTTGTAGTTTATTTCAAGTTAAATGCGACTTGTTTTAAACATTGTTGTTTTGAATGGTAATATTAATGAAGTGATCATGCTTTTTTTTAAATTAATCATGTCGCAATCACTCATTTTTCTTCACTTATATCCAAAACAAAAAAACAAAAAAAAATGAATCCATATACCTCTCATCCACTTTCTTTATCAAATTGTTGTTTTAGCAAAGACTTGGAGGGAGGATGATGAAATTAAGATACCCATAACTATTATTGGTATGCTTTCAGATATGATCCTGCTAATGATGTACATGCATTATTTCAAATCCTCAAACACTAGAGAGATAAGAATTAATCCCTAGTTAACCACTTTGAGCCCAAAAGTAAGTTTCCTTTGTTTTTCTAAACCCTTATGCTTAACCTAGGGTATGGATAGTGTTCAGTTAATATGAGTTATCAAGATGAAACTTCCCGTCTAGGGATCAAGCACATGATATTCTCCACGCACATCCTGACGTGTTGAAAGATTCAATCAAAATCAAAGGTTAGGTCGGTAGTTCCTCAATTACCAATGACTTGGCAGTCACGACTTTTCATCAAAAAGCAAAAATAAAAGCCTGTTAAGTCAAACACCTCAAAAGGAGACTTAGGAAAAAATCAAGGAAATCCCGATGGACTTGAAAAGCAAAATCAATCCATGCAAAAGTTAGGGATCTGTCATACCCTAAATTTTGACCCCTAGATTCCATCACTTTTCTAGGAGCATCAAGAATTTATCTCTAACTCTTACATTGTTTCAAGTTTGTTCTTGGTGAAGTTCATCTGAATTAGGGTTTTGCACTTTTGGGAATCAAAAGGACTATGGCTGGATCATTCAATGTTTTGGATTAGTCATCACCAAATCAAGTTCCTATACACTCAAGAGGTTTATATTCAATAAAAATCAAGTGCAAATTGGTCTAACAACAAGTCCATTGAAGCCCAATTTCATCTGGCCACAAACTAGGGTTTTATCAAGAAAAGTCAATTGTGCCTTTGACTTTTGATACAGGCACCCAAGCCATGGGACATGATCCAAGATGTTCATATACATCATTGCAGCCCATCCTTAATGATTGAAAATTCTAAAGATGCAAGTTCATTGAAGATCACACAGTTGAATTCATCTAACACGAGCTTTATCTGACAAAGTCAACCCTTTGACTTTTAGGTTTTTTAGTGCAAATTGAAGCATTCAAACCAAATTTCATCAATATGTGTTTAATCAATAAGTTTGATCATGAAAAATCAAGATTTGAGAGATTTCTTGCAAAAGGGGTAAACTTGGAAAAGTTGATTTTTCTAAGTGTATGAAAAAACCCAAGTTTTGGTGATAACTTTGAAAGACCATAACTTTCAATCCTCAATACATTTTTTGAGTTGCAAAGATCAATTTGTAGATCTCATCATGTACTACAAAAGTGTCCTGCTGACCTATGAGCAAAAGAGGCTTATATTTTGATATATGGAGCTTCAAAGTTTAGAAGAGTTTCTTAAAACATAAAAGTTGTAGGGCATGTCTAGGACTTTCTAAAAAGTACAAGAACTCCTTCATAGCACATGTGAGTTAGGAGTTTCGAAGGAAAGAAGTCGAGGTCTAAGAACTTGAAATAAAAGTTTTTAACTTTTTGTGACATGTTGCAAAACCGATCTTTTGATACAAACCTTGGTGTTTTAAGATGTTTGATGGCAAGATACCCCTTTATTAGAATGGTACACAAAAATACAAGTCATTTCCCAAGATTTTGGGGCTTGAACCAAGTGATAGTACAAGTAGCCATCTTCATTCATGGTACAAAGCTTGTCCTTTCCGTTATTTTAGCATGAGGCCACTCCCAAATCCTCTCAAGTACAGATTCATCTGTAGAAGTCTGCCCAAAAACAACCACTTTGTACCTGATGCCTTGAACTAAACAAAAAACCATCATCACATTTAGTTCGAAATTGAAAATGAATGGTTGGAAAAAGGTTGGATTCTGACCACATCATAAACATCCAACTTTCCCTATAAATACCAAGTCAACCTTCATTGCAAAAGATCATAAGATAACCTAATAGAACTCCTCAAACCACCTTGCATCCTCAGAGCTATTCACTTTTGCAAAACCATCCCAAGTTTGCAAAAACACCTCAAACATCCATTAGACTCGTGTAGTTTCAAAACTAATTCCACAAACCACCCTTACACACCTATTAGAACTCATCAAAACTATTGAAACAATTATGTAACATATCAAACACCTCATACCATTTTTAACCTCCATTGTAGCAAGAGGAATCATATTCTGTTCCTCAGACTTTTTCCAGATCATCCAATAATCTCAACAAGTTTTAAAAGGCCCAAGGAAGCTCTAAGGATCAATATCTTGTAACTGTGATAGCTGAGAAGAAACTTTGGATTTTGTCCAAGAGGTAAGATTTACGACCTTAAGAATCTTCATGTTCATGCACTATTTTAATGTCATTTAGATAGCAAAGATATAGTGTAGGATGTTCTTTATTGTCTTGGACCATTATTGACTTTATATTGTTTGAATATTGGATGTTGTAACATGCTGAATATTTGGGACATTGATCTGTTGATGAGTGTTGTATGCACTGTACATTACGTTTTAGGATAAACAAATGATATATTTTTGTTCCTTCTAAAAAGCTCCTTGAGTTTGGTATTTACATTACTTGAAATGTTTGAGAGATCGAGGAGGAGGAAATACTGGTCATGGAAACATGTTTAGGGCACGAAGAGAGAAATAATAGAGGCGAGGCTGAGGAAGATGAAGTTGAGTGGGATCTGAGGTGGAAGTGACTAGGCGTTATGTGGCGTTGAGGTGGCTGTTTTGGTGCATTATTAAAATAAAAATAATTGGAAGCATATAGTTAATGGATGAGAGCGTAGCGCCGCTGGTTCATGGTGGAGGTTTGTGTGTTATGTGGAGCGAAGGTTCTGGGGTTCGATCCTCCCCATACCTTTTTGTTTCTTTTTTTTTTCCTTTTCAGAATTAACAGTTATTTTTTCACATATTATTTTATGATGGAATCAAATATTCATAATGCGCTAATAGCTCAGATGGTATTGGTTTTGTGCCTGGGTTGCTTAGGGCGTGGGTTCAAACCCCATTAGGTATATCTCTTCCTTTTTAATCATTTTTATGGGTTCTTTCATAAATTTTATTTAATCATACCTCTCGTGATATTTATCATTTTGATCCCATTCTTTTTGCATCATGCTCATGAGAATGTCTATTTTTTAGTTATGTTAAGAAATTTCCAAAAAGATTATTTTATTTTGTACTTATTCATGTTCAAATTATGTGACAGTTTTAGGTTTCTTTAGGATTTCTTTTGATCTTTTTGAATAATCCTTTGATTTTTTTTGTACATTTTGACTTGTATGAACCTTGTGCATCTTGTATGAATCTTACATGATTTGGTGAACTTGTACATCCTTGTTGTTACTTGGTTGCTGTTACCTTTTCAAGCTTAGGTCTATTTGTGAATACATGTTTGAAAGCTCCTTGAAACTTTGGTTGTTACCTTGCCCTTAACATGTGATCTTCTTCCATGATTATGCGACCATAATGTGTTGCACCCCAAAATTTGCCCTCCCTTTTTTAACTTTGACTGGATTTTGTTTCGCACTTCATTTGCATCATTATTATCATACTTCGCATTGGTCTTCTAAGACATGGGATCAGGAGTTGCTCTGAATCAAATCATCAAGTCCGGTTTATTTTCTTCAAGAGTTGTCAAGCATCAAGGGTCCAAGAATTCATCAGTCCCTGGGTTCAAATTGGTTGCCAAGTTTATAGTCAGCTGGCTCAGGATCAAAATTTTATTTCTCATCATGGATAGAAGATCAGGTTATCAAGGACGGTGGCATGGTTTGAGTCAAGCGTGGTTGTTCAGTCACTGATGTACCCCAAAATTTGACCAACCATTTCTTGTACTTGGCTTATATTTTCTTTATATTTTGCATTTTTTTCATAGCATAGCATTTGTTCTTGAGACAGGGGATCAAGGTTTTTCTATGGCTCAGAGTTCGCTCTTAGTGCAGGAGTCTAAACAGCGAGCATCAGAGGCCCCGACATTTATTTTGCCCGACGATCGAGCGGTCGATTTTAGTTTGCAGGTTATTTTCAGCTCAAGAGGCAACATTCAGGCTATCTTCAGCATTCTCACAGTTATAGTATTCAAGAGCAAGTTTCAGAGGTTATACAGGGCTTATAACGGTTGAAAACGGACACTTGTTCACTTTCCATCCAAAAGGCGCCAAAATTCAAATTTTAAGGTGTTAACCGATTAACCAATGCCAAATCAGGTCCAATTTGAATTTTTGAGGGTATTAATCGATTAACCCAAATGGTTAATCGATTAACCAAGGCAATTTTCTGCTCTGCACGTGAATTTTCAATAGAATTCACTTTGGGGTCCATTTTGATCACATGAGAAATTGATTTCACACCAGAAGAAGGATCTAGAACCACTTTGGTTTTTATTAGTTTTCAAATTAATTCAAATTCCCTCCAATTTCCCACTCCTAATCCCATTCCAATTTTCATAACCACACTCCAAACCATCATTCTACTCCTAACCTAGAGCATATTTAAATGATTTTCTCTAAACCTCACACAATCAATCCTCATAATTTCATTTCATTTTTTAGAATTCACTCACTCTTGAATTTCGCTCTAAACTTTTCCATCTCCCAAACTCCATAAGAGCTCTCACCTTGAATTCTTTGATTCTCGATTGGAATCATTGAACTCTAGAGCTAAACCTCAATCCTTCATCCATATTATCTCTAATTCTCCATTCAATTTTCGTGCTAGTGTGGATCTGAATTTTGAAGTGGATCTAGAAGAGCTTATTTAGATTATTTTTGCTTAATTTTAGTGGATCTTCATTTATACTACAAGAACTCACTTGGATCTTGAAGGAATTCTGGATTTCTAGCTCGGATCTACTCATTTCAAGTGAATCAACACTCACCAAAGCAAATCTCTGCTTTGTAGGTTGGAAATTCTAGATCTGATTCTGTTTTTGAGCTTATGTGCATAGTTATCATGTTGATCTTCATTTTTGATTGATTTTGTTGATTTTTTATCCATGTGATTTATGATCGTGCTGTTTTAATGTGTTTACATGTTGATTGGATCACTGTTTTCTAGTTTAAATTCGTGCATAATTGATTATGTAGTCATCTGGATTATTGCATAAGTGAGTATTTGCTGAAAGTGCTTTTGAGCTACTGTTTTCTGCTTCTGGTACAGTGTTAATCGGTTAACCAGTTGCAGTACAAACTGGTTAATCGATTAACCAGTGCGAATTTTCAAATTTTCAAACATTTTTAAACTAGTTAATCGGTTAACCATATGTGTTAACCGATTAACACTGAACCAGAATGTCATATTTGCTGTTTTTCAAGCTTGTGTTGGTGCTCTCTCACTTTGAATCTTCATGGATCAGTATGATGCATTTGAGTGAGATGTTTTGGATATTGTGTCGCTTTTCTTGATTGTTTAATCATGATTCTTCAACACGCGTTGTTCGATTTCCACATGAATGCATACTTTTATGGATGTTGTTCAAAGTGATGAGTGTTCATTTGTTTTGTTTAAGTTTGAAGAATTATTTGGTTGAGATGTGCTTGTGGTAGCTGCGGTCCCACACTTTTTCCTCCCAGTTTTCTTCGGTGATTGATGGTCGATGGTCGTAGGAGCTCGCTTCTCCCATTTCATCTCACTTTTGCTTAGACTTGATTAAGTTTCTTTTTCTTTCATTTCTCTTTTGCTTTGCATCTCTTTGTTTGTTTTCAAGAGGTTGAGATGTGCTTATGGTGGTTGCTGCCCCACACTTTTGTCCTCCCTCTTTTCTTTGTGTTGCATTTCATGTTTGCATCTATTTCTTTCATCTTACTTGCGATTGACTTATCTTGTGTTTACTTGGTTCCTTTGCTATGATCCCTTAGGATTTCTAGTCCCTTTGGGAGTAAGAGAGACATTAAGTGTTCAATCCAAGCATGCTAACATTAGGATAGTTCTTACCTTCTTAATCTCAATCATAGGAGCACATTGCATGATAACATTAGGGTTGAGTTAGTTTCCCCTTAGTCTTGTATCCTCTCTTCTCATCTCAAAACTTCTTCAAAACATCTAATAAAGGATAACAAGTGTTGTATTCTATGAGCCTTAAGCATTTGGGAAATGATGATTGGGGACCTCCTCTCATACCGTCTAGAGTGTTTAGCGTATGTCCTTTGGACGATATGCGATGCATTTGCTCCTAAGTCATAGTCTTTAGTGCAACATGAGTTACAAACTTAACTCAATTCATTTCTTTCATAAAAGACTCAAAAACAAACATCAAATCTTTTTATCCTTCAGGATTAATTGAAAATCAATTTAAAAAAGAGTGTTGTTAACTCTTGGTTCTACTGCAAACAAGTAACGCCTAAGTCTTCAATGGTCGAGCAACAATACATCTAACTACTAGAACTAAGGTTTAACCCTACTCGGGTAAAACACTTGAACCAATCGGTGGTCGTGTCAGCCCAAACTACGTTTGCTCTGATTTCTTGTACCTGACGAGGATACGTAGGTACAAGACGGTGATGTCTTGGCGAGCAACCTTCCCCACCTTCACCCGTAGTTTTCCAAACTACGTTAACTCTGACTTTCCCATTGCATGAGGGAGTACGTAGGCATAGAGCGGAGATGCTCTATCGAGTCTATTTTCTTTTATTTCGTCCTGTAGCTTGTAGCTTAGATAGATAAACATCCTTTAGATAGATAACAAGCGTGGATCTCGTCGAGTACGACGGACATGAGGGGTGCTCATACCTTCCCCTTGCGTAACCGACTCACGAACTCAAGATTTGGATGCGATGACCTTGTCTTTTCCCTTTTTCGTAGGTTTTCTTTGATCATTTACTTTCCCTTTCTTTGGGATAAATAACGAACGGTGGCGAATCTTCTATCTTCCGCCGGCCTTTTTGTATGTTCAGAGTATGCGTAAGAAGGAGGGGTGAATTAGGCTTTAGGAACTTTTTTCGGTTTTTCGAGATTCTTGAATTTTACTCAGTTATGATCTTGATGATGAAAGTAGTAAAAAGAAGAAAGAAAATGGACACAGAGATTTATAGTGGTTCCCTTCATAATCCGAAGGTACTCCACTCCCCTTTCCACATGAAAGAGATTTTTCACTATAGTTTTAGAATGTACAACCTATCACACCATCAACCGGTGAGGCCTACTATCTAACAACTATTCAACAACTAGTGGGCAAGAACAATCCTCTTGCAAGCACTAACCTTTGTAAGATGAAGCCATGGATGAAGTTGAGAGATGCTGAAGGTTTTTGGGTGCTTTAAGCTTTTAGGGTTTGAGGAGATGAGAGAGTATGGTAAAGTGGAGGCAATGTATATGGAGAGAGGTTGAGTGGGTTTTAAAGTTAGGGTTGGAAGTCCAAAACTTTGTAGTCAAAGAAGAAGAAGAAGAGTTCCAAGGATATTGATTTGGATATTTAGAAAATATTGACCACACATAAAGAACACGCTTACCACACACATTTTCCAAAATTTGAATTAATTTTTCGTTTCTGATTTTTGACCATTTTAACAGTGTTAATCGGTTAACACATTAAAAATTTAATTTCCAAAATAAAAAGCATCAGTGTTAATCGGTTAACCATATAGGTTAATTGGTTAACACATTAAAAAATTAAGTCAGAATTGAAAAATTAACAGTGTTAACCGGTTACCATATAGTTTAATCGGTTAACACACACGAATTTTGGAAAAATGCTTAAAATAGAATGCACATAGATTGGAAAACATATATTATGCATACATATACCAGAGAAAAGATCATATGTCATCTTCATCGAGAATCCCAAGTTCTCGTCGAATTTTGAAGAACGGCTCTTTCACCAATGGCTTGGTGAAGATGTCGGCGAGTTGATTATTTGTATCGATGAAAGTAACATCTACATCTCCATTAAGTACGTGATCTCGAAGGAAGTGATGCCAGATATCTATATGCTTTGTCCTTGAATGCATGACCGGGTTTATTGTAATGTTGATGGCACTTGTGTTATAACATCGAAGAGGAATGCAACCGAGATCTACACCATAATTGAGGAGTTGTTGCTTGAGCCACATAATTTTTGCACAACAACTTCCTGCTATAATATATTCCGCTTCGGCTGTACTGAGTGCCACACACACTTGCTTCTTGCATGCCCATGACACTAGTACATTCCCGAGAATGTGACACGTACCACTTATGCTTTTTCTATCGGTCTTACATCCTGCATAATCAGCGTCAGAATAACCAATTAAAGAACAAGTACTACCTTTTGGATACCATAATCCGACGTTTGTTGTCCCTTTGAGATACTTCATAATCCTTTTTATGGTGGTGAGATGTGATTCCTTCGGATTTTGCTTGAAAGTGTGCACACAAACAAACGCTAAACATAATGTCAGAACGGCTTGCCGTCAAATATAATAATGAACCGATCATACCTTGATACTTTGTGATATCAATTGGAGTACCAGATTCATCTTGATCAACGTACGTTCCGAATCCCATAGGAGTGGACATCACCTTGCAACTATTCATATCGAATCTTTTCAACAATTTCTTGCAATACTTGGATTGGTTGATGAAGATGCCATCCTTTGTTTGCTTGATTTGTAGTCCAAGGAAATAGTTCATCTTTCCCATCATAGACATTTCAAACTCGCCTTGCATCACTGAAGCAAATTCTTCACATAGATCTTTGTTTGTTGATCCGAAGATGATGTCGTCCATATAGACTTGAACAAGTAAGGTATTATCCTTTATCTTTTTAATGAATAAAGTCTTGTCTACCTTTCCTTTTTCAAACCCTTTATCACATAGGAAAGTGCTGAGACAATCATACCATACTCTTGGTGCTTGTCTTAGACCATAGAGAGCCTTCTTCAATTTGTATACATGTGAAGGGTGCTTGAAGTCTTCAAAACTCGGAGGTTGTTTGACATAGACTTCTTCGTTGATGTATCCGTTTAAAAATGCGCTTTTGACGTCCATTTGGAAAAGTTGAAAATTCATTGAACAAGCATAAGCAAGTAATAATCTAATTGCTTCTAACCTTGCTACCAGAGAAAACATTTCATCAAAATCAATTCCTTCCTCCTGGTTGTAGCCTTGTGCGACCAATCTTGCTTTGTTACGAACTATGATTCCATTCTCGTCAAGTTTGTTCTTGAACACCCATCTTGTTCCTATGATGTGCTTGTTGTCCGGTCTTTGTACAAGACTCCAAACTTGATTCCTTTCGAATTGGTTGAGTTCTTCTTGCATCGCTACAATCCATTGGTCTTCGCCTAAGGCTTCATCAATCTTGGTTGGTTCAATTTGAGACACAAAAGCCATGTTGAGACAAGCATCCTTAAGATTTAGTCGAGTTGCAACACCTTGGCTAATATCACCAATAACTTTATCTATCGGGTGATCTCTATGAGTTCTCCATTCCTTCAGAAGATCTTGATGTTCTTCAATGATTTGAGTGACATCTTCTTGTGGTATTACTTAATCCTTTGAAGTCTCTTCTTGTTGTTGTGAAGAATCTACTATATCATCATCATCATCCACAATAATATTATCCTCTTTCGAGGGGTTAGTCTCTGTAAGTTCAGAGTATGCCTAAGAGGGGCGGGGGGTGAATTAGGCTTTAGAAACTTTTTCCGGTTTTTCGATATTCTTGAATTTTACTTGGTTATGTGCTTGATGATGAAAGCAGTAAAAGCAGAAAGAAAATGGACACAGAGATTTATAGTGGTTCCCTTCACAATCCGAAGGTACTCCACTCCCCTTTCCACATGAAAGAGAGTTTTTACTATAGTTTTAGAATGTACAACCTATCACACCATCAACCGGTGATGCCTACTATCTAACAACTATTTCAACAACTTAGTGTGCAAGAACAATCCTCTTGCAAGCACTAACCCTTGTTGAAGGTGAGAAAATACTTAGAATGGGGGTTGAATAAGTATGTAGAAAAACTTATTAATAAAAACTCAAGGATTTTTATCCTGGGTCGTTGAACTCAACTACTCCAGTCCACCCTATCAAGAGTGATTTGCCTTTCTCAAACAAGGACTTAATCCACTATTAAATCAACTGATTGCAATAGTAAGCACTAAGAACAATTGTTCAAATTCTTCTCAAGAACTACTGATCCTAACTGGATCTTCTTAAGGTTCTTTTACAATCAAGTGTAATAATAATACAAGTGTTTAAATTGCTTCTAATAAAGCTTTATCACAACTGTGATTTTTCACTAAGATTTAAGAACAATGAAATAATTCAACAAGTGAGTGTAAGTTGTATGAGATCTTGTAATGAATTGTTTCAAGTATTTCGTCAACTGAAGAAGATGAATTGAGTCTTGCTTTTATAGGCACAGAGGTCCAAGAAGGCTTTCACGTTGAAGGTTGTGTACCAAAAAGGTCTAAGCCTTTTTGTCTTCACATCACATGACCTTTCCTAAAAATAGAATGCACAGAGAAATCCTTTTTGTCTGTGTTCTTGTGTCTAGCATAAATGAGGAAAGAGCCCTTTGGTCATTCCAACAGACATAACTTTGAATTCTTCTTCAACAAGTTTCAGTAAGTATCATCAGAGTCTAGATTGATCAGAGCCTTCTGATGTTCATCAGAGTTTGCTGAATTAGAGTCTTTGCAGCAAGTGTGCTTTCAGCGTGTAATTGTTCAGGGCAAAGTTTGTGATCAGATCCTCAGTATTGGCAGCGTTAGTACTATCAGAGTCTTCTGAAATAACTGTGCTAGAAACTCTTCATACAGAATTCTTCAATGCTTCAGATGCTTATGGCTTCTGCTTCAGATTCTTCTGTAGCTTCTGCTTCAGATCCTTCTGTAGACAGCACTCAGAATCTTTTGGAGGCAGCGTTCAGAATCTTCTAAGAGATGCTTCTGACGCTTCAGAGCCTTGCATATTTTTCATGTTCAGATCTAATTTGCTTCCAGAATAATATATATTTTAATATCTGCAGCAAACATTCTTAAACAAATTTTTAGAGTTTATAATTCTTTAATACAAAAATTTCATAAGAGTTATCATCAAAACATAGAGATATTATTAAGAACCAATCTATGTTCTAACAATCTCCCCCTTTTTGATGTTGACAAAAACATAGGAAATTTTGTTCAATAAACAATATAATTATAACTCCCCCCGAGATAATGAATCTCCCCCTGAATTGAATACTTAGAAGAAGTAGAAACTTCCCTTTTTGCATGAGTATTCTTTTCAGAATCAGAGCCTGATTGTTCCAAAAATTTGATCTTGACTTTGGATGCATGTTTCAGAATCAGAGCCTGATAGGTTAAAACTAGATCTGGGGATCTCAAAGTTACTCTTAAAGAACTTGTCAGAGTTTTCAAATGTTCTGAAATACTAAGAGTTCACGTTAGTTAAACTTTATATGTCTGAATTTTCATTTAGGTAGAGTTTATTTGAACAGTCAGATCCATTTTCTCCCCCTTTTTTTTTTGTCATAATCAAAAAGTAAAACTTGTAAAACACAAATAAAAGGAAATACAGAAAATATAAATCATGTAGAGAAAACACTGAGGCATTCATTCGTTCATTCAGAGCAAAATAGACAAATCATCAGATAAATATTCAAGTACATGTGCACAAACATCAGATATATAAAAAAACTAGGTTTTCTTGGACAGAATCATCTTCAACAGGTGAGTGATCTCAGATGAAGACTCTTCTTGCTTTGTCATCCACTTAGCTATGTTGTCATTTTTATGATCTTGCTTGGACATCTATTGTACCATGTCTTCAGCCTTCTGGTCTTGCTTGGCCATCCATGACTTAATCTTAGATTGTCCAGCTTCCAATACTGCAATCTTATCTTCAAGATCTGGATTCTCTTTCTTGATCTCAGATGAAGAAGGTGGGGCAGATTCTGAAGTAGGAACAGAGGCAATTTCCATGGGAGATGCAGAGTCATGAGCAACAGATCTAGAGGGATGTTCCACAATAGTCATAGCCAGAGGATTTTCTTCAGAAGCGGATTCAACAGTCACTTCTGTATCAAATACTTCAGAAGATGAAGGAACATCTTCAAGAAGCAATGGTTCAGATCTTTTTACATTCCAGATCATGCTTCCAGTAGTCTCAGCAAATCTGAGCTTCGCATCATCAGAACATACATTCTTAAGATTTGAGGCTACAATATTGAATCTATTGATGAAGCATCTCTTCTGAATAGAGCCTAAATGCATCTTTATTTCTTTCATAAAACTTGCAAATAAACTATCAACATTCAGCCTAGGTTTTGGTTTCAGAAGGGTTTCCAAAGTGAAAGGCCTGGGTTGAGGTGGAGGGGTGAATTCTGGAATAATGATTAGAGGGCTAGGATATGCTGGTTTCTTCTGAGCTGGCATAATACGAAAGAATGGTTTGATTTTGCGAATGGAAGGGATGACCGCTTTTGGATTTTCAAATTAGGGAACAAACGCAGATTGTTTTTGCTTAACAAGAAAAGGAATAAAAGCTGATTGAGGTGGTTGATCAAAAAAGTTTTCTATTTCAAGTCCAGATGGAAGGGGATTAGATGGAAATGGTTTAGCAGAAGCAACTGAAACAAATTCAAATGTTCTTGGTTCAGAAGTGGGTTCAGGAATGGTAGTTTCAGAAGAAGTGGGTAGATCTGGTTGGTTAGATTCAAATGTTCTGAGAGAAGGGGGTGAGATGAAATCTGGATGGATATCAGATTCAGATGAATCAGATGATGTGGTTGGGGTGCAAGATGTAGAGGATACAACAAACATAGTCTTGAGAGGTTGAACATCCAGAATCTCAGAGTCATGAATATTTGATTCAGAAGGATTGGATGGTTCTTGTTGAATCTCAGAAGGTTTGGATGAAGGTGGTTCAAACACAACTGGGTCAGATGCAACATGATCTGATGCAATAGTTTTAGATGCAACTTGCTCAGATGCAACTGGATCAGATTGTATGGGTTCAGATGCAGCTGGTTGTTGTATTTTTGGTTGTTGTTGTGTTATAGGTTGTTCTGTTGGTTTTGTTTGAGGTGTTGGAATTTGGTCTGCAGGTGTTGTTGTTGTTGGTTCAGATTGAGGAATATCAGAAGATTTAAGTTGAGTAGTGGAAATAGGATTAGATGATTTTGGTGGGGAAGGAATTTTCGATGGTTCAGATGTTAGAGATGGAGCAGGAATTGTTTGATTTTGAGTGGGAGGAGGTTTAGGAATAGAACTAAATGTTGATTCATTTATAACAATTTTAGAGAAAGAAGATACAAATGATTTAGTACCTTTAGTCTTTATGCGCTTGGTGGGAACAGAGGGAACTTCTCCAGAAGCTTTTCTCTTGATCTACTTCTGTGGCTTGTCAGCAACTTTTGGCTTCTTCTGAGCAACAACTTCTTCTGCCTCTGATTGATGTCTTTTCCTCATGTTCTCATTATACACATCTGGCATTGGTTCTCTAGCACGAATCAGAATATTTGCAGGAATAGGCGTTCCATCTGCTTTGCATGCATCAATATACCTAACAATAATATTCCTTGGTTCTTCAGCACCAAAAAGTGGAAAATCTTTAACTGAAATCCTCTTCTAACTAACTTCAGAAATATTCAGCTTCTTAGGTACAGCTGTAAGTTCATCCATAATCTTTAGCCTCTGAAGACTCTCTGCATTCAATGGTTTTCCAATAATTGATTCAAGCTCATCTTTAACTCCAGCTTCATACAAAGCAGTTACTAGACCATTCTCTGTCAGAATGTCTGAAATTAACCTACCAAAGGGAATCCATGTCCTGATCTTCTGTCCCTTATCCTTTACAGATTCTCTTGATGCATTGATATGATTCCATAGATGCATAAAGAGAATGTATGGAAGATCTACCTTAGTGCTCTGACTCAAACAGTACATAAAATAGAGCTGTTCATTATTCACGTAATTTGGAGAATTGGTGGATTTTCTGTGATGGATGCATCCCAAAAAAATATTTGCCCAGATTTTATAGTCAGGTTTCAGATCCTTAAATTTATTGGAGGTCTGTCCAGATGTAATGACTTCCTCATAAACTTCTTCCATATCCACACGCCCAGCTGGCAGATGACATACTCCATCAGTCTCCCCATACCCTATGAGTTTCCTGATGAGATCTTCAGTGATGATGATCTCCTTTCCCAGAACAGAAGATAGAATGAATTTTGGATAAACAGAAGCATGAATCCAAAATTCTTTCACAAGATGTGGGTACACTAGTCCAAACAACCTGTCAAAATACTTGACCCAGCCTTGTGCATCAATTATAGAACGTAACTCAAACCCATTTTCAGCTAGAGAGTCAAATTCCACCATGGATTCACAAAGAACTTCAAGTTTGTCCACAGGGGTTAACAATGTCCTTTTTGGTTCCTTAAATGGAGTAACACCCATGTTTGCTAACGCAACTGCAACCATAGATGATTGAAATTGAGCTGATGTTGAGGATGAAGTTGCCATTGATGAAGATGAAGATGATTTGGACAAAGGTTTAGGGTTTTTGCTAAGAGGAAAGAGAAGACAGAAATGCATAAAATTGTTTGTGAAGTGAAAAGTGTGAATTTGGTGTGAAATGTGGTATTTATAGATAAAACAATTAGGGCAATCAAACAGACACAACTATCACGTTCTCTCATAGGAATAAATGACAATTAATGAAACGAATAAAAATCATTTCAAAACATTAATTGATTCTGACAAATTGGGGGGAAAATCAAGATTTTCACTATTCAAACCATACCTCAAATGGCTCTTTAGTAGTGTACACGCCATCTTTTCAGATTCAGAGTGACACGTGTTTGCTTGCATGTGTTTCTGAATTCTCTTGAGAAATGAAACGTTAGCCAACATTCAGATCCTCTAAGATTGGTTAGTTCAGATACACACAAATAATAATATATCAATAAATCAAATAAATTACTGATGAAATACTTCAGAGTTTTTAAAC
Source organism: Lathyrus sativus (assembly GCA_963859935.3). Lineage (NCBI taxonomy): Eukaryota > Viridiplantae > Streptophyta > Magnoliopsida > Fabales > Fabaceae > Lathyrus > Lathyrus sativus. The sequence continues at coordinate 451,446,530 of OZ012741.1, forward strand.
ATTTTGCATCTGAGAAATTTTCTTCTGATAAATATCATTCTGGACAAAAATTCATACCAATATTTTTCAGAATAAATTTCAACCTATCTTCAGCAAGGGGTTTTGTGAAAATATCTGCCCATTGATGATCTGTATCAACAAAGGCTAAGTTTATAATACCCTTCTGAACATAGTCTCTGATGAAATGATGTTTAATTTCTATATGTTTTGCCTTAGAGTGTAAAATAGGTTTTTTAGACAAACATATAGCAGAAGTACTATCACAAAATATAGAAATATTACTTTCAAATATCTGATAGACTTCTAGCTGACTTTTCATCCATAGCATCTGCGTGCTACATCCAGCAGCAACAATATATTCTGCCTCTGTAGTTGAAAGTGCAATTGTAGGTTACTTCTTGCTGTACCAGGAGATTAGATTTCTTCCTAGAAATTGACAACTTCTAGAAGTACTTTTTCTTTCCACTCTGTGTCCAGTGTAATCAGCATCACAAAATCCAACTAATTTGAAATCATCAGATTTCCTGTAACACAAACCCACATTAGAAGTACCTTTCAGATACCTTAGAATCCTCTTAACAGCTGTTAATTGTGATTCTCTAGGATCTGATTGGAATCTTGCACACAAACATACACTGAACAAAATGTCAGGTCTAGAAGCAGTTAAGTAGAGAAGAGATCCTATCATACCTCTGTAGAGTTTCTGATATACTTTCTTACTTACCTCTTCCTTACCAAGTGTACTTGTTGGATGCATGGGAGTCTTTTCCATCTTACTATCAGTCATGTTAAACTTCTTCAGAAGCTCTTTAACATATTTGGTCTGATGAATGTAAGTGCACTCTGGAGTTTGGTTGACTTGAATTCCTAGAAAGAATCTCAATTCTCCCATCATTCTCATCTCAAATTCTACCTGCATACATTGGGCAAACTCCTTTTCCAGCATAACATTGGTAGATCCAAATATAATATCACCCACATATATTTGACAAATCAAAAGATCTTTCTTAAATGTTTTACAAAAGAGAGTTGTGTCCACTTTGCCTCTGATGAAATTTTTCTCTAGAAGAAAATTGCTTAATCTCTCATACCAAGCTCTAGGAGCTTGTTTTAAACCATAAAGAGATTTCTTTAGTTTGAAAACATGTTCTGAAAATTTTTCATTCTCAAAACTAGGAGGTTGGTGAACATAAACTTCTTCTTCTATAATACCATTTAGAAAGGCACTTTTAACATCCATCTGATATAGAGTGATGTTATTCTGTGCAGCAAAAGAAATGAGTAAACGAATAGACTATAACCTTGCTACAGGAGCATAAGTCTCTGTATAATCAATTCCTTCTTGCTGACTATAACCTTGAGCAACAAGCCTTGCCTTATTTCTTTCAACTTCTCCTTTCTCATTTAGCTTGTTTCTGAAGACCCATTTAGTTCCAATTATGTTGAATCCTTTTGGTCTTGGAACCAAATCCCACACATCATTTCTTGTGAACTGATTCAGCTCTTCTTGCATGGCAATAATCCAGTCATTGTCTTGCAGAGCTTCATCCACAGAAGTTGGTTCAATCACCGACACTAACCTAAATAATGATGCTTCAGAAGATCTGAGGAAGGATCTTGTTCTAATTGGGTCATCCTTCTTTCCAATGATCACATCCTCTGGGTGAGAGGCCTTGATTCTGGAAGATGATCCTCTAACAATTTCTTCTTCAGAAATGTTTAAGTTGTTCATCTGAGAAGTTAAGGGAATTGCATCTGGCGTTGCTTCAGGTTCCTTCACTTGAGTGTTGTCTGCCTCTGAGCCTTCAGAGTCTGTGAGAATTACTTCTCTATCTATAGAACTTTCAAACTGCTTTGGCTTTTCAATGCCAAGCTTATCATCAAATCTAACATGTATAGATTCCTCCACAATCTGTGTTTCTGTATTGTATACTCTGTAGCCTTTAGAGCGTTTAGAATACCCAAGCATGAAACACTTTTGTGCTTTAGAATCAAACTTGTTAAGATTCTCTTTAGTATTCAACATATAGCAAATACATCCAAAAGGATGAAAATATGAAATGTTGGGCTTTCTGTTCCTCCACAATTCATAGGGAGTCTTTTCCAGAAGAGGTCTTACAGACACTCTGTTCTGAATGTAACATGCTGTGTTAATTGCTTCTGCCCAAAAGTGCTTTGCCAGATTAGTCTCGTTGGTCATGGTTTCGGCCATTTCTTGCAGAGTTCTTTTTTTCCTCTCTACAACTCCATTATGTTGTGGAGTTCTAGGACAAGAAAAATCATGAGCAATGCCATTTTCATTAAAATATTTTTCAAAATATTTGTTTTCAAATTCACCACCATGATCACTTCTGACTTTAATAATTTTGAAATCTTTTTCATTATGGACTTGTTTGCAGAAGTCAAAGAACACAGAATGTGACTCATCCTTGTGTTTTAAGAACTTTACCCATGTCCATCTGCTGTAGTCATGAACAATGACTAATCCATACTTCTTGCCTCTGATGGATGCAGTTTTCACTAGTCCAAACAGATCAATGTGAAGTAATTCTAATGGTCTTGAGGTTGAAACAACATTTTTAGATTTAAAAGAAGATTTTGAAAACTTTCCTTTTTGACATGCTTCACAAAGAGCATCTGAGTTGAACTTCAACTTAGGAAGTCCTCTGACCAGATTGAGTTTATTAATCTGAGATATACGTCTCATATTAATATGCCCCAATCTTTTGTGCCAGAACCATTGCTCATCATTAACAGACAAGAGGCATTTAACATTTTGAACTTTAAGTTTTGAAAGATTTATTTTATAAATGTTGTTCTTCCTCTTTCCATTCAATAGGATTGAGCCATCCTTCTGACTAACAGCTTTACAACATTGTTGATTAATGATTATATCATAACCATTATCACTTAATTGACTTATGGATAATAGATTATGCTTTAACCCATCTACAAGAAGAACATTAGATATAGAGGGAAGGTTACCATTACCAATAGTACCAGAGCCAATGATCTTGCCCTTCTGATTCCCTCCAAACTTCACTTCTCCTCCATATTTAAGCTCCAGCCTTTGAAACATAAACCTTTCTCCCGTCACGTGACGTGAGAAGCCAGAGTCCAGGTACCATGACTGGCATCTTGACTTTTCTGCTAAAAACATCTGCAACAGGGATAATCTTATCCTTAGGTACCCAGATCTTTTTGGGTCCTTTTTGGTTAGCTGCCTTGAAAGTTGGTCTGAACTTCTGTCTTTTTACAACAATTTTGTTCTGACTTAATTTTGGCTTAAACACGGGAACATTCTGATCAGAACGTGTGTTTAATGTCATTTAGATGACCAAACTTGAAATGAGAGTACAAGGGAGTTTTCTTAATAATGATTTTATCAACAGGCATTGGATTTAAATCCTTTCCAGAGGAAGATTCATATCCAATTCCTTTCCTGTTATTTCTGCTAACCCCACAGATCATAGAAGCCATCTTGCTTCTGTCTATGCTTTTAGCAAGAAATTTTTGAAAGCTAATGTCATATTCTTCTAAAATGTTTTTGCATTTAGACTTACTTTCAGATTCAGAGTTTTGTTGAGCTATTTCAAAATTGGCTTTCATTTTCAAATTATTTTCTTTTAGCTCAGCAATTTCTAATCTTAATAGATTATTCTCAGAGCCAAGATTGCACTTAAGCTTCTTGCATTTGAGCTTAATCTGATTATAGTTTTTCAGGACTTCTGATAAGACTTTAATAAGCTCTTCCCTAGTAAGATCAAAAAGTACCTCTTCTGGGTCAAATTCAGAATCAGACTCAGATCCATATGATTCTTCATTCTGATCTTCAATGCGTGCCATCAGAGCCTTATTGGCACATTCATCTTCAGATTCTGATGAGGATCCAGATTCATCAGAGTTATCCCATGTAGCCATTAGAACTTTATTCTTGTGTTCAGGCTTTCTTCTGGGCTTTTCTTTCTGAAGTTTTGGACATTTATTTTTGTAATGACCAGGTTGTTTGCATTCAAAACAAACAACTTCCTTCTTTCCAGATCTTTTTGGTCCAGAGGACTCCTTGCGCTGATCTGGCTTTTTGAAGTTCTTGAACTTCCTCTGCTTGTGCTTCCAGAGTCTGTTGATTCTTCTGGACAGCAAGGATAGTTCATCTTCTTCATCTTCAGAAGAAGATTCTTCAGAGCTTTCTTCTAACACATGCAAAGCTTTCACATATTTGTTAGATTTTAAGGCAATAGACTTACCTTTCTTTTGAGGCTCATCTTCCTCAAGTTCAATTTCGTGGCACCTTAGAGAGCTTATTAGCTCCTCCAGAACGATCTTGTTCAGATCCTTGGCAAGCTTTAGAGCAGTGACCATAGGTCTCCATCTGATAGGCAAGCTTCTGATGATCTTCTTCACATGATCAGTAGTTGAGTAGCCTTTATCCAGAACGTTTAGGCCAGCTGTAAGGATCTGGAATCTAGAGAACATAGTTTCTATAGACTCAGATTCTTCCATCTTGAACGCTTCATACTTCTGTATTAACGCCAGAACCTTGGTCTCTTTCACTTGAAGGTTTCCTTCATAAGTCATCTTCAAGGACTCAAACATGTCAAATGCAGTTTCTCTATTTGTGATCTTCTCATACTCAGTGTGAGATATTGCATTTAACAAGATTGTTCTTGCCTTGTGGTGATTTCTAAACTCCTTCTTTTGGGCTTCAGTCATAGATTTTCTGTCTACTTTCTTTCCATTCCCATCAATGGGATGAACATACCCATCTATGACCAAGTCCCATAAATCAGCATCATAACCAAGGAAGAAACTTTTTGTCCTGTCCTTCCAATAATCAAATTTCTCCCCATCAAACATAGGGGGTTTAATGCTGATTCTGTCCCTTTCTTCATATTTGTTATTACTGTTAGATGTTGAACTTTCAGCCATAATAACAACCAAATATATATCAAAGTTTTTCTCACTGGATCTTTTCTGTCACTGTGAAGTAGTAGCACACACAGAACCGGAGCTCTGATGCCAACTGAAGGTGAGACAATACTTAGAAGGGGGGTTGAATAAGTATGTAGAAAAACTTAGTAATAAAAACTCAATGATTTTTATCCTGGTTCGTTGAACTCAACTACTCTAGTCCACCCTATCAAGAGTGATTTGCCTTTCTCAAACAAGGACTTAATCCACTATTAAATCAACTGATTACAATAGTAAGCACTAAGAACAACTGTTCAAAGTCTTCTCAAGAACTACTGATCCTAACTGGATCTTCTTAAGGTTCTTTTACAATCAAGTGTAATAATAATGCAAGTGTTTAAATTGCTTCTAATAAAGCTTTATCACAACTGTGATTTTTCACTAAGATTTAAGAACAATGAAATAATTCAGCAAGTGAGTGTAAGTTGTATGAGATCTTGTAATGAATTTTTTCAAGTATTTCGTCAACTGAAGAAGATGAATGGAGTCTTGCTTTTATAGGCACAGAGGTCCAAGAAGTCTTTCACGTTGAAGGCTGTGTACCAAAAAGGTCTGAGCCTTTTTGTCTTCACATCACATGACCTTTCCTAGAAATAGAATGCACAGAGAAATCCTTTTTGTCTGTGTTCTTGTGTCTAGCATAAATGAGGAAAGAGTCCTTTGGTCATTCCAACGGACATAACTTTGAATTCTTCTTCAACAAGTTTCAGCAAGTATCATCAGAGTCTAGATTGATTAGAGCCTTCTGATGTTCATCAGAGTTTGCTAAATCAGAGTCTTTGCAGCAAGTATGCTTTCAGCGTGTAATTGTTCAGAGCAGAGTTTGGGATCAGATCCTCAGTACTGACGGCGTTAGTACTATCAGAGTCTTCTGAAATAACTGTGCTAGAAACTCTTCATACAGAATTCTTCAATGCTTCAGATGCTTCTGGCTTCTGCTTCAGATTCTTCTGTAGCTTCTGCTTCAGATCCTTCTGTAGACAGCACTCAGAATCTTCTGGAGGCAGCATTCAGAATCTTCTAAGAGATGCTTCTGACGCTTCAGAGCCTTGCATATTTTTCATGTTCAGATCTAATTTTCTTCCAGAATAATATATATTTTAATATCTGCAGCAAACATTCTTAACCAAATTTTTAGAGTTCATAAATTCTTTAATACAAAATATCATAAGAGTTATTATCAAAACATAGAGATATTATTAAGAACCAATTTGTGTTCTAACACTTGTTTCCAACAATCCCGAATCACAAGTCACAAAGAAATAATTCTATTAATTTTGTAATTTGAGAGTGATACAATAATAATATCAATACAAAGATTGATTTTCTCCTTTTGATCAAAATTCACTTTTCAATATCATTACAAGTGTTCAAAAATTCTGGATATGAAATGGTATGAACTATATGAACACTTTTTGAAAATATTTGAAAAGTAGTGAATTTGATTTAATGATTATTTTGAAAATTATTAGAGGTGTTTTTCAATTTTAAATTTCCAGAATTTATATGAGTCAAAACACCGTTTCAAAAAGGTATAATTGAGTATGAATCAAATAATGAAAAGGTATAACATTCAAACAAAATTTGAATTTTAAAAGAAACAATTTTTCAAAATTCGTTTAGTGTTAATCGGTTAACACTTGAACGTTTACCCTAAAAATTCAAAATTTGAGGTCGTTAACCGATTAACCCATATGGTTAATCGGTTAACACTTTTAAAGCTCAGAAAAATACTTGATTTAAAAAGTGTTATACCAATCCAAATGATTTTTAAAACATGGATATGCAAAATGTAAATATGATAAGTTATTTGAATACTTGTATATCAATTAAAGGAGTGAATATTGATATACCAAAGCTTTGAGTTCAAATCTTGAAAGTTGTAGAACCATTTGCACATGATGCTTGATTTGCTTGACAACATTCCATAGTCTTGATCTTGATCAGTTTTGAAAGCTTGACTTTTTGCAATCATGGAATGAGCTTAAGTCTTTGTTGACATCATCAAAACCTGTGCAGATTGAAGTGTGCTTCTACATTCTCCCCCTTTTTTATGATGACAAACAACTAACTCTGTGTGATATCCTTGAGGATGTTTGGTTCCGTTCTTGGCTTGCTTCTCCCCCTATGTTCAGCAACTCCCCCTATCTTAACAGAGGCAAAAAAGTTCTGCACAGAGAGATATTAGACAACCAAGCTCTTCTCCCCCTTTGTCATTAGCAAAAAGAAAGGAGCTTTCAAATCAAACAAAAGCAATATCAGCATACATGACAGCATATAATCAAGCACGGCATAATAGATCGAAATAAAAATGCAGCACATAGAAAATGCAGCAAATATTGTACGGTTACAAAAGAAATTAACAATTTAAACAAATTAAACATTATCCGAAAAGAAAAGTAATAAAAACAACATTTAACACACACAATTTTCCAAAATTTGAATTAATTTTTTGTTTCTGATTTTTGACCATTTTAACAGTGTTAATCGGTTAACCATATAAGTTTATCGGTTACCACATAAAAATTTAATTTCCAAAATAAAAAGTATCAGTGTTAATCGGTTAACCATATAGGTTAATCGGTTAACCATATAGGTTAATCGGTTAACACATTAAAAAATTAAGTCAGAATTGAAAAATTAATAGTGTTAATCGGTTAACCCTATAGGTTAATCGATTAACACACGCGAATTTTGGAAAAAAGCTTAAAACAGAATGCACAAACATTGGAAAACATACACTATGCATACATAAACCAGAGAAAAGATCAGATATCACCTTCTTCGAGAATCCCAAGTTCTCGTCGAATTTTGAAGAACGGTTCTTTCGCCAATGGTTTGATGAAGATGTTGGCGAGTTGATTGTGTGTATCAACGAAAGTAACATCTACATATCCATTAAGTATGTGATCTCGAAGAAAGTGATGTCGAATATCTATATGCTTTGTCCTTGAATGCATGATCGGGTTCTTTGTAATATTGATGGCACTTGTATTATCACATCGAAGAGGAATGCAACCGAGATCTACACCGTAATCGAGGAGTTGTTGCTTGAGCCATAGAATTTGTGCACAACAACTTCTTGCTGTAATATATTCCGCTTTGGATGTACTGAGTGCCACACACGCTTGCTTCTTGCAGGCCCATGACACTAGTGAATTCCCGAGAATGTGACACGTACCACTCGTGCTTTTTCTATCGGTCTTACATCTTGCATAATCAGCGTCAAAATAACCAATTAAAGAATAAGTACTACCTTTTGGATACCATAATCCGACGTTCGTTGTCCCTTTGAGATACTTTATGATTCTCTTCACGACGGTGAGATGTGATTCCTTCGGACTTGCTTGAAAACGTGCACACAGACAAACGCTAAACATAATGTCAGGACGGCTTGCCGTCTAATATAATAATGAACCGATCATACCTCGATATTTTGTAATATCAATTGGAGTACTAGATTCATCTTGATCAACGTACGTTCCAGATCCCATAGGAGTGGACATCACCTTGCAACTATCCATATCGAATTTCTTCAACAATTCCTTGCAATACTTGGATTGGTTGAGGAAGATGCCATCCTTTGTTTGCTTGATTTGTAGTCCAAGAAAATAGTTCAATTTTCCCATCATGGACATCTCAAATTCTCCTTGCATCATAAGTGAAAATTCTTTGCAAAGCTCTTTGTTTGTTGATCCGAAGATGATGTCGTCGACATAGACTTGAACCAATAAGGTGTTACCTTTGCTTTTCTTTATGAACAGCGTCTTGTCAACCTTTCCTTTTGTAAATCCCTTTTCACATAAGAAATTGCTAAGGCGGTCATACCATGCTCTTGGTTCTTGTGTTAATCCGTAGAGTGCCTTTTTCAACTTGTAAACATGCGAGGGATTCTTGAAGTCTTCAAAACCCGGAGGTTGTTTGACGTAGACTTCTTCATTGATGTATCCATTCAAGAAAGCAATTTTGACATCCATCTGGAACAACTGAAAATTCATAGAACAAGCATAAGCAAGTAATAATCTAATTGCTTCTAACCGTGCTACTGGAGCGAACGTTTCATCAAAATCAATTCCTTCCTCCTGGTTGTAGCCTTGTGTGACCAATCTAGCTTTGTTACGAACTATGATCCCATTCTCATCAAGTTTGTTATTAAACACCCATCATGTTCCTATGATGTGCTTGTTATCCGGTCTTGGTATGAGACTCGAAACTTGATTCCTTTCGAATTGGTTGAGTTCTTCTTGCATCGTTACAATCCATTGGTCGTCGCCTAAGGCTTCATCAATCTTGGTTGGTTCAATTCGAGACACAAAAGCCATGTTGAGACAAGCATACTTAAGATTTAGTCAAGTTGCAACGCCTTGGCTAATATCACCAATAACTTTATCTATCGGGTGATCTCTATGAGTTCTCCATTCTTTCGGAAGATCTTGATGTTCTTCGATGATTTGAGTGACATCTTCTTGTGGTATTGCTTGATTCTTAGAAGTCTCTTCTTGTTGTTGTGATGAACCTACTATATCATCATCATCATCCACAATATTATTATCCTCTTTCAAGGGGTTAGTCTCATCAAAAGAAACATGAATGGATTCTTCAATAGTAAGAGTTCTTTTATTAAAGATTCTAAAAGCTCTACTAGAAAGAGAGTAACCAAGAAATATACCTTCTTCGGACTTCTCATCAAACTTACCGAGATTGTCCTTATTGTTGTTGAGAACAAAACATTTGCATCCGAATATGTGGAAAAATGCTATGTTTGGTTTCCTACCCTTGAACAGCTCATACGGAGTCTTCTTGAGAATTGGTCGAATATTGATATGGTTGCTTACAAAACACGCCTTGCTAATTGCCTCTGCTCAAAAATATTTAGGAAGATTCGAGTCACTAAGCATTGTTTTAGCAAGCTCTACCAGTGACCTATTCTTCTGTTCTACGACACCATTTTGTTGAAGAGTCCTTGGTGCGGAAAAATTGTGAGAAATTCCATGCTCTTTGCAAAAATCTTCAAAATCTAAATTTTGGAATTCTCCACCATGGTCGCTTCTTTTGGAGGCTATAGTGAGTGACTTCTCGTTTTGAATTTGCTTTGCATACTTATTGAATGCTTTGAAATCATCATTTTTCTGCACTAAAAACAATGTCCATGTGTATCGAATGAAATCATCATTTTTCTGCACTAAAAACAATGTCCATGTGTATCGAATGAAATCATCAACAATTACTAAAGCATAAATACTACCTCCGAAGCTTTTCGTTCTCGATGGACCAAAAAGATCCATGTGCAATAATAGAAGTGGTCTTGATGTAGAAACCACTTGCTTGGATTTGAAATTGTCTTGGTCTGTTTCCCTTTTTGACATGCATCGCATAACTTATCCTTGATGAATTTTATCTTCGTAAGACCAACAACTAGATCATGCTTTATCAACTTGGTTAAATGCTCCATGTGAATGTGAGCAAATCTTTTATGCCAAAGCCACGCCTCGTTGTTGTTCGCCATTAGACATTTTACCTTCAAGGAAGAGTCAACAAAAGAGATCATAAAAATATTATTAAATATTTTACCTTTTAGCAAGATGTCATGGGTGACTTCATGTTCTATCAAACATTCATCCTTTGTGAAGTTGATTCGGAACCCTTTGTCACACAATTGACTTATGCTAAGTAGGTTGTGTTTAAGGCTGCGAATTTTCAAATTAGCCACTGTTTCAATCCTAATTCCAACAATTCATGGTCTTAACAATTGCAATTCCAGAAACAAAAAATATTAACATAATAAGAACTGCTCTAGATACACATGCAACCCTAAAAGTTTCCAATCCCTAAATTTCAAAGTCAACCCTAAAATCTCTATTCCGAAGATAATGGAATAATAAAAGTACAGATAGATAGAAACAAGAGCAAACCTGATTGCAGAGAGTGATGGAGATTGAAACTCAAGAGTTAGGGCTTGCAAGAGATAACAAATTCAAAACTAAGGTGTGATGTGAGAGTGAAAAGTGTGAGAGTGAAGTGGGAGCCGTGAACCCTAAGTGCACAAAATAGAAAAAACAACTAAAACGGTTTTTTGGGCCCAAAATGGTGGCCCACTGAATAAACATGAAAAGCCTGTTTCCCGCACGCTCGCCTAGCGAGCAGCTAGTGAATGGCTCGCTACTGTCCTCGCCTAGCGAGCAGCTAGTGAATGGCTCGATACTGTCCTCGCCTAACGAGCTGCTAGCGAACATGATAGTTATGAACTTTTTCAAGACAGCCCTGCAAAATTCAGCAAGTCACCAATATGAACTCCAATACCTCACACTTAACAAAAACAACAGAAAATACTTACAATTTTGGGGGGCCTCCCAACAAGCGCTTATTTAACGTTTGATAAGCTCGACGGTCCAAGATGCTCACACAGGGGCATCCATACTGATAGCACAACTCTCACGATCCACCAGACCGCCAAGATAGATCTTCAAACATTGGTCGTTCACCGTCCAACTGTCCTTTTTCTCCAAATCCGCAATGACAACAGCTCCATATGTTTTAACCTCTTTGACACGAAATGGCCCGGACCATTTAGATTTCAATTTTCCAGGGAATAATCTCAACCTGGAAATGAACAACAGGACCAACTGTCCGGGCACAAATTCCTTTTTTCTGAGCTTTTTGTCATGATATTCTTTCACCTTTTCTTTGTACAACCAACTTGAGTGATATGCGGCATTGCACATTTCTTCCAACTCAAGCATTTTCCCTTTTCTTTTTTCGCCGGCCAATTCCTTATCAAAGTTCAACAATTGTAAGGCCCACAAAGCTTTATGCTCCAATTCAACCGGCAAATGGCAAGTCTTACCAAATACCAGTTGAAAAGGAGTTAACCTAATTGGAGCTTTGTAAGCGGTACGGTATGCCCACAAAGCCTCATCCACTTTTTGCGACCATTCTTTTCTCGAATTAGACACGGTTTTTTGAAGAATTCTTTTTATCTCACGATTCGAAACTTCAGCTTGACCATTTGCTTGAGGGTGATACGGAGTTGCCACTCTATGTAATACACCATAATGTTTCAAAATGTTTTCTAACGGTGCATTACAAAAGTGTGACCCTCTGTCACTTATCAACACTCGGGGGGTTCCAAAACGGGAAAAGATGTTTTTCTTCAAAAAATTTATTACCGTTTTAGCATCCGCCCGAGGTGAGGCAATCGCCTCAACCCACCTAGAAACATAATCAACCGCAACCAGCAAATATTCATTTCCATAAGAGGGTGGGAATGGTCCAACAAAGTCGATGCCCCAACAATCGAATACTTCGACTTCTTGCATATTTTGGAGAGGCATCTCGTCTCTCTTACCAATCCCACCACTCCTTTAACAACTATCATAACTTCGCACATGGGCATTTGCGTCTTTGAAAATAGTAGGCCAATAAAATCCTGACTGAAGGACTTTAGTAGCCATTCTTGCCCCATTGTAATGTCCACCGTAAGGTGAGTTGTGACAATGCCAAAGAATACTTTGCGACTCATCGCTCATAACACACCTCCTCAAAAGGTTGTCACCACCTAGTTTAAACAAGTACGGGTCATCCCACACATAATATTTAGCATCCGAGAAAAATTTCCTTTTTTAGTTCGGAGTTAGGTCGGGAGGCACCAAACCACTAGCCTTATGGTTCGCAAAGTCCGCAAACCACGACCTAACTTGAACTTTAAAAAAAATTTCATCGGGAAACTCCTCCCGGATTTCCTTCTCAAAAGCAGTAACCTCCACGTTAATTAAGCGAGATAAATGATCCGCCACCAAATTTTCCGATCCTTTCTTGTCTTTAATTTCAACATCAAATTCTTGTAACAAGAGGCTCCAACGGATGAGCCTTTTCTTCGAATCCGATTTGGTGAGCAAATATTTAATCGTCGAGTGGTCGATATACACTATGACCTTGGAACCAATAAGATAGGACCTAGACTTTTCAAGCGCATACACTATCGCGAGTAATTCTTTTTCAGTTGTGGCATAGTTGACTTGAGCCTCATTAAGAACTTTACTCGCGTAGTGTATCGCATGAAATTTTTTATCCTTTCTTTGTCCCATCACCGCTCCAATTGCATAGTCGCTCGCATTACACATGAGCTCAAAATTTAAATTCCAATTTGGAGCGACTATAATTGGAGCGGTAACCAATTTTTCTTTCAACATTTCAAAAACTTGTAAACAATCTTCGGTTAAGAGAAATACCTGATCCTTAGCAAGCAAGTTATTCAAAGGCCTAGCTACCTTTGAGAAGTCTTTGATAAAACACCGATAGAAACCAGCGTGCCCAAGAAAGCTTCGGATTCCCTTCACATTCACTGGAGGAGGCAACTTTGCAATCACTTCAACTTTAGCACGATCAACTTCAAGCCCTTTTGAAGAGACTTTATGTCCAAGCACTATCCCCTCGGTCACCATGAAGTGGAATTTTGTCCCAATTAAGAACAAGATTTGTTTTGACACATGTTTCCAGAACCGTTTCCAGGTTGTCCAAGCATAGACCAAAAGAACTTCCAAACACGGAGAAGTCGTCCATGAAGACTTCCATTGTTTTCTCGATTAGGTCGGCAAAAATAGCTTGCACACATCGTTGGAAAGTCGCTGGTGCATTTCACAACCCAAGGGGCATTTTTCGGTATGCGAAAATTCCAAACGGACATGTAAAAGCCGTCTTTTCGTGATCGGTCGGGTCAAACGCAATTTGGTTATACCCGGAATAGCCATCTAGAAAACAATGGTATTGTTGCCCGAAAAGTCTTTCTAGCATTTGATCCATGAATGGGAGTGGAAAGTGATCTTTTCGAGTTGCGGTATTCAACCGCCTATAATCAATGCACATTCGCCACCCCGTTGCCACTTTTGTAGGGATCAACTCATTTTTTTTCATTTCGAATTGCGGTCCTGCCACCTTTCTTCGGAACCACATGTACGGGACTCACCCATGGGCTATCCGAAATCGGGTAAATCATTCCCGCATCCAAAAGCTTAACAACTTCTTTTTTAACAACTTCCTTCATAGTAGGATTTAAGCAGCGTTGAGGTTGAGCTACCGGCTTAAAGTCCTCTTCCATTAAGATCTTATGCTTGCAATAGGAAGGACTAATTCCTTTGAGATCGGAAATAGTCCAACCAATGGCTTCTTGATTCTTTTTCAAAATATCGATCAAACGGGATTCTTCATTCTTTGACAAAAGATTGCTTATGATAACCGGATTTGCTTCGGTCTCGTCGAGGAATGCATACTTCAAATTAGAAGGTAGCATTTTCAATTCAATCGGTGATTTTTCTTCATTGACCTCCTTCTTCAACACTTCCTCTTCGACTTCCCATGGATGTAACTCTTTTAGACTATCAAGTTCCCTTAAACATTTCTCAAGAGCTTGCTCTTCTTCAATTGTGAAAACTTCAAAGGAGTCATCAAGAGCTAACTCCATAGGAGATATCTCATGAATATGTTTAAAAACTTCTAAAGTTGCCTCTTCGATCACATCAATTCGAAAGCTATCACGACTATCCTTTGAATGCTTCATGGCTTCGAATAGATCAAAAGTGACTTCATCATTTTGGACCCTCACTTTCATCAAACCGTCGTCAACGTCAATCATCATGCGTGCGGTTTTCATGAACGGTCGGCCAAGAATAAGCGGAGCATCATCATCCTCTTCCATACAGATAACAACAAAATCAACCGGAAAGAAGAATTTATCAACTTTGACCAATACATCTTTGGTTAACCCATGAGGATGGGTAGTCGACTTATCGGCCAATTGCAAAGTCATTCGGATGGACTTCATTTCAATGTTGCCAAGCCTCTTCACAATGGACAATGGTATTAGATTAATGCTTGACCCCAAATCAATTAGCCTTTTTCCGACATAGACATCACCAATTATAACCGGCAAAGTAACTCGTCCTGGATCAACCTCTTTTCTCGGAAGCTTCCGTTGAATTATTGCACTACAACTAGAATCTTGGGCAATTGTCTCCGGTTCCGTGTACCTCTGCTTTTTAGTAAGTATGTCTTTCATGAATTTCGCATACCTAGGCATTTGCTCTAATGCTTCGGCAAACAGAATATTCACTTGAAGTTGTTTAAATATATCCATGAACCAGGCGTAATGCCGTTAATTCTCCCTCTTAGATGGGGCATGCGGATACGGAAGGTTTTGCATAGGAGTAGCGCCCACTACCTCCTTTCCTTTAGAAGCTCTAGAATTCCTCTCTCTTTTCTTTTTTACTCCCTCCACCTTCGCTTCATCACTCTTATTTTTTTCAACTTCCACACTTTCTTTATTTTATACTTCACCATTCTTTTCATCTTTTTCAACTTCAACCATTTTTTTATTCTTTTCAACTTCTTCCTCACTCCACTCCCCAACTTCACCATCAATTCTATCATCTAATTTTTTCTCCTCATCTTTTTTCTCATTCTCTCTTTTTTCACTTTCATCTCTTTTTTCACTCTCACTAATCAACTCCCTTCCACTTCTCGTCATTATCGCTTTACAATGCTCTTTTGGATTTGTTTGCGTGTTCTCTGAAAAAGATGGTCCGGGTTGTTGTTCCGCTAGTTGTTTAGCAAGTTGACCGACTTGAGTTTCGAGATTTTTGATTGCCACAACGTTGCTCTTTTGATTAGCCATCGAAAATTGCATGAATTGTGTCAATGTCTCTTCTAACTTTGAAGTCACGACCGGCTGTTGTTGAGGTTGATAAGGATTTTGACGGCTAGAATTACCACCCCCATAACCTTGATTCCCTTGATAGTGTTGTTGTTGTTGTTGGTTTTGAGGATGTTGTTGATACAGTTGTTGTTGTTGTTGCCTCGGTTGGTAGTCTCGTTGGCTCGCCATGTTATTCACCTCTTCGAACCCGGGAGGTGGACAAAATTCAGTATCATGTTCACCTTTGCAAAGCTCACAACAAGCTATTTGTTTAGCTTTTGAAGGCTCTTTCAACTCTTTTATTTGTTGAGTTAAGAGTTCAACTTGTTGTGAAATGAGTACATTTTGGACAAAAATAGAATCGTTTGTCCCAAGTTCAACCACTCCCGGTTTCTTCAAAGTGTTGCCTCTACTCTGACTTTGAAGGTCATTTAGAGTCATACGGTTAATGATATCCGTAGCTTCGTCAACGCTTTTAGACAACAAAGAACCACCCGCAGTGGCATCTAATAAAGTCTTACAATTAGGTTGAAGGTCGTTTTTGAAAATGTGGATTTGCGTCAAATCGTCAAAACCATGACCTTTGCACTTTCGAAGCATGGATTTAAATCTTTCCCATGCCTCGTTCAATAATTCATTGACTCCTTGCGAAAACACAGAGATAACTATTTTGGATTCCATGAACCGGTTGTGGGAGAAAAATCTTTCAATGAACTTCTCTTCCAAACCCTTTCCAATCCGTCATGACGGTGATAAGTGCTAAAATGTACTGATTTTGAGTGTAAATAATTGGCACTTATTGGCTTAATTCAACCAATAAACCTCAACTTTTGTGCATATGTTGTATAGTTTACATTATAGTGTATATATTGTGTGTCGCATAAATTTCATTGAGTTCAATTGATTTTTTCTCATTTTTTTGTAGGTATATAAGCAATGATATTTTGTCATTTTCTTAAAGAGCATTGAATAAGCTTTCCAACGCTTCCGACCACGCAAAAAACGGAGTTACGGTTCAGAAGTTATGGTCGAAACAAGTGCTGGTTTGCTGTCATGTTCGCCGAAGTTCGCCAGGCGAACCGAAAATTCTAAAACGCGTGAAAAACACTGTTTTGGCAGTAGCAAAAGTTGCATATGTTCGCCAGGCGAACGGGACTTCGCCAGGCGAATACTGGGACCTTTTTTTGTCTATTTAAGTGACTTTTCAGCATTTTTTAGGGATGTTGTTTGAGAACTTTTTACCCCAACTTCATCAAACACATTCTTGAGTAGATTTAGCTTAGAAACAACATTGGAGGGTGCATCTTGACTATCCGGAGTCGAATCCACTTCAAGCGGAGTTGATAGCCTGGGAGATTTGTATTCTTCTTCCTTCCTCTCTATATATTTTTCATTTGTTGGGGTTTTGTATGTAAGTTTATCTTGATTGTATGTATATTTATGGATCTTTGTATAAAATCTCTTTTACAACTCTTTATCGATGCTTATCTTGATTTTTTACTTAATGGGTTTGGATTGCTATAGAGATATATGGTTCAAACTCGATCTAAGATGAACATTTGTTAGATTCTGAATGCTAGAGATAGATTTAGGACTAATATTCACGTGGGTGTCGATTCTTAATGCTCCGTGTTGTCGAGTTGTGTGAGAGATCAACAATGAGACGATACGGTTGATCTCTCGACTTTGTGTTAGAGATAAACTCTGTTGTAAGCGATACGTGATGATATTGACGAGTGAATTAGGTTGCGTGCATTTGATCCATATATTTTTTAGTACATGATTGGTAGAACGAAATACAACTCCTGACGAGTTTCCTCATTTATTAAGAATGTATTTATTGTCTTGTCTTATTTTTTTTCCTTTTGAATTTTTATCCCAAACCATTCAAACCCAAGCTTAGAGACGTAGAGATTGTCGAACGACATTCTTTTCCTCACACTGATCCCTGTGGAGACGATAAATCCCGGAGGAAATTCTTCCGAAAATAATATTTTTGCTTGCTGCTTTACTGCTTCAACAAAATGGCGCCGTTGCCGGGGATTGGTTGTGAAATTTAGTCGCATTGTGATAGTTTCTATATTTCTAAGCTTTACACATAATTGTATATATATGCTTGTATAGATACTTGTTTTGCTTTCGTCTTCCATTATGTTTGTTTAAGTGTTGTATATATTTTGTTCTCGTAACATTTTTTCAAGTGTTTGGCTAGGACACTTTATTTAGGTTGGCGCTTTGACAAAGCATCGGTGTGTATGTGAGGAAGTTACTAGCAAAGAACACTAAAGATGTCGAGCTAACGACATGAAACAAGCGCTTGTTGGGAGGCAACCCAATGGTTTTTGAGTTTGTATAGCTTTATGTTTATTTAGTTTAATTCAATTTTGTTAGGTTGTTATAATAATGTTTGTGTTTGCTCTCAAGTTTGTTTTTGATTAGCTTAAGGATGCATTTTGTGATTTTCCAAGTTTGATCGTTTCAACTTGCGAATGTATGGTTTTGATATTGTTTGAAGTTAGTACTTTGAAAGGTACTCGTTTATCGCTTTCTAGAACATAGCATGATTATGAGACTCTTCATTTGTACAATTTTCATGTCATTCATTATTTTCCCATACTTGTTCAGTTTTGAATCACTTTAGAACTAAACCTTTTTGTGAGGAGCTTTCCATTGTTTACTATATGCAGGAGACCAACATTCTTGTTTAATTCGGTTTTATTATGTTTAATCTTGTATTTGTGTTGACTTGTATGATAGCACTAAAATGATCAAGGCATTTTGTTCGATTTTGAGCATACCCACTTGACCATATAATCAATCTACCTTGTGAGTGAGTGAGAATTTGCTTACCCCTTTGAGCCTTTGTTAGAATCCATATTGGTGTTAAGTTCATTTTTGTATGGATTCTAATACTTTTTCTTGAACTATAACCATGACTTGTTATTTGAGTTTTTACCCATGCCTAATAAGTTTGGGAGCATTCATGTCACTATGTGTGATTGTATTCAAGTTGGGGAGAAGAGGTTGGTTGCTAAGAGGTTGAGAAAAAGAAAAAGTTTGAAAAAGAAAGAAAAAAAAATGAAAAAGGAAAAGAAAAAAAAGGGAAAAGAATTGAAAAAAGAAAGAGAATAATACTATGCGAATAAGTTGCGTGGAATGGTGTAACAATTTGGAAAAGAGAAAAAGGTGATTGGAATTTGTGAGTGCTTGAGATTGTGACAAATGATCACTCTCATTTGATTAGGCAAGTTTTTTGTTCTTTTACCTTGAGAAAAACAATTTTTTGTTACCTAAGCCACATTACAACCCTCAAAGCCCTTGTGATTTTTGCTTTTATACTGTTCAATATGAGTTTTTTCTTGATGAATGCATAATTTAACTTGTTCTTGACTTGATTGTTGGGTGAGAGTTAAGTCCCTCGTATTTGTTTCTTATTCATCTACCGATGAAGTGTGTGCTAGGTGTGATTCATTTTTGAACTTTGTATTGTCTTAGAATTTTTTACATGTGTTTTGTATTGAGAAGTTGTTTCGTTTTCATGTTATCGTTATAATTTAGTGGTATGTTTTGCTTTGCATGTACGTTTTTTGTGTTGAATCATACATGTGTTTTTGTTTTTCAAAACTTTTTGAATCGTGATTGCTTGGTTATTACTTTTGTTTCCTTGAGTTGATCGATTCTTGTTTGAGGACAAACAAGTTTAAGTTGGGGAGAGTTGATAAGTGCTAAAATGTACTGATTTTGAGTGTAAATAATTGGCACTTATTGGCTTAATTCAACCAATAAACCTCAAATTTTGTGCATATGTTGTATAGTTTACATTATAGTGTATATATTGTGTGTCGCATAAATTTCATTGAGTTCAATTGAGTTTTTCTTATTTCTTTGTAGGTATATAAGCAATGATATTTTGTCATT
The DNA here is from genome assembly GCA_963859935.3 of Lathyrus sativus. Lineage (NCBI taxonomy): Eukaryota > Viridiplantae > Streptophyta > Magnoliopsida > Fabales > Fabaceae > Lathyrus > Lathyrus sativus. The sequence continues at coordinate 451,466,106 of OZ012741.1, forward strand.
GTCTAATAGAGCATTGAATAAGCTTTCCAACGCTTTTGACCGCGCAAAAAACAGATTTACGATTTAGAAGTTATGGTCGAAACAAGTGCTGGTTTGCTGTCATGTTCGCCAAAGTTCGCCAGGCGAACCGAAAATTCTAAAATGCGTGAAAAACACTGTTTTGGCAATAGCAAAAGTTGCATATGTTCGCCAGGAGAACGGGACTTCTCCAGGCGAATACAGGGACCTTTTTTTGTCTATTTAAGTGACTTTTCAGCATTTTTAGGGATGTTGTTTGGGAACTTTTTACCCCAACTTCATCAAACACATTCTTGAGTAGATTTAGCTTAGAAACAACATTGTTGGGTGCATCTTGACGATCCGGAGTCGAATCCACTTCAAGCGGAGTTGACAGACCGTGAGATTTGTATTCTTCTTCCTTCCTCTCTATGTATTTTTCATTTGTTGGGGTTTTGTATGTATGTTTATCTTGATTGTATGTATATTTATGAATCTTTGTATAAAATCTCTTTTACAACTCTTTATCGATGCTTATCTTGATTTTTTACTTAATGGGTTTGGATTGATATAGAGATATACGGTTCAAACTCGATCTATGATGAACATCTGTTAGATTCTGAATGCTAGAGATAGATTTAGGACTAATATTCACGTGGATATTGATTCTTAATGCTCCGTGTTGTCGAGTTGTGTGAGAGATCAATAATGAGACGATACGGTTGATCTCTCGACTTTGTGTTAGAGATAAACTCTGTTGTGAGCGATACGTGATGATATTGACGAGTGAATTAGGTTGCGTGCATTTGATCCATATATTTTTTAGTACATGATGGGTAGAACGAAATACAACTCCTGACGATTTTCCTCAATTCTTAAGAATGTATTTATTGTCTTGTCTTATTTTTTTTCCTTTTGAATTTTTATCCCAAACCATTCAAACCCAAGCTTAGAGACGTAGAGATTGTCGAACAACATTCTTTCCCTCACACTGATCCCTGTGGAGACGATAAATCCCGCAGCAAATTCTTCCGAAAATAATATTTTTACTTGCGGCTTTACCGCTTCAACAAAATGGCGCCGTTGCCGGGGATTGGTTGTGATATTTAGTGGCATTGCGATAGTTTCTATATTTCTAAGCTTGCACATAATTGTATATATATGCTTGTATAGATACTTGTTTTGCTTTTGTCTTCCATTATGTTTGTTTAAGTGTTGTATATATTTTGTTCTCGTAACATTTGTTCAAGTGTTTGGTTAGGACACTTTATTTAGGTTGGCGCTTTGACAAAGCATCGGTGTGTATGTGAGGAAGTTACTAGCAAAGAACACTAAAGGTGTCGAGCTAACGACATGAAACAAGCGCTTGTTAGGAGGCAACCCAATGGTTTTTGAGTTTGTATAGTTTTATGTTTATTTAGTTTAATTCAATTTTGTTAGGTTGTTAGAATAATGTTTGTGTTTGCTCTCAAGTTTGATTTTGATTAGCTTGAGGATGCATTTTGTGATTTTCCACGTTTGATCGTTTCAACTTGCGAATGTATGGTTTTGATATTGTTTGAAGTTAGTACTTTGCAAGGTACTCGTTTATCGCTTTCTAGAACATAACATGATCATGAGACTTTTCATTTGTACAATTTTCATTTCATTCATTATTTTGCCATACTTGTTCAGTTTTGAATCACTTTAGAACTAAACCTTTTTGTGAGGAGCTTTCCATTGTTTACTATATGCAGGAGACCAACATTCTTTTTTAACTCGGTTTTATTATGTTTAATCTTGTATTTGTGTTGACTTGTATGATAGCACTAAAATGATCAAGGCATTTTGTTCGATTTTGAGCATACCCACTTGACCAAATAATCAATCTACCTTGTGAGTGAGTGAGAATTTGCTTACCCCTTTGAGCCTTTGTTAGAATCCATATTGGTGTTAAGTTTATTTTTGTATGGATTCTAATACTTTTTCTTGAACTATAACCATGACTTGTTATTTGAGTTTTTACCCTTGCCTAATAAGTTTGGGAGCATTCATGTCACTATGTGTGGTTGTATTCAAGTTGGGGAGAAGAGGTTGGTTGCTAAGAAGTTGAGAAAAAGAAAAAGTTCAAAAAAGAAAGAAAAAAAAAGAAAAAGAAAAAGAAAAAAAAAGGGAAAAGATTTGAAAAAAAAAAAAAAAGAAATTGAATAATATTATGCGAATAAGTTGCGTGGAATGGTGTAACAATTTGGAAAAGAGAAAAAGGTGATTGGAATTTGTGAGTGCTTGAGATTGTGAGAAATGATCACTCTCATTTGATTAGGCAAGTTTTTTGTTCTTTTACCTTGAGAAAAACAATTTTTTGTTACCCAAGCCACATTACAACCCTCAAAGCTCTTGTGATTTTTGCTTTTATACTGTTCAATATGAGTTTTTTCTTGATGAATGCATAATTTAACTTGTTGTTGACTTGATTGTTGGGTGAGAGTTAAGTCCCTCGTATTTGTTTCTTATTCATCTACCGATGAAGTGTGTGCTAGGTGTGATTCATTTTTGAACTTTGTATTGTCTTTGAATTTTTGACATGTGTTTTGTATTTAGGAGTTGTTTCGTTTTCATGTTATCGTTATAATTTAGTGGTATGTTTTGCTTTGCATGTACGTTTTTGTGTTGAACCATACATTTGTTTTTGTTTTTCAAAACTTGTTGAATCGTGATTGCTTGGTTATTACTTTTGTTTCCTTGAGTTGATCGATTCTTGTTTGAGGACAAACAAGTTTAAGTTGGGGAGAGTTGATAAGCGCGAAAATGTACTGATTTTGAGTGTAAATAATTGGCACTTATTGGCTTAATTCAACCAATAGACCTCAACTTTTGTGCATATGTTGTATAGTTTATATTATAGTGTATATATTGTGTGTCGCATAAATTTCATTGAGTTCAATTGTGTTTTTCTCATTTTTTTATAGGTATATAAGCAATGATATTTTGTCATTTTCTTATAGAGCATTGAATAAGCTTTCCAACGCTTTCGACCGCGCGAAAAACGGAGTTACGGTTCAGAAGTTATGGTCGAAACAAGTGCTAGTTTGCTGTCATGTTCGCCAAAGTTCGCCAGGCGAACCGAAAATTCTAAAACGCGTGAAAAACACTGTTTTGGCAGTAACAAAAGTTGCATATGTTCGCCAGGCGAACGGGACTTCGCCAGGCGAATGCAGGGACCTTTATTTTGTCTATTTAAGTGACTTTTCAGCATTTTTAGGGATGTTATTTGGGAACTTTTTACCCCAACTTCATCAAACACATTCTTGAGTAGATTTAGCTTAGAAACAACATTGGAGGGTGCATCTTAACGATCCGGAGTCGAATCCACTTCAAGCGGAGTTGACAGACCGTGAGATTTGTATTCTTCTTCCTTCCTCTCTATGTATTTTTCATTTGTTGGGGTTCTGTATGTAAGTTTATCTTGATTGTATGTATATTTATGGACCTTTGTATAAAATCTCTTTTACAACTCTTTATCGATGCTTATCTTGATTTTTTACTTAATGGGTTTGGATTGCTATAGAGATATACGGTTCAAACTCGATCTATGATGAACATCTGTTAGATTCTGAATGCTAGAGATAGATTTAGGACTAATATTCAGTGGGTATCGATTCTTAATGCTCCATGTTGTCGAGTTGTGTGAGAGATCAACAATGAGACGATACGGTTGATCTCTCGACTTTGTGTTAGAGATAAACTCTGTTGTGAGCGATATGTGATGATATTGACGAGTGAATTAGGTTGCGTGCATTTGATCCATATATTTTTTAGTACATGATGGGTAGAACGAAATACAACTCCTGACGAGTTTCCTCATTTCTTAAGAATGTATTTATTGTCTTGTCTTATTTTTTTTTCCTTTTGAATTTTTATCCCAAACCATTCAAACCCAAGCTTAGAGACGTACAGATTGTCGAACGACATTCTTTCCCTCACACTGATCCCTGTGGAGACGATAAATCCCGGAGGAAATTCTTCCGAAAATAATAATTTTGCTTGCTGCTTTACTGCTTCAACAAAATGGCGCCGTTGCTGGGGATTGATTGTGAAATTTAGTCGCATTGTGATAGTTTCTATATTTCTAAGCTTTACACATAATTGTATATATATGCTTGTATAGATACTTGTTTTGCTTTCGTCTTCCATTATGTTTGTTTAAGTGTTGTATATATTTTATTCTCGTAACATTTGTTCAAGTGTTTGGCTAGGACACTTTATTTAGGTTGGCGCTTTGACAAAGCATCGGTGTGTATGTGAGGAAGTTACTAGCAAAGAACACTAAAGATGTCGAGCTAACGACATGAAACAAGCGCTTGTTGGGAGGCAACCCAATGGTTTTTGAGTTTGTATAGCTTTATGTTTATTTAGTTTAATTCAATTTTGTTAGGTTGTTATAATAATGTTTGTGTTTGCTCTCATGTTTGTTTTTGATTAGCTTAAGGATGCATTTTATGATTTTCCAAGTTTGATCGTTTCAACTTGCGAATGTATGGTTTTGATATTGTTTGAAGTTAGTACTTTGCAAGGTACTCGTTTATCGCTTTCTAGAACATAGCATGATTATAAGACTTTTCATTTGTACAATTTTCATGTCATTCATTATTTTGCCATACTTGTTCAGTTTTGAATCACTTTAGAACTAAACCTTTTTGTGAGGAGCTTTCCATTGTTTACTATATGCAGGAGACCAACATTCTTGTTTAACTCTGTTTTATTATGTTTAATCTTGTATTTGTGTTGACTTGTATGATAGCACTAAAATGATCAAGGCATTTTGTTCGATTTTGAGCATACCCACTTGACCAAATAATCAATCTACCTTGTGAGTGAGTGAGAATTTGCTTACCCCTTTGAGCCTTTGTTAGAATCCATATTGGTGTTAAGTTCATTTTTGTATGGATTCTAATACTTTTTCTTGAACTATAACCATGACTTGTTATTTGAGTTTTTATCCTTGCCTAATAAGTTTGGGAGCATTCATGTCACTATGTGTGGTTGTATTCAAGTTGGGGAGAAGAGGTTGGTTGCTAAGAGGTTGAGAAAAAGAAAAAGTTTGAAAAAGAAAGAAAAAAAAATGAAAAAGAAAGAGAAAAAAAAGGGAAAAGAATTGAAAAAAGAAATAGAATAATATTATGCGAATAAGTTGCGTGGAATGGTGTAACAATTTGGAAAAGAGAAAAAGGTGATTGGAATTTGTGAGTGCTTGAGATTGTGAGAAATGATCACTCTCATTTGATTAGGCAAGTTTTTTGTTCTTTTACCTTGAGAAAAACAATTTTTTGTTACCCAAGCCACATTACAACCCTCAAAGCCCTTGTGATTTTTGCTTTTATACTGTTCAATATGAGTTTTTTCTTGATGAATGCATAATTTAACTTGTTGTTGACTTGATTGTTGGGTGAGAGTTAAGTCCCTCGTATTTGTTTCTTATTCATCTACTGATGAAGTGTGTGCTAGGTGTGATTCATTTTTGAACTTTGTATTGTCTTAGAATTTTTTACATGTGTTTTGTATTGAGGAGTTGTTTCATTTTCATGTTATCGTTATAATTTAGTGGTATGTTTTGCTTTACATGTACGTTTTTGTGTTGAACCATACATTTGTTTTTGTTTTTCAAAACTTGTTGAATCGTGATTGCTTGGTTATTACTTTTGTTTCCTTGAGTTGATCGATTCTTGTTTGAGGACAAACAAGTTTAAGTTGGAGAGAGTTGATAAGTGCTAAAATGTACTGATTTTGAGTGTAAATAATTGGCACTTATTGGCTTAATTCTACCAATAAACCTCAACTTTTGTGCATATGTTGTATAGTTTACATTATAGTGTATATATTGTGTGTCGCATAAATTTCATTGAGTTCAATTGAGTTTTTCTCATTTTTTTTGTAGGTAAATAAGCAATGATATTTTGTCATTGTCTAATAGAGCATTGAATAAGCTTTCCAACGCTTTTGACCGCGCGAAAAACAGAGTTACGGTTCAGAAGTTATGGTCGAAACAAGTGCTGGTTTGCTGTCATGTTCGCCAAAGTTCGCCAGGCGAACAGAAAATTCTAAAACGCGTGAAAAACACTGTTTTGGCAATAGCAAAAGTTGCATATGTTCTCCAGGCGAACGGGACTTCGCCAGGCGAATACAGGGTCCTTTTTTTGTCTATTTAAGTGACTTTTCAGCATTTTTAGGGATGTTGTTTGGGAACTTTTTACCCCAACTTCATCAAACACATTCTTGAGTAGATTTAGCTTAAAAACAACATTGTTGGGTGCATCTTGACGATTCGGAGTCGAATCCACTTCAAGCGGAGTTGATAGACCGTGAGATGTGTATTCTTCTTCCTTCCTCTCTATGTATTTTTCATTTTTTGGGGTTTTGTATGTATGTTTATCTTGATTGTATGTATATTTATGGATCTTTGTATAAAATCTCTTTTACAACTCTTTATCGATGCTTATCTTGATTTTTTACTTAATGGGTTTGGATTGCTATAGAGATATACGGTTCAAACTCGATCTATGATGAACATTTGTTAGATTCTGAATGCTAGAGATAGATTTAGGACTAATATTCACGTGGATATTGATTCTTAATGCTCCGTGTTGTCGAGTTGTGTGAGAGATCAACAATGAGACGATACGGTTGATCTCTCGACTTTGTGTTAGAGATAAACTCTGTTGTGAGCGATACATGATGATATTGACGAGTGAATTAGGTTGCGTGCATTTGATCCATATATTTTTTAGTACATGATGGGTAGAACGAAATACAACTCCTGACGAGTTTCCTCATTTCTTAAGAATGTATTTATTGTCTTGTCTTATTTTTTTTTCCTTTTGAATTTTTATCCCAAACCATTCAAACCCAAGCTTAGAGACGTAGAGATTGTCGAACGACATTCTTTCCCTCACACTGATCCCTGTGGAGACGATAAATCCCGCAGGAAATTCTTCCAAAAATAATATTTTTTCTTGCTCCTTTACCGCTTCAAAAAAATGGCGCCGTTGCCGGGGATTGGTTGTGATATTTAGTCGCATTGCGATAGTTTCTATATTTCTAAGCTTTGCACATAATTGTATATATATGCTTGTATAGATACTTGTTTTGCTTTTGTCTTCCATTATGTTTGTTAAAGTGTTGTATATATTTTGTTCTCGTAACATTTGTTCAAGTGTTTGGTTAGGACACTTTATTTAGTTTGGCGCTTTGACAAAGCATCGGTGTGTATGTGAGGAAGTTACTAGCAAAAAACACTAAAGGTGTCGAGCTAACGACATGAAACAAGCGCTTGTTGGGAGGCAACCCAATGGTTTTTGAGTTTGTATAGCTTTATGTTTATTTAGTTTAATTCAATTTTGTTAGGTTGTTAGAATAATGTTTGTGTTTGCTCTCAAGTTTGTTTTTTATTAGCTTGAGGATGCATTTTGTGATTTTCCAACTTTGATCGTTTCAACTTGCGAATGTATGGTTTTGATATTGTTTGAAGTTAGTACTTTGCAAGGTACTCGTTTATCGCTTTCTAGAACATAACATGATCATGAGACTTTTCATTTGTACAATTTTCATTTCATTCATTATTTTGCCATACTTGTTCAGTTTTGAATCACTTTAGAACTAAACCTTTTTGTGAGGAGCTTTCCATTGTTTACTATATGCAGGAGACCAACATTCTTGTTCAACTGTGTTTTATTATGTTTAATCTTGTATTTGTGTTGACTTGTATGATAGCACTAAAATGATCAAGGCATTTTGTTCGATTTTGAGCATACCCACTTGACCAAATAATCAATCTACCTTGTGAGTGAGTGAGAATTTGCTTACCCCTTTGAGCCTTTTTTAGAATCCATATTGGTGTTAAGTTTATTTTTGTATGGATTCTAATACTTTTTCTTGAACTATAACCATGACTTGTTGTAATACCCCAAATTTTACCCTTTCTTTTTTATTTTTATTTTAAATTCTGATTAACTTAATAAATTAACCTTTTTTTTTAAATCTTGTTTTTTTAACTAATAATAATTTAATTAAATTTTTTTTATAACTTTACTAATGTTTTTTATTAAATTTTTTTTATTTAGTTTATTTATTTAAATCATTTTAAGCTCTTCTTACTAACTTTTAGGATTTAGATTCAAATTTAACTTTTTTTTTTCTTTTCTTTAAGAGTAAAATTTTTTTATAACCTTTTTTAAATTAATTTCTAACACATTTTTTAATCAAATTCTAATACCTTTTTTAAAATAAAAATCTAACTTCTTTTTAAAATTAAATCTTTTTTCTAACTTTTATAAAGTTAAATCTTTTTTTCTAACTTTTTTTTAAAACTAAATCTTTTTTTTCTAACTTTTTTAAAGTTAAATATTTTTTTCTAAATTAAATCTTTTTTCTAACTTTTATAAAGTTAAATCTTTTTTTCTAACTTTTTTAAAAAAATTAAATCTTTTTTCTAACTTTTATAAAGTTAAATCTTTTTTTCTAACTTTTTTTTAAAACTAAATCTTTTTTTTCTAACTTTTTTAAAGTTAAATATTTTTTTCTAAATTAAATCTTTTTTCTAACTTTTATAAAGTTAAATCTTTTTTTCTAACTTTTTTAAAAAAATTAAATCTTTTTTTCTAACTTTTATAAAATTAAATCTTTTTTTTTTCTCTAACTTTTTTTAAAAAATTAAATCTTTTTTTCTAACTTTTATAAAATTAAATCTTTTTTTTTTCTCTAACTTCTTTTTAAAATTAAATCTTTTTTTCTAACTATTTTAAAAATTAAATCTAACCTTTTTTTTATAAATTAAATCTAACTTTTTTTAAAATTAAATCTAAATCTTTTTTTGACACCTTTATTTTTCAAATTAAAATTCTAAATTCTTTTTAAAATTAAATTCTAACGCCCTTTTCTTTTTCCTTTTTTTAAATTCTAAATTCCTTTTAAAATTAAATTCTAACAGTTTTCAAAATAATTCTAACATTTTTTAAAATCAACATTCAAATGTTTTTTATTTTAAAATTCTAACTCATTTTTTTTAAACTTAAAATTCTAATTTTTATTTAACTTGAAACTCTTATTTTCTTTGCTAACTTTTTAAATTTAAATCCAACAATTTTTTTTATCAAATCCAATCACAATAAATCACAGATGGAGCAAAATCAAATCAATCAGATCATATCATCATCATAAGAAAATCAGATCTAAATATCAACATCACCATCATTGAATCAAATCTGAAATCATCATAAAAATTCATTCAAATCAAATCAGAGATTGAAAAAGATTGAGATATTCAAATCAAATCAGAGATTGAAAAAGATTGAGATATTCAAATCAAATCTGAGATTGAAAAAGATTTAAAAAAATCAAGTATAAAAGGACCCTCAGAAGCAACAAAACGGGGGAATCGACAAGCATCAAAAACTCTTACAGTCTTCATCAAAAGTAACTAACTCTTCTTTTTTTTTCTAATCTTTTTATATCTTTTTTTCAAAATTTCTACCATTTTTTCTTAATTAAAATTCTAACATTCTAACTCTTTTTAAATTAAAACTCTAACTGTTCTTAGTTAATATTTCTTTTTTTTTAATATAAAAATTCATAACTTTTATGTTAAAATTTCAAGAAACTTTTTTTTAAAAATTCAAAGTTCTAACTCACTTTTTTAACTTTTAATGCTAACTCTTTCTTTTATTAAAATTCTAACCTTTTCTCTTTTATTTTCAAACTTTTATTTTTATTTTCTAACCTTTTTTTTAAAATCAAATTTCGAAGTTCTAATTTTTTTGCTAACTTTTAATTTATTTTCTTTTTCTTAATCACATTAAAAACTCTAACTTTTCCAAATCTCACAAAAAAAAAAACCTAATTCCATTCTAACTCTTTTCTAATTACCTAAATTCTCACCGTCTCAAAACATTCATCACTTAAATTTTAATTATCGTCAATTCCAATTTTCATCCTTCATTCCCAACAGTATTATTGATTATCCATGAACCTGTTCACTAATATTTATTTATTTATTTATTTTTGTATTTATTTTTATATTTGTACATAATCTGACATCATCGTTGCTATTTCATATTCCATTATCACTTGTATATTATCGCCATCTTTTTTGCATATTAATTTTCATTGTTTATTAATTTTTCGCTAACATCCTCATTTTTAAGATCCAAATTTCTAACTTTTTTCTTGTTTCGTTAATTATAATTTTCTACTTAAATTCCTAACATTCCCGTCTAATTTTTTGTCTAACCCCGTATAATAACAGTCTCGGTTTGTTTTGGTTTTTTGCAGCTGACTAAGTTCAATTGATTTTATTTTCAGTTTAAATATTCAATTATCATATTTGTAACTGCTTATGGGATGTAATTTTGCGAGACAATTGTCGCATTTATCTTTCCGCACTTTATGTTCTGCCATTGTATGTTTATCGCGTCTTTACCAATAATCTCACTCCTCCGAAGGAATTAGGTCTAGTCGTTTGACCGCCGTGTCAATAGTCCTCACCTTCAACCCTTACACCTTTACAAACCCTAATTTTCACAAATGTCTCGCCGTGGACAAGATTACAATTTTACCCCTAGCATTAGGTCAAAGAGCCGCCGCGCTCATTTTAGGGTTTCCCGCCGCAGAATCCCTAACCTAATTTAACCCTAATTACAACTTAACAATTCAACGTAGAGATTTGGAGTTTCTACACTCCACGTAAGCGTGTCCTTAAGATGCGTTTATTCCCCTTGAGACCTTGACCACAGTCAAGAAGTCTCTAACCTCCCTATTGAGGGGAACTACGATTACTCTGATTCCACTCCCGTAAGGATACGTAGGCACAAGATGCGATGTCTTGCCGAGTAAACTTAGAATTAACCCCTTAGGTTTATTTTCTCACTTCTAATCCTTTGTACATATACCTTAAGCAAATAAATAAAGCAAATAGTAAACATCTGAACAAAAGGTTCCTGTAGAGTACTACAGAAGTTTAGGGTGCTAATACCTTCCCTAAATTTAACCAACCCCCGAACCCTAGATCTTTCCCCGCATTGTGTTTACGATGCAAAATAGGTTTTCCCTTTTTGACCTTTTCCTTCGGATAAATCAAAGAGCGGTTGTGAATTGAATTGCGATTCAAACTCATTAATAGTTTGTGATCCTATTTCCACCGCAACAGAAAATGGCGACTTCACTGGGGAGAAGGTAATCCTTTAACTTTTGAGGGTTATCCCTAACTTGTTCATATTTATTACTATCTGTGACATTATTCATTTGCATGTATATATTTGCGCTTTGATTGTGGGACTGTTCCTTGTGCTGTGAGATAGGTCCTAACCCGGATCTAGTGTACCTTAGGTAAATGGCAATAGACCAAGGAAACTGTACGACGTATATCGATACGGTTGATCTGGTGGCCATAGTTAGTGCGACTTCTTGGTTGGTGCTTATATTCCTTAAGTCAAGTTGAGGATAATATTGAGGCTGCCATATGTTGTCAATGCACTAACTGACTTTTAGAACCCTAGTTAACTCATCTTGGCCTTTAGAAAGTAGTGAGGTAACCGGCTTTGGTGCAGACTAAAGTTGGTTGACACTCGATACTACGCTCATTGAGATCTTAAACTTGGAGGGTTTTGGTTGGCAAGTAAGTTGCCTTCTGAACAACCACCCTTGTGAAGGATCAATGATATTGAGATCCCTTAGAACCTGGTTACTTTTGTAGGACAGGATGAACCATCTAACTTCAGGGGAGGGTATTTGCCTTTGAACCTCATGCAAGCTTTTAACCTAGGACTTTGTGTGTTTTCATGCATTGCATCCATAAAGCATCTCATTGCATTGTATTTCATGGAGCTCAAACATCATTTATGGATATTGCGGGGTACCATAAATAAAAAAAATAGAATGAAAAAAACAAGAAAAAGATTTCTTTGGTACCCCACGACATTCGTAAATGTTTTGAATTCCATGAAATCTTCATTTACATTCACATTTTAGCATCATACTCTTGCATTACATGTGTCTCCCGATTTCTCACACTCGGTTCTCTCACCTTCCAGTTTCGTCACCCTGAGTTCTCGGCACCAATACAACACCAGAGCTCAAACTCGGAAAAGAATGGAGGATCAGAGTGATCGCCTTAGCAATGAACTCGAAGACCTTCGAGGGGGTATGGGGCGAATGATGGAATTGTTACATGTCATGAATGCTAAGATGGATACCCAGCCCACTGTTGTTTCTGAGATTACCGGCGTTACTGTGGACCCTCCACCAAGTGTGACCGTAGCAGGGGACCCACCTTATGGTCTTGCTCCCGGTTTTGTGCCTCCTCAAGCCACTGTTCCGATTAATCAACCTGTTCAGCAAGCCGTGCCCTTGTTTTCTGAAGTTTCTAGGGGGGCTCCTATCTTTGCACCACCTGTTGTACACACTCGTGCGCAACCGTACTTCGATGAGACAGTTTTTGATAATCTTGATGAGAATGTTGAGGGTTATGAGAAACATGATAAGCTTCGTGAGGAAGTAAACACTATCGTCCAGAGATTGAAAAAGGTAGAGGGTGATCAAATTTTTGGGGCTGCTGCAAGGGATGTTTGTTTGGTCTCAGGTTTGGTTATTCCCCCGAAGTTCAAAACTCCGAACTTCGATCGCTATGAAGGTGCCACCTGTCCTAAGAGTCATTTGATCATGTATTATCGCAAAATGGCTGCCCATGTTGAGAATGATAAACTGATGATTCATTGCTTCCAAGACAGTTTGAAGGGTGCTTCTTCCAAGTGGTATTTAACTTTGGACCAATCCCGCGTTAAGAGCTTTCAAGATTTATCTGACGCTTTCATCAAACACTACAAGTACAATATGGATCTGGCTCCTGACAGAAGACAGTTGCTGAGTATGTCACAAAAGAATTCTGAGTCATTCAAAGAGTATGCTCAAAGGTGGAGAGAGACTGCTTCGTAGGTAGAACCTCCTTTGACCGAGAAAGAGTTAGCTGATTGGTTTGTCGACACAGTCCGTCCAGAATTTTACGAGAGAATGGTGGGTAGTGTGACTTCAAATTTCTCCGACATCGTTGCTGTGGGTGTCAAGATTGAATTGGGTATGAAGAGTGGTAAAATGACAAATAATCATGGCGCTTCTAAGGATCAGCCGAAGAAACCTCCTTATAGCTCCCAGAAAAAGAAGGAGAGTGAGACTAATGCTATATCCTCTGGTAAACCAAGGGAACGCTTTTATCGGCATCTGCAAGGTTATGCTCAACCTCAAGGGTACCCGGTCCAATATGCTCAACAACCCTATGTGGCAGCTATTACACCTTCTTTCAATCAACAGGTTCCCATGTATCAACCTATGCAACAACCTCCTGTTTATCCGCCTCCTGTCAACTACCTACAGGCACCCAATACTCCTGCTCCTCAACAGCCAAAGAGTCCGGCTCCTCGCCAGAATATGCCAAACAGAAGAACGTATAAACCTTGTCCGCCGATCCCGATGACTTTTACTGAGTTATACCCCCACTTGGTACAACAAGGTCTGATTATCACCCGTGCTTTGGGTCCTCCGTCTAATCCGTTACCTGCAAGTTACAACGCTACCGCTCATTGTTTATTTCATGAGGGTGCGCCCGGCCATGATCTAGAGAATTGCTATGCTCTTAAGAAAGTTGTCAGAAATTTGCTAGAAACGAAGAAGTTGTCTTTTGGCGATGCTCAGCTGAAGATCGAGACTCCTTTCGGGGTTCCTCACTCGTCGAGTGCAAATTCTGCAAAGCATGCTACGCCTATCAGCCGAATCCAGTCATTATTCAAAGGCCTAGCCCGCTTCATTTCAGTAACCCTCAAGGTGATATGACCGGGATCAACAAAGGATCTGGGAAATTTATTTTGAAGCAACGACTGAAAACTGTTGAAGATGTGACCAGCATAACTGGGGTAAGCCATGACGACTCACAGTGATCATGAACCAGACGTCCTTTCCATTGAGGCTCCGCCAAAGGAGACTGTTACGTTTGAATGCAAGATTTCATAAACATTTGGAAGGATTTTTCCGACAGTTCATTTGTTTATATGTATTTCTCTTTGATTAAGCATATTTAGCATGTACGAATTTGTTTATCTTTGATTAATTAATGCAACGCATATGTTTGTCTTGAATAAATCCATTCGTTTCACTCATTCAAAATATATTTTTCATAAATTATAATGCCAACTTTACCCGATCTCTTGTTCTGATAGAGAATTGGGAGGAGGATGACGAACCCAAAACCTCAGATTTCTTGTCGTATGCTTTCAATTAAGACCTACTGATGATGTAAGGCATTGTTTCAAATCCCATACACTGGAGATATAAGGATGATAATCCCTCGTTAACCTCTTTGAGCCTTGAAGTAGGAGTTTTTCTTTCCTTTAAGAACCTTCATCCTTACCTGGGGCAGGGTAGGTCTCAGTTAAGCCGATCGAGCACTTAGGTCCTCAAAAGGAAGAGCAAACCTTCGAGAATTTATCCTTAGCATCTTAAGAAGTCCAATACAATGGCTATCCCTCGGTTACCTAAGGAGTGGGGCAGTCACGAGCCTTTCGAAAGATTTACACGACTTGTGCATAAAGGAATATTCAAAAAAATAAGAGCCCGCTAAGTCAAAAACCTATGAAGGAGACTTAGGCAAAACTGGGGCATCCCGCTGGACTCCAAAGTCAGATCAAAAGACGTTGTCCAGGCAAAAGTTAGGGAATAAAAGCAAAACAAGAGGGTACAATAAATAATCCCTAGTAAAGAACAAAATCGTGTGACCAATCGCCAAAAGAAATAGGTGAGTGACTGCCATGTCCAAAGCCTTGATAAGTTCTCAACCATAGCAAATCCGCTTGAGATATGAGCGTTCGTATCCGGTTAACTGAATTAGGATTGGAGAACATCACGAAGAATGGGTGGGTACAAATATAACTTTGAGCCTTTATCCTTTTGTTTCTTAAACCGTGAACTGAGCCACGATACAACCTTTAAAAGACCTAATTGAAGTAGGACTTCGGTTGAAAGCATACTTGACAAGATCACGTTTCCTGACTCCTACGAGCTATGCTCAGAAAAAAATTCATGATGGCATTATAATTAAAACTTATATCCTGACTAGTGATTTCGGTCACAAGTTATGGCGATATCTTTTTCAAAACAAAACATTCAAGACAAATATATGTGTACATTGACAAGCTCAGGATAGGCATTTCAGACATGACAACTTTGCTTGATATCTTAGAGATTTACATATGGACATAACCCGTGGAACTTGATGATCCTGCTAAACAAGGGCAGGCAGTTTCCCAGTTCGCTTACCAACGCGAGTCTGACGTTCTTAAGAGCTATTTCCCAAAGATTTCGTCGTAACACGATTAATTTGTGCCAGTTACATCGAGGCCTGACGAATCTCTCAAAGAGTTTGAGAACAATGGGGCAACCAGACTCGGTGTTCTCTATAAAATCCTCTTGAGATGACCATACCTCACAACGCAAGTATCCTGGGGCACCGTGTTTTTAAAGGAAACAAATGGCGACTACTATAAGGTCCTTCAAGATCAAGGCCATGTGGTTTCACAACTTTTCTTCATGCACCCGACGGATTTTACTCACGGCGGCCTTCGTTCCCCAGTAAATCTCAGTGTTGCAACAGGCTCCTAAACTATTGCCTCATCACAATCCCCAGCGAGACTATAAGCTGAAAACTTTTTCTTGGGTAACTCGGAAGTGTCCCTCAGGTTTTCTTCTCCCCATGAGAAGACGTGATACTGTGCACCCAAGCAGATTACCTTCTCCCCAGAGAATTCAGAACTTTAAAACCAGACTTGGTTCTACCATTGATCTTTCTTACCCATGATTGACGTATTGGTTGCAGAGAATACAGGGTACCTCCGTCGAGATGTTTATTTCATCTCTCGTCCCGTCTCTAGTCAGTTTCGTCAGCATACGCAAGGGCATAAGCATCACATGCCTATTTCATTACATATTCATTACATATTCATCACATATTCATTACATATTCATTACATATTCATTACATACTCATTACATACTCATTTCATAACATCTTGCATACATAAACATTAACATACATAGACATTAACGTACATTCACATTAAAATATGCATCAACATATGCGTTAGCATTCCCAGGTTCATTATGTTTCACCATCATTGGTCGTTACCACCTAGTAACTGGGGTTTGTCCATTCTCTCCAAATAGATTGTCAGCCCTAAGCATAAAATACATATGTGTTTCCAGTTTCCCCACAGAGCTCGATCCTCGTGGATGACGGTTACTTCAGTTATCTTTCCTCACTAGGATAAGATATCTACCCTTCGAGATCATTCCCTCGACGGAGTCTTGATTACCAGTCTTCTTTCTAGCCCGATCCTAGATTGAATCTCAGTATTGTCGGTCGTCGAGCCCAACCGGACGTGCATTTATTTTGCACCATTTGAAGATTTTCACCATACCATGACAGATGTTCGACTGTTCTCGCCCGAGAAGTTTATCACTGTACCCGGACGTGCATTTATTTTACACTATCTTTCAAGAAAATCAACTACGATCCTTTACAGATGCACGCCAGTTCACGCCTGGAAAATCCATCAGTACAACACTTTACAATCCTACATGTTACAACACTTTACAATCCTACATGTTACAACACTTTACAATCCTACATGTTACAACACTTTACAATCCTACATGTTACAACATCGGTACAACACTTTACATCTTACAACATCGGTATGCAACATTTCTCACCTAAGAAGCCGATCCTATCTTCGTTATGACTCGCAGCAAATGGCCATCTCCATGGAGCAGTTGGGCTTCCATTTACCTGTCGTCTTGAAGTATGGGAGGTTTGAACCAAATCGTATTCAGGAGAGCACGATCTTGAAGTACGGGGAGGTTTGAGCGGAATCATATTCAGGAGAGCACGATTCTGAATTATGAAGAAGTTCATTTACCCTTTAGTAAAAGAAGGAGCCGAATCATATTCAGGAGAGCACGATTCTGAAGTATGAGGAAGTTCAGTTAGCCCTTTTCATATTCAGGAGAGCACGATTCTGAAGTATGAAGAATTTCATTTACAAGAAAGAGCCGAATCATATTCAGGAGAGCACGATTCTGAAGTATGAGGAAGTTCAGTTCACCCTTTTCATATTCAGGAGAGCACGATTCTGAAGTATGAAGAATTTCATTTACCCGAAAGAGCCGAATCATATTCAGGAGAGCACGATTCTGAAGTATGAGGAAGTTCAGTTTACCCTTTTCATGTTCAGGAGAGCACGATCTTGAAACATGAAGAAGTTTATTTATCCTTCAGTAAGAGAGAATCAGAATCGTATTCCAGGCGCCGACCTTAAATGCGAGAAGATTTATTTATCAGATAAGCAGCAGCCTCTTTATTTGAGTGCTTATCCATTTTGGCACATAAGTCCCTTCCAAGTGACAGTTCTCCCGCGAGAAGCTTATCAGGGCACTTCCCATTAAAGTCCATTTATTTTGGCATACAGCCGGTCCTTACCCTGTATATTTGATACGGATTTCCGAAAAGTCCGTTCGATCCCATCACGAAGGATAGTTTATAGAAGCTTGGATGTTATTCTTTGCTCAATGCTCCAGTGTTCTGTAATCGATCTTGCAACCGTGTAGATCCAGTTATTATTAGACATTCCCAAGTGGAGGTCATCTCATAGGTGCCATCTCCGTTTAAGAATCTTATTCTTAAAGTCCATTTATTTTGGCATACAGCCGGTTTTTACCCTGTATATTTGCTACGGATTCCCGAAAAGTCCGTTTGATCCTGTCACGAGGGATAGGTTACAGAAGCCTGGATGTTATTCTTTGCTCAATGCTCCAGCATTCTGTGACCGATCTTGCAGTCGTACATGATCCAATTTTACTTTTAGATTCCCTAGTGGAGGCCGTCTCATAGGTGCCATCTCCATTTGAGAATCTCATCCCAGATCTAAAAATGACAATTGGTCGTATTCGCACCAGTTGACCATCATTTTAGAGTTCCCCAGTGTTGTACTGTGTCCCAGCGCGTCGTTTTCCCCAGTGTGTTCTTCTCGTAGCGTCTGTCCCTGTGTCGTCGCATTCGTCAGCATTTTCGCATTCATCATTCCAGCATGCGCATCACATCATATTCACGGCATCATCTGCATTAATCTGTTCTCGCTTTGTCCATAGCATTGCATATCGCCGCATATAAGGGCAAAATTTTCGGTTATCTATATTTAAATCCCTCCACCATGATTCCTCGAGTCTCCGTCACTCAAATCATCTGGTGTAGCTATTTAAATAGGGGCAACTGTAATACCCCAAATTTTACCCTTTCTTTTTTATTTTTATTTTAAATTCTGATTAACTTAATAAATTAACCTTTTTTTTTAAATCTTGTTTTTTTAACTAATAATAATTTAATTAAATTTTTTTTATAACTTTACTAATGTTTTTTATTAAATTTTTTTTATTTAGTTTATTTATTTAAATCATTTTAAGCTCTTCTTACTAACTTTTAGGATTTAGATTCAAATTTAACTTTTTTTTTCTTTTCTTTAAGAGTAAAATTTTTTTATAACCTTTTTTAAATTAATTTCTAACACATTTTTTAATCAAATTCTAATACCTTTTTTAAAATAAAAATCTAACTTCTTTTTAAAATTAAATCTTTTTTCTAACTTTTATAAAGTTAAATCTTTTTTTCTAACTTTTTTTTAAAACTAAATCTTTTTTTTCTAACTTTTTTAAAGTTAAATATTTTTTTCTAAATTAAATCTTTTTTCTAACTTTTATAAAGTTAAATCTTTTTTTCTAACTTTTTTAAAAAAATTAAATCTTTTTTCTAACTTTTATAAAGTTAAATCTTTTTTTCTAACTTTTTTTTAAAACTAAATCTTTTTTTTTCTAACTTTTTTAAAGTTAAATATTTTTTTCTAAATTAAATCTTTTTTCTAACTTTTATAAAGTTAAATCTTTTTTTCTAACTTTTTTAAAAAAATTAAATCTTTTTTTCTAACTTTTATAAAATTAAATCTTTTTTTTTTCTCTAACTTTTTTTAAAAAATTAAATCTTTTTTTCTAACCTTTATAAAATTAAATCTTTTTTTTTTCTCTAACTTCTTTTTAAAATTAAATCTTTTTTTCTAACTATTTTAAAAATTAAATCTAACCTTTTTTTTATAAATTAAATCTAACTTTTTTTAAAATTAAATCTAAATCTTTTTTTGACACCTTTATTTTTCAAATTAAAATTCTAAATTCTTTTTAAAATTAAATTCTAACGCCCTTTTCTTTTTCCTTTTTTTAAATTCTAAATTCCTTTTAAAATTAAATTCTAACAGTTTTCAAAATAATTCTAACATTTTTTAAAATCAACATTCAAATGTTTTTTATTTTAAAATTCTAACTCATTTTTTTTAAACTTAAAATTCTAATTTTTATTTAACTTGAAACTCTTATTTTCTTTGCTAACTTTTTAAATTTAAATCCAACAATTTTTTTTATCAAATCCAATCACAATAAATCACAGATGGAGCAAAATCAAATCAATCAGATCATATCATCATCATAAGAAAATCAGATCTAAATATCAACATCACCATCATTGAATCAAATCTGAAATCATCATAAAAATTCATTCAAATCAAATCAGAGATTGAAAAAGATTGAGATATTCAAATCAAATCAGAGATTGAAAAAGATTGAGATATTCAAATCAAATCTGAGATTGAAACAGATTTAAAAAAATCAAGTATAAAAGGACCCTCAGAAGCAACAAAACGGGGGAATCGACAAGCATCAAAAACTCTTACAGTCTTCATCAAAAGTAACTAACTCTTCTTTTTTTTTCTAATCTTTTTATATCTTTTTTTCAAAATTTCTACCATTTTTTCTTAATTAAAATTCTAACATTCTAACTCTTTTTAAATTAAAACTCTAACTGTTCTTAGTTAATATTTCTTTTTTTTTTAATATAAAAATTCATAACTTTTATGTTAAAATTTCAAGAAACTTTTTTTTAAAAATTCAAAGTTCTAACTCACTTTTTTAACTTTTAATGCTAACTCTTTCTTTTATTAAAATTCTAACCTTTTCTCTTTTATTTTCAAACTTTTATTTTTATTTTCTAACCTTTTTTTTAAAATCAAATTTCGAAGTTCTAATTTTTTTGCTAACTTTTAATTTATTTTCTTTTTCTTAATCACATTAAAAACTCTAACTTTTCCAAATCTCACAAAAAAAAAACCTAATTCCATTCTAACTCTTTTCTAATTACCTAAATTCTCACCGTCTCAAAACATTCATCACTTAAATTTTAATTATCGTCAATTCCAATTTTCATCCTTCATTCCCAACAGTATTATTGATTATCCATGAACCTGTTCACTAATATTTATTTATTTATTTTTGTATTTATTTTTATATTTGTACATAATCTGACATCATTGTTGCTATTTCATATTCCATTATCACTTGTATATTATCGCCATCTTTTTTGCATATTAATTTTCATTGTTTATTAATTTTTCGCTAACATCCTCATTTTTAAGATCCAAATTTCTAACTTTTTTCTTGTTTCGTTAATTATAATTTTCTACTTAAATTCCTAACATTCCCGTCTAATTTTTTGTCTAACCCCGTATAATAACAGTCTCGGTTTGTTTTGGTTTTTTGCAGCTGACTAAGTTCAATTGATTTTATTTTCAGTTTAAATATTCAATTATCATATTTGTAACTGCTTATGGGATGTAATTTTGCGAGACAATTGTCGCATTTATCTTTCCGCACTTTATGTTCTGCCATTGTATGTTTATCGCGTCTTTACCAATAATCTCACTCCTCCGAAGGAATTAGGTCTAGTCGTTTGACCGCCGTGTCAATAGTCCTCACCTTCAACCCTTACACCTTTACAAACCCTAATTTTCACAAATGTCTCGCCGTGGACAAGATTACAATTTTACCCCTAGCATTAGGTCAAAGAGCCGCCGCGCTCATTTTAGGGTTTCCCGCCGCAGAATCCCTAACCTAATTTAACCCTAATTACAACTTAACAATTCAACGTAGAGATTTGGAGTTTCTACACTCCACGTAAGCGTGTCCTTAAGATGCGTTTATTCCCCTTGAGACCTTGACCACAGTCAAGAAGTCTCTAACCTCCCTATTGAGGGGAACTACGATTACTCTGATTCCACTCCCGTAAGGATACGTAGGCACAAGATGCGATGTCTTGCCGAGTAAACTTAGAATTAACCCCTTAGGTTTATTTTCTCACTTCTAATCCTTTGTACATATACCTTAAGCAAATAAATAAAGCAAATAGTAAACATCTGAACAAAAGGTTCCTGTAGAGTACTACAGAAGTTTAGGGTGCTAATACCTTCCCTAAATTTAACCAACCCCCGAACCCTAGATCTTTCCCCGCATTGTGTTTACGATGCAAAATAGGTTTTCCCTTTTTGACCTTTTCCTTCGGATAAATCAAAGAGCGGTTGTGAATTGAATTGCGATTCAAACTCATTAATAGTTTGTGATCCTATTTCCACCGCAACACTTGTTATTTGAGTTTTTACCCTTGCCTAATAAGTTTAGGAGCATTCATGTCACTATGTGTGGTTGTATTCAAGTTAGGGAGAAGAGGTTGGTTGCTAAGAGGTTGAGAAAAAGAAAAAGTTCGAAAAAGAAAGGAAAAAAAATGAAAAAGAAAAAGAAAAAAAGAGGAAAAGAATTGAAAAAAAAAAAAGAAAAAAGAAATAGAATAATATTATGCGAATAAGTTGCGTGGAATGGTGTAACAATTTGGAAATGAGAAAAAGGTGATTGGAATTTGTGAGTGCTTGAGATTGTGAGAAATGATCACTCTCATTTGATTAGGCAAGTTTTTTGTTCTTTTACCTTGAGAAAAACAATTTTTTGTTACCCAAGCCACATTACAACCCTCAAAGCCCTTGTGATTTTTGCTTTTATACTGTTTAATATGAGTTTTTTCTTGATGAATGCATAATTTAACTTGTTGTTGACTTGATTGTTGGGTGAGAGTTAAGTCCCTCGTATTTGTTTCTTATTCATCTACTGATGAAGTGTGTGCTAGGTGTGATTCATTTTTGAACTTTGTATTGTCTTAGAATTTTTGACATGTGTTTTGTATTTAGGAGTTGTTTCGTTTTCATGTTATTCTTATAATTTAGTGGTATGTTTTGCTTTGCATGTACGTTTTTGTGTTGAACCATACATTTGTTTTTGTTTTTCAAAACTTGTTGAATCGTGATTGCTTGGTTATTACTTTTGTTTCCTTGAGTTGATCGATTCTTGTTTGAGGACAAACAAGTTTAAGTTGGGGAGAGTTGATAAGCGCGAAAATGTACTGATTTTGAGTGTAAATAATTGGCACTTATTGGCTTAATTCAACCAATAGACCTCAACTTTTGTGCATATGTTGTATAGTTTATATTATAGTGTATATATTGTGTGTCGCATAAATTTCATTGAGTTCAATTGTGTTTTTCTCATTTTTTTATAGGTATATAAGCAATGATATTTTGTCATTTTCTTATAGAGCATTGAATAAGCTTTCCAACACTTTCGACCGCGCGAAAAACGGAGTTACGGTTCAGAAGTTATGGTCGAAACAAGTGCTAGTTTGCTGTCATGTTCGCCAAAGTTCGCCAGGCGAACCGAAAATTCTAAAACGCGTGAAAAACACTGTTTTGGCAGTAGCAAAAGTTGCATATGTTCGCCAGGCGAACGGGACTTCGCCAGGCGAATACAGGGACCTTTATTTTGTCTATTTAAGTGACTTTTCAGCATTTTTAGGGATGTTATTTGGGAACTTTTTACCCCAACTTCATCAAACACATTCTTGAGTAGATTTAGCTTAGAAACAACATTGGAGGGTGCATCTTGACGATCTGGAGTCGAATCCACTTCAAGCGGAGTTGACAGACCGTGAGATTTGTATTCTTCTTCCTTCCTCTCTATGTATTTTTCATTTGTTGGGGTTTTGTATGTAAGTTTATCTTGATTGTATGTATATTTATGGATCTTTGTATAAAATCTCTTTTACAACTCTTTATCGATGCTTATCTTGATTTTTTACTTAATGGGTTTGGATTGCTATAGAGATATACGGTTCAAACTCGATCTATGATGAACATCTGTTAGATTCTGAATGCTAGAGATAGATTTAGGACTAATATTCACGTGGGTATCGATTCTTAATGCTCCATGTTGTCGAGTTGTGTGAGAGATCAACAATGAGACGATACGGTTGATCTCTCGACTTTGTGTTAGAGATAAACTCTGTTGTGAGCGATATGTGATGATATTGACGAGTGAATTAGGTTGCGTGCATTTGATCCATATATTTTTTAGTACATGATGGGTAGAACGAAATACAACTCCTGACGAGTTTCCTCATTTCTTAAGAATGTATTTATTGTCTTGTCTTATTTTTTTTTCCTTTTGAATTTTTATCCCAAACCATTCAAACCCAAGCTTAGAGACGTAGAGATTGTCGAACGACATTCTTTCCCTCACACTGATCCCTGTGGAGACGATAAATCCCGGAGGAAATTCTTCCGAAAATAATATTTTTGCTTGCTGCTTTACTGCTTCAACAAAATGGCGCCGTTGCTGGGGATTGATTGTGAAATTTAGTCGCATTGTGATAGTTTCTATATTTCTAAGCTTTACACATAATTGTATATATATGCTTTTATAGATACTTGTTTTGCTTTCGTCTTCCATTATGTTTGTTTAAATGTTGTATATATTTTATTCTCGTAACATTTGTTCAAGTGTTTGGCTAGGACACTTTATTTAGGTTGGCGCTTTGACAAAGCATCGGTGTGTATGTGAGGAAGTTACTAGCAAAGAACACTAAAGATGTCGAGCTAACGACATGAAACAAGCGCTTGTTGGGAGGCAACCCAATGGTTTTTGAGTTTGTATAGCTTTATGTTTATTTAGTTTAATTCAATTTTGTTAGGTTGTTATAATAATGTTTGTGTTTGCTCTCATGTTTGTTTTTGATTAGCTTAAGGATGCATTTTGTGATTTTCCAAGTTTGATCGTTTCAACTTGCGAATGTATGTTTATGATATTGTTTGAAGTTAGTACTTTGCAAGGTACTCGTTTATCGCTTTCTATAACATAGCATGATTATAAGACTTTTCATTTGTACAATTTTCATGTCATTCATTATTTTGCCATACTTGTTCAGTTTTGAATCACTTTAGAACTAAACCTTTTTGTGAGGAGCTTTCCATTGTTTACTATATGCAGGAGACCAACATTCTTGTTTAACTCTGTTTTATTATGTTTAATCTTGTATTTGTGTTGACTTGTATGATAGCACTAAAATGATCAAGGCATTTTGTTCGATTTTGAGCATACCCACTTGACCAAATAATCAATCTACCTTGTGAGTGAGTGAGAATTTGCTTACCCCTTTGAGCCTTTGTTAGAATCCATATTGGTGTTAAGTTCATTTTTGTATGGATTCTAATACTTTTTCTTGAACTATAACCATGACTTGTTATTTGAGTTTTTACCCTTGCCTAATAAGTTTGGGAGCATTCATGTCACTATGTGTGGTTGTATTCAAGTTGGGGAGAAGAGGTTGGTTGCTAAGAGGTTGAGAAAAAGAAAAAGTTTGAAAAAGAAAGAAAAAAAAATGAAAAAGAAAGAGAAAAAAAAAGGGAAAAGAATTGAAAAAAGAAATAGAATAATATTATGCGAATAAGTTGCGTGGAATGGTGTAACAATTTGGAAAAGAGAAAAAGGTGATTGGAATTTGTGAGTGCTTGAGATTGTGACAAATGATCACTCTCATTTGATTAGGCAAGTTTTTTGTTCTTTTACATTGAGAAAAACAATTTTTTGTTACCCAAGCCACATTACAACCCTCAAAGCCCTTGTGATTTTTGCTTTTATACTGTTCAATATGAGTTTTTTCTTGATGAATGCATAATTTAACTTGTTGTTGACTTGATTGTTGGGTGAGAGTTAAGTCCCTCGTATCTGTTTCTTATTCATCTACTGATGAAGTGTGTGCTAGGTGTGATTCATTTTTGAACTTTGTATTGTCTTAGAATTTTTTACATGTGTTTTGTATTAAGGAGTTGTTTCGTTTTCATGTTATCGTTATAATTTAGTGGTATGTTTTGCTTTACATGTACGTTTTTGTGTTGAACCATACATTTGTTTTTGTTTTTCAAAACTTGTTGAATCGTGATTGCTTGGTTATTACTTTTGTTTCCTTGAGTTTATCGATTCTTGTTTGAGGACAAACAAGTTTAAGTTGGGGAGAGTTGATAAGTGCTAAACTGTACTGACTTTGAGTGTAAATAATTGCCACTTATTGGCTTAATTCAACCAATAAACCTCAACTTTTGTGCATATGTTGTATAGTTTACATTATAGTGTATATATTGTGTGTCGCATAAATTTCATTGAGTTCAATTGAGTTTTTCTCATTTTTTTTGTAGGCAAATAAGCAATGATATTTTGTCATTGTCTAATAGAGCATTGAATAAGCTTTCCAACGCTTTTGACCGCGCGAAAAACAGAGTTACGGTTCAGAAGTTATGGTCGAAACAAGTGCTGGTTTGCTGTCATGTTCGCCAAAGTTCGCCAGGCGAACAAAAAATTCTAAAACGCGTGAAAAACACTGTTTTGGCAATAGCAAAAGTTGCATATGTTCTCCAGGCGAACGGGACTTCGCCAGGCGAATACAGGGACCTTTTTTTGTCTATTTAAGTGACTTTTCAGCATTTTTAGGGATGTTGTTTGGGAACTTTTTACCCCAACTTCATCAAACACATTCTTGAGTAGATTTAGCTTAAAAACAACATTGTTGGGTGCATCTTGACGATTCGAAGTCGAATCCACTTCAAGCGGAGTTGATAGACCGTGAGATGTGTATTCTTCTTCCTTCCTCTCTATGTATTTTTCATTTTTTGGGGTTTTGTATGTATGTTTATCTAGATTGTATGTATATTTATGGATTTTTGTATAAAATCTCTTTTACAACTCTTTATCGATGCTTATCTTGATTTTTTACTTAATGGGTTTGGATTGCTATAGAGATATACGGTTCAAACTCGATCTATGATGAACATCTGTTAGATTCTGAATGCTAGAGATAGATTTAGGACTAATATTCACGTGGATATAGATTCTTAATGCTCCGTGTTGTCGAGTTGTGTGAGAGATCAACAATGAGACGATACGGTTGATCTCTCGACTTTGTGTTAGAGATAAACTCTGTTGTGAGCGATACATGATGATATTGACGAGTGAATTAGGTTGCGTGCATTTGATCCATATATTTTTTAGTACATGATGGGTAGAACGAAATACAACTCCTGACGAGTTTCCTCATTTCTTAAGAATGTATTTATTGTCTTGTCTTATTTTTTTTTCCTTTTGAATTTTTATCCCAAACCATTCAAACCCAAGCTTAGAGACGTAGAGATTGTCGAACGACATTCTTTCCCTCACACTGATCCCTGTGGAGACGATAAATCCCGCAGGAAATTCTTCCGAAAATAATATTTTTTCTTGCTCCTTTACCGCTTCAACAAAATAGCGCCGTTGCCGGGGATTGGTTGTGATATTTAGTCGCATTGCGATAGTTTCTATATTTCTAAGCTTTGCACATAATTGTATATATATGCTTGTATAGATACTTGTTTTGCTTTTGTCTTCCATTATGTTTGTTAAAGTGTTGTATATATTTTGTTCTCGTAACATTTGTTCAAGTGTTTGGTTAGGACACTTTATTTAGGTTGGCGCTTTGACAAAGCATCGGTGTGTATGTGAGGAAGTTACTAGCAAAAAACACTAAAGGTGTCGAGCTAACGACATGAAACAAGCGCTTGTTGGGAGGCAACCCAATGGTTTTTGAGTTTGTATAGCTTTATGTTTATTTAGTTTAATTCAATTTTGTTAGGTTGTTAGAATAATGTTTGTGTTTGCTCTCAAGTTTGTTTTTTATTAGCTTGAGGATGCATTTTGTGATTTTCCAAGTTTGATCGTTTCAACTTGCGAATGTATGGTTTTGATATTGTTTGAAGTTAGTGCTTTGCAAGGTACTCGTTGATCGCTTTCTAGAACATAGCATGATTATGAGACTTTTCATTTGTACAATTTTCATGTCATTCATTATTTTGCCATACTTGTTCAGTTTTGAATTACTTTAGAACTAAACCTTTTTGTGAGGAGCTTTCCATTGTTTACTATATGCAGGAGACCAACATTCTTGTTCAACTGTGTTTTATTATGTTTAATCTTGTATTTGTGTTGACTTGTATGATAGCACTAAAATGATTAAGGCATTTTGTTCGATTTTGAGCATACCCACTTGACCAAATAATCAATCTACCTTGTGAGTGAGTGAGAATTTTCTTACCCCTTTGAGCCTTTGTTAGAATCCATATTGGTGTTAAATTCATTTTTGTATGGATTCTAATACTTTTTCTTGAACTATAACCATGACTTGTTATTTGAGTTTTTACCCTTGCCTAATAAGTTTGGGAACATTCATGTCACTATGTGTGGTTGTATTCAAGTTGGGGAGAAGAGGTTGGTTGCTAAGAGGTTGAGAAAAAGAAAAAGTTTGAAAAAGAAAGAAAAAAAAATGAAAAAGAAAAAGAAAAAAAAAGGGGAAAAGAATTGAAAAAAGAAAAGAAAAAAGAAATAGAATAATATTATGTGAGTAAGTTGCATGGAATGGTGTAACAATTTGGAAAAAAGGAAAAGGTGATTGGAATTTGTGAGTGCTTGAGATTGTGAGAAATGATCACTCTCATTTGATTAGGCAAGTTTTTTGTTCTTTTACCTTGAGAAAAACAATTTTTTGTTACCCAAGCCACATTATAACTCTCAAAGCCCTTGTGATTTTTGCTTTTATACTGTTCAATATGAGTTTTTTCTTGATGAATACATAATTTAACTTATTGTTGACTTGAGTGTTGGGTGAGAGTTAAGTCCCTCGTATTTGTTTCTTATTCATCTACCGATGAAGTGTGTGCTAGGTGTGATTCATTTTTGAACTTTGTATTGTCTTAGAATTTTTGACATGTGTTTTGTATTTAGGAGTTGTTTCGTTTTCATGTTATCGTTATAATTTAGTGGTATGTTTTGCGTTGCATGTACGTTTTTGTGTTGACCCATACATTTGTTTTTGTTTTTCAAAACTTGTTGAATCGTGATTGCTTGGTTATTATTTTTGTTTCTTTGAGTTGATCAATTCTTGTTTGAGGATAAACAACTTTAAGTTGGGGAGAGTTGATAAGTGCTAAAATGTAATGATTTTGAGTGTAAATAATTGGCACTTATTGGCTTAATTCAACCAATAAACCTCAACTTTTGTGCATATGTTGTATAGTTTACATTATAGTGTAGATATTGTGTGTCGCATAAATTTCATTGAGTTCAATTGAGTTTTTCTCATTTTTTTGTAGGTATATAAGCAATGATATTTTGTCATTATCTTATAGAGCATTGAATAAGCTTTCGACCGCTTCCGACCGTGCGAAAAACGGAGTTACGGTTTAGAAGTTATGGTCGAAACAAGTGCCCGTTTGCTGTCATGTTCGCCAAAGTTCGCATGGCGAACAAAAGTTCGCCAAGCGAACTGAAAATTCTAAAACGCGTGAAAAACGCTGTTTTGGCAGTAGCAAAAGTTGCATATGTTTGCCAGGCGAACGGGACTTCGCCAGGCGAATACAGGGACCTTTTTTTGTCTATTTAAGTGACTTTTCAGCATTTTTTAGGGGTGTTGTTTGGGAACTTTTTACCCCAACTTCTTCAAACACATTCTTGAGTAGATTTAGCTTAGAAACAACGTTGGAGGGTGCATCTTGACGATCCGGAGTCAAATCCACTTCAAGCAGAGTTGACAGACCGTGAGATTTGTATTCTTCTTCCTTCGTCTCTATGTATTTTTCATTTGTTGGGGTTTTGCATGTAAGTTTATCTTGATTGTATGTATATTTATGGATTTTTGTATAAAATCTCTTTTACAACTCTTTATCGATGCTTATCTTGATTTTTTACTTAATGGGTTTGGATTGCTATATAGATATACGGTTCAAACTCGATCTATGATGAACATCTGTTAGATTCTGAATGCTAGAGATAGATTTAGGACTAATATTCACGTGGGTATCGATTCTTAATGCTCTGTGTTGTCGAGTTGTGTGAGAGATCAACAATGAGACGATACGGTTGATCTCTCGACTTTGTGTTAGAGATAAACTCTGTTGTGAGCGATACGTGATGATATTGACGAGTGAATTAGGTTGCGTGCATTTGATCCATATATTTTTTAGTACATGATGGGTAGAACGAAATACAACTCCTGACGAGTTTCCTCATTTCTTAAGAATGTATTTATTGCCTTGTCTTATTTTTTTTTCCTTTTGAATTTTTATCCCAAACCATTCAAACCCAAGCTTAGAGACGTAGAGATTGTCGAACGACATTCTTTTCCTCACACTGATCCCTGCGGAGACGATAAATCCCGGAGGAAATTCTTCCGAAAATAATATTTTTGCTTGCTGCTTTACCGCCTCAACAAAATGGCGCTGTTTCCGGGGATTGGTTGTGATATTTAGTCGCATTGCGATAGTTTCTATATTTCTAAGCTTTGTACATAATTGTATATATATATGCTTGTATAGATACTTGTTTTGCTTTTGTCTTCCATTATGTTTGTTTAAGTGTTGTATATATTTTGTTCTCGTAACATTTGTTCAAGTGTTTGGTTAGGACACTTTATTTAGGTTGGCGCTTTGACAAAGCATCGGTGTGTATGTGAGGAAGTTACTAGCAAAGAACACTAAAGGTGTCGAGCTAACGACATGAAACAAGCGCTTGTTGGGAGGCAACCCAATGGTTTTTTAGTTTGTATAGCTTTATGTTTATTTAGTTTAATTCAATTTTGTTAGGTTGTTAGAATAATGTTTGTGTTTGCTCTCATGTTTTTTTTTATTAGCTTGAGGATGCATTTTGTGGTTTTCCAATTTTGATCGTTTCAAATTGCGAATGTATGGTTTTGATATTGTTTGAAGTTAGTACTTTGCAAGGTACTCGTTTATCGCTTTCTAGAACATAGCATGATTATGAGACTTTTCATTTGTACAATTTTCATGTCATTCATTCTTTTGCCATACTTGTATTGTTTTGAATCACTTTAGAACTAAACCTTTTTGAGAGGAGCTTTCCATTGTTTACTATATGCAGGAGACCAACATTCTTGTTTAACTCGGTTTTATTATGTTTAATCTTGTATTTGTGTTGACTTGTATGATAGTACTAAAATGATCAAGGCATTTTGTTCGATTTTGAGCATACCCACTTGACCAAATAATCAATCTACCTTGTGAGTGAGTGAGAATTTGCTTACCCCTTTGAGCCTTTGTTAGAATCCATATTGGTGTTAAGTTCATTTTTGTATGGATTCTAATACTTTTTCTTGAACTATAACCATGACTTGTTATTTGAGTTTTTACCCTTGCCTAATAAGTTTGGGAGCATTCATGTCACTATGTGTGGTTGTGTTCAAGTTGGGGAGAAGATGTTGGTTGCTAAGAGGTTGAGAAAAAGAAAAAGTTTGTAAAAGAAAGAAAAAAAAATGAAAAAGAAAAAGAAAAAAAAGGGAAAAGAATTCTAAAAAAGAAGAAAAAAGAAATAGAATAATATTATGCGAATAAGTTGCGTGGAATGGTGTAACAATTTGGAAAAGAGAAAAAGGTGATTGGAATTTTTGAGTGCTTGAGATTGTGAGAAATGATCACTCTCATTTGATTAGGCAAGTTTTTTTTTATTTTACCTTGAGAAAAACAATTTTTTGTTACCCAAGTCACATTACAACCCTCAAAGCCCTTGTGATTTTTGCTTTTATAATGTTCAATATGAGTTTTTTCTTGATGAATGCATAATTTAACTTGTTGTTGACTTGATTGTTGGGTGAGAGTTAAGTCCCTCGTATTTGTTTCTTATTCATCTACCGATGAAGTGTGTGCTAGGTGTGATTCATTTTTGAACTTTGTATTGTCTTAGAATTTTTGACATGTGTTTTGTATTTAGAAGTTGTTTCATTTTCATGTTATCGTTATAATTTAGTGGTATGTTTTGCTTTGCATGTACGTTTTTGTGTTGAACCATAGATTTGTTTTTGTTTTTCAAAACCTGTTGAATCGTGATTGCTTGGTTATTACTTTTGTTTCTTTGAGTTGATCGATTCTTGTTTGAGGACAAACAAGTTTAAGTTGGGGAGAGTTGATAAGTGCTAAAATGTATTGATTTTGAGTGTAAATAATTGGCACTTATTGGCTTAATTCAACCAATAAACCTCAACTTTTGTGCATAAATTGTATAGTTTACATTATAGTGTATATATTATGTGTCGCATAAATTTCCTTGAGTTCAATTGATTTTTTATCATTTTTTTGTAGGTAAATAAGCAATAATATTTTGTAATTTTCTTATAGAGAATTGAATAAGCTTTCCAACGCTTCCGACCGCGCGAAAAACGGATTTACGGTTCAGAAGTTATGGTCGAAACAAGTGCTGGTTTGCTGTCATGTTCGCCAAAGTTCGTCAGGCGAACCGAAAATTCTAAAACGCGTGAAAAACACTGTTTGGGCAGTAGCAAAAGTTGCATATGTTCGCCAGGCGAACGAGACTTCGCCAGGCGAATACAGGGACCTTTTTTTGTCTATTTAAGAGACTTTTCAACATTTTTTAGGGATGTTGTTTGGGAACTTTTTACCCCAACTTCATCAAACACATTCTTGAGTAGATTTAGCTTAGAAATAACATTGGAGGGTGCATCTTGACGATCCGGAGTCGAATCCACTTCAAGCGGAGTTGACAGACCGTGAGATTTGTATTCTTCTTCCTTCCTCTCTATGTATTTTTCATTTGTTGGGGTTTTGTATGTAAGTTTATCGTGATTGTATGTATATTTATGGATCTTTGTATGAAATCTCTTTTACAACTCTTTATCGATGCTTATCTTGATTTTTTACTTAATGGGTTTGGATTGCTATAGAGATATACGGTTCAAACTCGATCTATGATGAACATCTGTTAGATTCTGAATGCTAGAGATAGATTTAGGACTAATATTCACATGGGTATCTATTCATAATGCTCCGTGTTGTCGAGTTGTGTGAGAGAGCAACAATGAGACGATACGGTTGATCTCTCGACTTTGTGTTAGAGATAAACTCTGTTGTGAGCGATACGTGATGATATTGACGAGTGAATTAGGTTGCGTGCATTTGATCCCTATATTTTTTAGTACATGATGGGTAGA
Organism: Lathyrus sativus; assembly: GCA_963859935.3. NCBI lineage: Eukaryota > Viridiplantae > Streptophyta > Magnoliopsida > Fabales > Fabaceae > Lathyrus > Lathyrus sativus. Next base: position 451,498,459 of record OZ012741.1, read on the forward strand.
ACGAAATACAACTCCTGACGAGTTTCCTCATTTCTTAAGAATGTATTTATTGTCTTGTCTTATTTTTTTTTTCCTTTTGAATTTTTATCCCAAACCATTCAAACCCAAGCTTAGAGACGTAGAGATTGTCGAACGACATTCTTTCCCTCACACTGATCCCTGTGGAGACGATAAATCCCGGAGGAAATTCTTCCGAAAATAATATTTTTGCTTACTGCTTTACCGCTTCAACAAAATGGCGCCGTTGCCGGGGATTGGTTGTGATATTTAGTCGCATTGCGATAGTTTCTATATTACTAAGCTTTGCACAAAAATGTATATATATGCTTGTATGGATACTTGTTTTGCTTTTGTCTTCCATTATGTTTGTTTAAGTGTTGTATATATTTTGTTCTCGTAACATTTGTTCAAGTGGTTGGTTAGGACACTTAATTTAGGTTGGCGCTTTGACAAAGCATCGGTGTGTATGTGAGGAAGTTACTAGAAAAGATCAATAAAGGTGTCGAGCTAACGACATGAAACAAGAGCTTGTTGGCAGGCAACCCAATGGTTTTTGAGTTTGTATAGCTTTATGTTTATTTAGTTTAATTCAATTTTGTTAGGTTTCTAGAATAATGTTTGTGTTTACTCTCAAGTTTGTTTTTGATTAGCTTGAGGATGCATTTTGTGATTTTCCAAGTTTGATCGTTTCAACTTGCGAATGTATAATTTTGATATTGTTTGAAGTTAGTACTTTGCAAGGTACTCGGTTATCGCTTTCTAGAACATAGCATGATTATGAGACTTTTCATTTGTACAATTTTCATGTCATTCATTCTTTTACCATACTTGTTCAGTTTTGAATCACTTAAGAACTAAACCTTTTTGTGAGGAGCTTTCCATTGTTTACTATATGCAGGAGACCAACATGCTTGTTTAACTCGGTTTTATTATGTTTAATCTTGTATTTGTGTTGACTTGTATGATAGCACTAAAATGCTCAAGGCATTTTGTTCGATTTTGAGCATACCCACTTGACCAAATAATCAATCTACCTTGTGAGTGAGTGAGAATTTGCTTACCCCTTTGAGCCTTTGTTAGAATCCATATTGGTGTTAAGTTCATTTTTGAATGGATTCTAATACTTTTTCTTGAACTATAACCATGACTTGTTATTTGAGTTTTTACCCTTGCCTAATAAGTTTGGGAGCATTCATGTCATTATGTGTGGTTGTATTCAAGTTGGGGAGAAGAGGTTGGTTGCTAAGAGGTTGAGAAAAAGAAAAAGTTTGAAAAAGAAAGAAAAAAAAATGAAAAAGAAAAAGAAAAATAAGGGAAAAGAATTGGAAAAAAAAAAGAAAAAAGAAATAGAATAATATTATGTTAATAAGTTTCGTGGAAGGGTGTAACAATTTGAAAAAGAGAAAAAGGTGATTGAAATTTGTGAGTTTTTGAGATTGTGAGAAATGATCACTCTCATTTGATTAAGCAAGTTTTTTGTTCTTTTACCTTGAGAAAACCATTTTTTTGTTACCCAAGCCACATTACAACCCTCAAAGCCCTTGTGATTTTTGCTTTTATATTGTTCAATATGAGTTTTTTCTTCATGAATGCATAATTTAACTTGTTGTTGACTTGATTGTTGGGTGAGAGTTAAGTCCCTCGTATTTGTTTCTTATTCATCTACCGATGAAGTGTGTGCTAGGTGTGATTCATTTTTGAACTTTGTATTGTCTTAGAATTTTTGACATGTGTTTTGTATTTAGGAGTTGTTTCGTTTTCATGTTATCGTTATAGTTTAGTGGTATGTTTTGCTTTGCATGTACGTTTTTGTGTTGAACCATACATTTGTTTTTGTTTTTCAAAACTTGTTGAATCGTGATTGCTTGGTTATTACTTTTGTTTCCTTGAGTTGATCGATTCTTGTTTGAGGACAAACAAGTTTAAGTTGGGGAGAGTTGATAAGTGCTAAAATGTACTAATTTTGAGTGTAAATAATTGGCACTTATTGGCTTAATTCAACCAATAAACCTCAACTTTTGTGCATATGTTGTATAGTTTACATTATAGTGTATATATTGTGTGTCGCATAAATTTCCTTGAGTTCAATTGATTTTTTCTCATTTTTTTGTAGGTATATAAGCAATGATATTTTGTCATTGTCTTATAGAGCATTGAATAAGCTTTCCAACGCTTCCGACTGCGCGAAAAACGGAGTTACGGTTCAAAAGTTATGGTCGAAACAAGTGCTGGTTTGCTGTCATGTTCGCCAAAGTTCGCCAGGCGAACCGAAAATTCTAAAACGCGTGAAAAACACTGTTTTGGCAGTAGCAAAAGTTGCATATGTTCGCCAGGCAAACGGGACTTCGCCAGGCGAATACTGGGACCTTTTTTTGTCTATTTAAGTGACTTTTCAGCATTTTTTAGGGATGTTGTTTGGGAACTTTTTACCCCAAATTCATCAAACACATTCTTGAGTAGATTTAGCTTAGAAACAACATTGGAGGCTGCATCTTGACGATCCGGAGTCGAATCCACTTCAAGCGGAGTTGACAGACCGTGAGATTTGTATTCTTTTTCCTTCCTCTCTATGTATTTTTCATTTGTTGGGGTTTTGTATGTAAGTTTATCTTGATTGTATGTATATTTATGGATCTTTGTATAAAATCTCTTTTACAACTCTTTATCGATGCTTATCTTGATTTTTTACTTAATGGGTTTGGATTGCTATAGAGATATACAGTTCAAACTCGATCTAAGATGAACATCTGCTAGATTCTGAATGCTAGAGATAGATTTAGGACTAGTATTCACGTGGGTATCGATTCTTAATGCTCTGTGTTGTCGAGTTGTGTGAGAGATCAACAATGAGACGATACGGTTGATCTCTCGACTTTGTGTTAGAGATAAACTCTGTTGTGAGCGATACGTGATGATATTGACGAGTGAATTAGGTTGCGTGTATTTGATCCATATATTTTTTAGTATATGATGGGTAAAACGAAATACAACTCCTGACGAGTTTCCTCATTTCTTAAGAATGTATTTATTATCTTGTCTTATTTTTTTTTCCGTTTGAATTTTTATCGCAAACCATTCAAACCCAAGCTTAGAGACGTAGAGATTGTCGAACGACATTCTTTCCCTCACACTGATCCCTATGGAGACGATAAATCCCGGAGGAAATTCTTCCGAAAATAATATTTTTGCTTGCTTCTTTACCGCTTCAACAGACGGCAGGTGTTTGATCCAAGTACCAATCTTTGGCTTTGCCGAGTAAAGCATGAGGAAAAAGTCTTTTGAACAACGGTAACTCTTGAGCTTAATCAATTCCCGCCGCCAATGCTATCTCGTAAAATTTAGTGAGCAAAGCAAAGGGGTCTTCATGGTCCATTCCGGTGAATGGACTTCCGTATAGCAAATTAAGAGTTCCCTTCTTCATCTCGGCTTGCCTTCCCATGTGGTTGGCAAACTGAGCATTGTTTCTCGGACTATTGACACATGGTGTGGAAACGGACGGTGGTGGTGGTGGATCCATGATAGGTATGAAAGGTGGTTGTGGTGTTGTAGAAAAACCTTCTCCTTGTTCTTGTCGTTGTCTAGCTTGTTGCCTCCTCCATCTTGTTCTGCTATTCAGTCTCCTTGCGGTTCTTTTGATCTCGGGATCAAAAAGAATTTGGTCCTCAGGAATCCGCCCTCGCATAAAACGAAATCTGCACACTAAACCAAACAAATTAACAAGCACAAGTCAAAAAATTCACAAGCTAAAAAATCAACAACTATTGCGATGCTCGCAATATCAATTCAAATTCACTGGCAACGGCGCCAATTTGTTAGAACAGTGGTAAAGTATCGGGTATTGTTATCGTCTCCACAGGGAATCTGTGATATTGCCACCATTCGACAGTTGTTAAGTTCTGAACTTATAGTAACAAGGGGGTTTTGGTTTTTCGTTACGGTAGCTTGCATCAAAAGAAGTAATAAATTGCGGTAAAAGTTTTGGTTTTATGATTTGAGAAATATTGTCAAAGTTAGGGTTCAACGATCACTTTGCATGTATATGTTCGGTCCACAAAACACATAAACTCCGTTAGATGATAAACACTTTCACAATATCCTCCCAATGTGATTATTTCTAACACACATTGTGGTTTTTCCCATTTTGATCCATTGTTGATTTCTCACACAATCTATCAAAATGACAACTTTTAGGTTTTGATATTTTAGTGAACAAGCACATTCAAGACTATCTCTAGCTCAAGAACATAGACGGAAGAAAACCTAGGTAAAGAGTTGGAAAATACCTTTCAATAATAAACCAACACAAAGAGTTAATAATAAAACAAAGTTTTCACCATATATTCATCATCAAAGAGTTTACAAATGAAGATCAACCCATATACATACAAAGCTTATGATCATCTACATCTAACCTTGACAAAATGAAGGACTTAACTACTCATTTTCATCTTAGCTTGCACAAGAAGTTTCGGGAGAAGGTTGATCAACACCTGAGTCGAAGAATTGAGTTCGGATGGGAATCCACCTTCTTTTTGGAAAATCTTGTTAAGAGATGAAGAATAGTGAGATATTGGGTTTCTAGGTCACAAATATCTCCTTGGAACAAGAACAAAAGAAAGTGGTTGAAAAGAAGATGAAAAAATATATTTTACAAAAAGTAGCTCTTGCTACTTATAGAAATAAAAAATGCTGTCCTGTTTTGCACGCTAGGCGAGCAGAATGGTTCGCCTAGCGAGCCCTTCGCTACTTCATTCGCTCCAGCGAGTTAGGGCCTTTTTGATTCTGGAAGCACTCGTTACCTGCTCGCTGAGTGCTCGCCTAGCGAGTAGTTCGCTACCTGCCTCCCTCCAGCGAAATATGATCAATTTGATTTTGTCCAAGTCCGGGAGTGTTCGTTAGCAGCTCGCTATGAGCTCGCCTAGCGAACAACTCGCTACCTCTCTCGCCAGAGCTTCTCCTAGCGAGCTTGCTTTTGCTTGCCTTCTTTCTTGATTCTTTTGTCATCTTTCTTGTGCCTTCCAATTCTACTCTTTCATGCCTGATTTCTGCATATTAACACACAAATTATAGGTACCAATCTCATTTCACAAAATAATGCAACTAAAACAAAAACAAGGGAGATTTTGAAACTTTCTGGACAAAACATAGTGAAAGATGCCCATATCTGATAACTCAAATAAGCAAAATTGGGCATCTAACAATACTGCCCCTCAGTGGGAGGAAGATGATCAAGAGGATGTGTTCTCTATGAGGGATGTTGGTGCTGGTCTGCCATCTGACGCAGACAGGAGGTTTAAGTTGCTTGAGGAAAAGATGAAGAGTTATGAGAATCAGAATTCTATGGGGTTGGATATGGCAAATTTGGGGCTAATTCCAGATTTGAAGGTTCCTCTGAAGTTCAAAGTCCCGGACATTGATAAGTATAAGGGGACAACCTGTCCGATGGTTCATCTCCGTTCTTAATACCGCAAGATGTCCGCCTATTCTGATGATGAAAAGTTTCTTATGCACTTTTTCCAGGACAGTCTTTCTGGCCCGTCTCTAGAATGGTACACGAGGCTAGAGCCAATTAACATCCGAAGCTGGAGGGATTTGGCTGCGGCATTTGTTAAGCATTACCAGTACAACAGTGATCTAGCATCGAACAGGGTCCAGTTACAGAATTTATCTCAGAGAAGTAATGAATACTTCAAAGAGTACGCCCAGATATGGCATGAATTGGCAGCCAGAGTGCAACCGCCTATGGTGGAAAAGGAGTTGATAGACATGTTTGTTGCCACGTTACCGTGGGTGTATTACGAGAAGTTGATCAACAACATGTCGGGGAGTTTTTCAGATCTAATTATTACAGGGGAAAGAGTTGAGAACATAATCAAATTGGGTAAAATTCAAGCCGGTGAAAAATCCTCAGCTGGAGGAGTTAAGAAAAGTTTTGGTAACAAAAGGAGGGAAGGGGAAACCAATGCAGTCTCGGGTTCCTGAAACAGAAACAATAGTAGAGGTCAGCAGTACCGTCAATAGCAACCTCAGGTTGCAAGCATTACGATTCCTGCAGTACCACAACCACAACAACCATAGCAGCAGCAACAAAATTATGCTCCTCGTAGATTTCAGGATTGGGGCAGAGCAGTAAGTAGGCAGTTTGATGGGCTGTCGATGCCATACTCGCAGTTGCTTTAACACTTGATGCAGTTACAATTGATTCAGAAAAGGACTCTGGCTCCTTTAACTGGTGCACCACCACCTTGATATGATGCTGATGCTAGATGTGATTTTCATTCCAGTGCTCCCGGACACAACATCGACAATTGTAAAGCGTTTAAGCATAACGTGCAAAACCTTATAGACAACAAAGCCATCAACTTCTCTCATGATGTGTCCAATGTCGTACAGAATCCCATGCCTAATCATGGGGCAGCTGGGGTTAGTGCGATTATTAAGGATGAAGGTTTGAACTTGGTAGCTGATGTTGAAGATTTGAAGACTCCGTTGAGTTTTGTAAAAGACAAACTATTGAGTGGAGGGGTATTTCCGGGTTGTGACAGAGCTTGTGCAGAGTGTTTCATCCATCCTGAGGGATGCGAGAAGCTAAAGAGTCATGTTCAGTAGCTAATGAATGATGGTATTCTACAATTTTACAGAGTGTCAGAGAGGAAAGATGAGGAAATAGTCGATAAAGAGAAGAATGAAGTTGCGATAATTTTGATTCCTTATAAGACAATCCCTATTTCTGCGCCTCCAAGGCCACCCACTATCATAATTACCAAAGCTGGACCCATACCCTATGAGAGCACTAAGGTCATTCTGTTGAATTACAGAGCCAAAGTTTACTGTAATGGTCAGAAGCAGGAACTGAAAGGTTCACCGTTGGATTCTATTGATAATCTGGTAGGGACTAGGGGAATAACCCGAAGTGGAAGAGTATTTTCGCCCCCCGAAGTGAGTGCTAAGAAAGCTGATAAGGGTAAAGGAAAAGCGGTGGTCGAAGAGGGTTCTCAGGCTGGTGAGAAAGAGTCCTTGTTGAAGGAGGCGGAAGAGTTTATGCGGTTGATCAGGAAGAGAGACTACAAGATAGTAGATCACTTACAACAAACTCCGTCAAAGATGTCTATTCTATCATTACTATTATGTTCTGAAGCACACAGAAATGCACTCTTAAGAATCTTGAATACAACATACGTGCCACAAGAGATATCTGTGAATCAGCTTGAAGGAGTAGTGGCACATGTTAATGCTGGTAATGGGTTGGGCTTTACTGATCTTGATTTGACGCCCAAAGGACGAAATCATAATCTGGCGCCGCATATCTCCATTGAATGTAAGGGATCTGTAATGTCGCACGTGCTGGTGGATATCGGGTCATCACTGAATGTGCTACCTAAGAAGGCTTTGATGAAGCTAGATACCCGAGGGATAATGTGCACCCCAAGTGACTTGGTGGTTTGAGCTTTCGATGGGACCAGAAGGTCCATGTTTGGGGAATTGACTCTGCCGATCCAGGTCGGGCTGAAAGTTTTTGATGCGGTGTTTTACATCATGGATGTTCAGCCAGCATATAGCTGTCTGTTGGGATGTCCCTGGATCCATGTAGCAGGCGTTGTTACGTCAACTCTGCACCAGAAGTTGAAATATATGGTGGGTGGCAGTGTTGTTACTGTTTGTGGGGAACAAGACATTATGATAAGTCACTTGTCTTCGTTCAAATACGTCGAGGTTGACGGTGAGATCCACGAGACTTTATGTCAGGCTTTCGAGACTGTACAAATTAAGGAGAAAGCACCAATTGTGGACAAAGTATCTGAGGTTGCCATGTCGTCTTTTAAAGAAGCACATGCAGTGGTGAAATCCGGATCATCTCAGGGTTGGGGCCAAGTTCTAAACATCCCCAATAAACAAGATAAGTTCGGACTGGGGTATAGCCCATCCTCCTCTTCACAGAGCGCGCCGCGCTACAAGGGATCTGTCCTATTCACCAGCGGTGGGGTCATCTTTGAGCAGATCAATGCTGTGTCCGACGAAGAAGGGGATAATGATTGCGACATGGATTCATGGATTCGGCCATGTATTCCGGGTCAGAACCTAAGCAACTGGATTGTCAAGAAAGTCGTCCAAGTGACTAAAGAAGAGTAATGATTTGTTTTCTTGATTATCTGTAGCCCTATGCTCTACCCGGAGCATAGTGGTATTTGTTTGCAGGGGCTAATCTTTTATGTTGAACAATCGTTTTATCAATTAATCAAAGGGCGTTTTTCTTGCATTCAAATATTGTGATCTTTGTTTTTCTTGTTTTATTTTTAACAATAAAATGGTAATATGGTTTGTGCTTGCTTGCATCTCATTTTAAGCATTAAATCATCATTATTGCAGATGACACCTCTCCAGAAACGTTTATGACTCGCTTTGACTTTGATAATCTGATCTTTCAAGCCGAAGAAGATATTGATGAAGATGAAGACCTACCTGAAGAGCTCGTCAAGCTACTGAAACAGGAAGAGAAAGTCATTCTGCCTCATCAGGAGGAAATTGAAATCAATAACGTGGGTACTGAGGAAGTCAGAAAGGAAGTCAGTATAGGGGCTGTATTGCAGAGTGATGTCAAGCAAAGAATGGTTGAAATGCTCCAAGAGTATAGTGATATCTTTGCTTGTTCATACGAAGGTATGCCTGGTCTTGATACAGATATCGTGGTTCATCGATTGCCTATCCATGAAGAGTGTCCACCTGTCAAGCAGAAGCTCAGGAGAACCAGACCAGACATGGCAGTAAAAGTCAAAGAAGAAGTCCAGAAGTAGTTGGATGCAGGATTTCTCGCAGTGACAAATTACCCTCCGTGGGTCACTAACATCGCACATGTACCAAAGAAGGACGGTAAGGTAAGGATGTGCGTTGATTATAGAGACTTGAATAAAGCGAGTTCAAAGGATGATTTCTCATTCCCCCACATTGACGTGCTTGTTGATAATATTGCACAGTATTCGGTGTTTTCCTTCATGGACGACTTTTCCAGATATACTCAGATTAAAATGGCGCCGGAGGATATGGAGAAAATAACTTTTATCATGCTGTGGGGGACTTTATGTTATAAGGTAATGCCTTTTAGGTTGAAGAATGCAGGGGCAACCTATCAGCGGGAAATGGTGACGCTCTTTCATGATATGATTCAACATGAGATTGAGGTCTATGTTGATGACATGATTGCGAAGTCACAGACAGAGGAGGGGCATCTGGTAAACCTTTTGAAGTTGTTTGAGAGGCTAAGGAAATTCAGATTGAGGTTGAATCCGAACAAGTGCACTTTTGGTGTACGGTCAGGAAAGTTGTTAGGGTTCATTGTTAGTGAAAAAGGAATCAAGGTCGACCCTGCAAAAATAAAAGTAATTCAAGAAATGCCAGTGCCGAAAACAGAGAAAGAGGTTCGTGGTTTCTTGGATAGATTGAACTACATTTCTAGGTTCATATCTCATCTCACATCCACGTGTGGACCCATGTTCAAATTGTTGAAGAAAGATCAGGCGGTCCTATGGAATGAAAATTATCAAAGGGCTTTTGATAAAATAAAAGAGTATTTTCAGGAACCTCCGATACTGATACCTCTAGTAGCTGGAAGACCATTGATAATGTATCTAATGGTTCTTGAGAACAGCATGGGTTGTGTTCTTGGTCAACACGACGAGACTGGAAGAAAAGAGCATGCCATATACTACTTGAGTAAAAAGTTCACAGATTGTGAGTCCAGGTACACAATGTTGGAAAAGACGTGTTGCACACTCGCCTGGGCTGCCAAATGCCTGAGACAGTATATGCTAAATCACACAACCATGTTGATTTTGAAGAGGGATCCGATTAAGTACGTCTTTGAAAAGTAAGAACTTTCGGGAAGGAATGCCAGGTGGCAGATGGTCTTAACAGAATACGACATTCAATATGTCTCCCAGAAGGCTATTAAGGGGAGTGTTTTGAATTTCCCGATGAGGACATCATGTTCTTGAAAATGAAAGACTGCGATGAGCCATTACCCGATGAAGGTCCGGAGAAAAGCTCCTAGTGGCAAATGATCTTTGATGGTGCTTTTAACTCCTACGGTAGTGGAATTAGGGTTATTATCACGACTCCCTATGGTTCTTATATCCCATTCACTGCCAAGTTAAATTTTCCTTGCACCAATAACGAAGCCGAATACGAAGCGTGCATTATGGGGTTGGAAGAAGCCATTAATCTGAGGCTCAAGAACCTAGATATGTATGGCGATTCAACGCTAGTTGTAAATCAAATCAAAGGAGACTGGGAGACTCGACATCCTAATCTGGTTCCTTATGTGAATTATGCAAGGAGGCTATTACCTTTCTTTGACAGGGTGGAGTTTCACCATGTGCCGAGAGCAGAGATTAAGACGGAAGACACTCTGGCTACTTTATCCTGAATGTATAAGGTGAATTTTTGGAACGATGCTCCGAGAATTATTATCTCGCGCCTCGATAGGCCGACATTCATGTTTTCTATAGAGGAGGCTTCCGATGGCAAGCCATGGTATTACGATATCCAAAATTTTCTCAAGAATCAGGAGTATCCGCCTGGGGCCTCGGCCTAGGATTAAAAGACCTTGAAAAGGTTGGCTAAAAATTTCTATCTAAACCAAGATGGTGTACTCTACAGGAGGAATTTTGACTTGGTACTATTGGGATGAGTGGACGAGAACGAAGCAGGTCTGCTTATGGAGGAGATCCATGAAGGTGCCTTTGGTACACACGCCGGCGGCCACGCCATGTCTCGAAAGCTGTTAAGAGCAGGGTATTATTGGTTGACTATGGAGTCGGTTTGCTTCAAGTATGTAAAGAAATGCCATAAATTCCATATTTTTGCTGATAAGATTCATGTGCCGCCGAGTCCTTTGAACGTCATGGCATCGCCTTGGCCCTTTTCCATGTGGGGCATTGACATGATTGGCAAGATCGAGCAAACCGCATCCAATGGCCATCGCTTCATCTTGGTAGCTATTTATTATTTCACCAAGTGGGTTGAAGCAGCTTCCTATGGTAACGTCACCAAACAAGTGGTAGCCCGGTTTATCAAGAAGGACATCATCTGTCATTACTGAATTCCTGAGAGAATCATTACTGATAATGGTTCAAACTTGAATAACAAGATGATGAAGGATTTGTGCCAGAGTTTCAAGATTGAGCATCACAACTCTTCTCCCTATCGTCCGAAGATGAACGACACTGTTGAGGCGGCCAACAAGAATATAAAGAAGATAGTGCAGAAGATGGTTGTAAACTATAAGGATTGGCATGAGATGTTTCCATTTGCTTTGCATGGATATCGTACTATGGTGTGTACTTCAACAAGGGCAACTCCTTTCTCGCTAGTGTATGGTATGGAAGTTGTCCTACCATTGGAAGTCGAGATTCCTTCTTTGAGAGTTCTGGTCGATGTCAAGCTTGATGAGGCAGAATGGGTGAGAAACAGATTAAATCAACTCATCCTGATGGATGAGAAGAGGTTAGCGTCCATTGCTTATGGTCGTTTATATTTGAGCAGGATGAAGAAAGCTTTTGATAAAAAGGTGCGTCCTCGAAGCTTTCAGGCAAGCGAGTTGGTGTTGAAGAAGATTTTCCCTCCACAGACAGATCACAGAGGCAAATGGACTCCTAACTATGAAGGTCCATATGTCGTGGGAAAGGTTTTCTCTGGAGGAGCCTTGTTGTTATCAACCATGGATGGTGAAGATTTTACATCCCCTATGAACGCAAACGCAAATAAAAAATACTTTGCTTAAAGAGACCCGCTGGAGAGAAAAAAGAATATCCAAGCAAGAATGGGGCATCCCGTAAAGTTGAAAACCTGAAAGGGCGACTTTAGCAAAAATGGGTATCCCGGTGAATTGAAAACCCGAAAGGGAAATTCAGGAAAAAGTTAGGGATTTTGAAAAGCAAATGACTGCGGTCAGCGTATTGATCTTTAGAGTATATTGGATTGAGGGAGGACCTGAGGGTCGTTCATCCGAATCAATCTCTCCAGAAGACGAAGCATCGGAGAAGCATCAAAGTCATGCGAGTCATAGATGGATTGATACATAGTGTTTGTCTGTGCCACATTGCCGACATTTTGTATATTTCTATGAATTTTTGAAAATTATTGCGCAACTTCCTCTTTTCAGGGGTTGCATCTGTTGTAAAAATCTGCCTATTTACAGGCCATTTGTAAATAAAGCATATGGTATTCAGTACATTGTTGTTCTTGCTTTGGCTCTACTGTTTTGTTTGCAAAAAAACGCCCGAGGTTTTGATGAAAATTTGCATACATAAACTTGCAGACTTTGCCAATAATCATTAAAACTTTGATTTACCTACAAAATGTCATGGATGATGACCGAGATAGTTCCCATTGTGCAGGATATCTTGTTGTTTGTTCATGTGCAGGGTCGATACCCTTGGGGCAAGTTTTTTCGGAGGTGCATCCCTAGTAGAATCACCATCCCCATAGAAAGAAGGTGTGTAGTTGAGACACGTTTATCCCCAGCAGCGGGCCTGATGCATCTTGTCCCTAGCAAGATTCTATTTCCACAGGAAAGGATATGCAAGTTGAGTGTGCGGTTGAGTGTATACACTTATTCCTAGTAGTTTGTCTGCATGCACATATTCCTCAACAGTTCAAGTTTGATTTGTTCGGCAGAATAAAGTTATCCTTAGAGGGTCGAGATTGATATCCCCCATGCACTTACTCCTCAGAGAGTCAATACCATATTTCTTTCCACCAGGAAGGCATGGAACGTTTTCTCAAGCAATGGAGCAAAGTCAGAATTTTTGTTTCCCCACAAAGTCTAAGTATGTTTGACTTTGTATCCCCTCAGAGTTTGATTGTTGATTCGATCCCCAAGCAAAGTTTGATGTCATTTCCCTTATTGCTTATTCCCCAACAAAGTCGGAAGAGTATACCTTCCCTCAGCAGAGTAGGTTCTTCCCCGCAGGTTGGAAGCATTTCTGAGAAAGTTTATTGGTGCATCCTGTCGCTACTCGAAAAATACGCGCAACGACGGGGAGGGCGAAAAGGAAAAGGACAGAAGAGTCGCCACCGAACTTTATTTATCCCATGAGGGGAAAGGGAAATATCGAGAAAACCTTAAGAAAAGAAAGGATAAGATGGTCTCGCAACCAAGAACAGGTTCGAAAACCGGTTATGCGAAGGGAAGGTATTAGCACCCCTCGCATCCATCGTACTCGATGGGAACCATTTGTTTGTCGTGTGTGATTTATTTGCTTAAAAAAATATGCTATAAAAGAGTGTTCCAAAGGATAGGGGGAAAGGTTAGAAATTGGGAAAAGAGAGATAACAGGGGAAGGAAAAGAAAGAATGGACTCGGTAGGACTTCGCGGTCCTAGGCCTACGTATTCTCGATAGACATGAGAAAATCAGAGTCGACGTAGTTCGGGGAACTACAGATATGGGAGGAATGTGCTCGGCAAGGATTGTGGCCCTTGTGCCTACGTATCTTTACTTGAAAAAGTAAAGAATCAGAGCACTCGTAGTTCGGCCTACGATTTGTTGAGGTTTTTATGGATGATGCTATCGTACGCATTCTAGCAGTTAAGTGTATTGCTGCTCGCTTGTTGGAGACTTAGGCATTACCTATTTGCGGTAGAACGGATGTATCATATCCTTTTCGAAAGATAAGTTTTCGCCATGCGAGGCAAGATGTCACATTTGATTTGTTGAATTATTTTTTTTAAGGGGCGAGATAGGTCCTCGGATAGTAACCCCTACGGGTAGTACCCAATTCTTTATCTCAAAGTTTTTGTTATGAAAGGGTGTGGCGAACATAGCATCTTCGTATTGAAAGACGAGTATCAAAACCACACACACTACAGTGAACATCTTGACACTCGGAGAGGAAGAAGTCTACACTTAATCCTCTCTCTTTAGTTCAATACAAAGAGAACTTCATTCTCTTATTTAAGTATTTTTGTTTTTGAATGGTAAGTGCTTTTGCGACAGAGAACCCTACGGTAAACGTCAGCACTCGGGATAGGAGAAGGCCTACGCCTAACCACTCCACGACCATTCAAGTTTTTGTTATGAAAAGAGTTTAAAAAAGCGCTCGGTACGGGACCGAGGTTTTTTAGGTGACAAAGGTTGCGGAAAGAAGTTGTAGAGGGAGATAGGTGGCGGATAAAGTCACGTCTTCGCATTGAAAGACGAGTATCGAGACCATCCACACTACAGTGAATATCCCAACACTCGGAGAGGAAGAAGTCTACACTCAATCCTCTCTCTTTAGTTCAATGCAAAGAGAATCGATTTATTTATTGTAAGTGTTTTGAAAATGCACTCGGTACAGGGCCGAGGTTTTTTTAGGAGAAAAAGGTGTGGATGAAAACATCTTCGTATTGAAAGACGAGTGTCAAAACCACCCACACTACAGTGAGCATCTCAACACTCGGAGAGGAAGAAGTCTACACTCAATCCCCTCTCTTTAGTTCAATACCAAGTGAACTTTATCCTTTTGTTAAATATGGTGAGTTGGTTTAACCATTATTTGAGAAAACCCGCTTGACGTTGGGTCAAAGGTTTTAGTTGCTTAAAAAGACTTGAGGCGAAGCGAGCAAGGTCGATGGCGACGCACAAGGCAATCGGCTTACAAGGTCAAAAATGGCTCGATGAGAATCGAGAGTTTGTTTTCTTGAAAATGGTTTTTAGAATCAAAGGTCAAAGATGACCAACGATAAATATGCATAAAAACCAAACAATCATAACGGATTAACCGGCTTAAAAAGTCGAGAAAACGTGAAAAAAAAGGGTCTGACACGGGCGGCCGTGTTGTGTGACACGGCCCGTGTCACAGTTCCAGGAAACTTAGGGTTTTTGAGGCAAACAGAAGTGTGACACGGGTGGCCGTGTTGTGTGACACGGCCCGTGTCACAGTTCCAGGAAAAAGTGAGTTTTAGGTCAAACAGTGGTGTGACACGGCCGCCCGTGTTGCATGACACGGCCCGTGTCACAAGGTCTGGGAGAAAAAATGATTTTTAGGGCAAGCAGAGGTGTGACACGGGTGGCCGTGTTGTGTGACACGGCCCGTGTTGTGTGACACGGGTGGCCGTGTTGTGTGACACGGCCCGTGTTGGGCTACCAGAAGAAAAATCCAAACTTTTCCCTTGTTTTTTGCTTCTTTTTGTGGTTCTTTCAAAAGGGTTTCTTGGTCCCTTTTAGGACCTTACATGTTATACTCAATATAACAACATTCAAACCAATAGAACAAATGATAAATGCACAATATAAAAGAAGAGAAGAGTTTGAAGAGATGGATACCCAAGAGTTGTTACCCTCCTTGCAAAGCCTCCACTGATTTTGGCTAGGTATTCACTCCTCTTCACTCTATGCTTTGATGACTCTCCTTAATGGCTCCCTTGTGTTTCTTTTTACTCTCTTCACTTTTTTCTGGTTTTTTGCTCTCTCTATTTTTCTGGTTTTCTTTGCTCTCAATATTTTTCTGGTTTTCTTTGCTCTCAATATTTCTATCTCAATGTGTTATGAATGATAGTCAATGTTAGTGAATCCAATCCTTTTGTTGACAACCCTCCTTCCCTTCTCATCTCACTTTTCTGTCACCTTTTTCTGCTGTACCAAAGCAATAGCTCTTGCACAAGCTCCAACTTTCAGAATTTCCATTCTTGGCAACAATTATGGCCACTTTCTTGGTGCAGCCCTGCTTTTTTTCACTTCTAGTATGCTGCTTTTGCTGTATTTCTTCTGCAGCACTCTATATTGCCTTCCAACCTTGTACCCATTGGTTGGTTGATTTGTTTGGACATACTCATGTAGTCAATACACTACCTTTTGGAAATCATTTTCAAATTCTGATTTTTGATGTGTAGATGTATCAACATAAGCTTATAGCCTTGGTTTTGTGACATAAATGATTTTGTAATATGATACACATTGCCACTTCTTGCATTGGGCTGTTTTGGACCATATTCAAATTGCCCATGAATGTATGCATAGCCTTGATCTTGAGATATTCCAACATTGAGCTAGCTCTTAAATATTTTCCTTGCATGTTTGTAAGCACAAAGAGGGTCATGTGGACTTGATGGAGCATGGGGGATACCATGGCATGAAGTTATTTTTAGAAACTTGAATTAAGACTAGAAATAGCTTAATTTCCTAAGCATTACCAAGAGTTTGGATATTGTAACAAATGTGACATTCTTGTAAATGTCATGAAATTTCTCTTTGTAATATTCTTGAATCTAGCCTTGAATTCATGAACCTTGAATTTGGAATAATGGGCCTCCCTTATGCCATTGAATTTGAAAGAAATGAAGAAATGAGTCAAGTCTTGAAAGAGGGCAAATTTTGGGGTGCAACACATCCCTAACAGTTGGGATGTATTTTGATGTTGATTTTCCACTGCGTAGTCCCCTGTAGGGTGGATTTGGATCTCCGGTGGAGTGGATTTATCCCCATTTGTTTGCTTTATACCCTAGAAGGTTTCAGTGTTCTAGGAGGCCATTCAGGGCTGCTTTCCCCGTCAGAGCGCAGGTTAATCTCAATGTTTGTGGTCACCTCTGCAGGGTCGTTGATTTCCCCAGTAGGTTGGTTTTGATTCCAACGGTTGGTTTCCTTTCCCCATCCAAGTTGTTTTTTCCCCATAAGAGTGGTATTCTGGAAGGGGATCCAGGGCGCTTTCTTCAGCAGGTTTTGATTTTAATTCCCAGCCGAGTGGATTGTATTCTCATCATAACAGTGCTACCCATGAGTTCTTTTTCTGGAGGCCATCCAAGGCTTGCTTTTCCCAGCTTAAGTCCAATCGTAATTGGCATATCCCATTTCTCCCCGGCGGAGTTGGCCCTGTCTCTTCGGCATTTATTTTGCTAATTTGGTTTCGTGGCATGTTCCATTTGTACATAGCATCCTCAGAAACGCGTAGCATTTCCATTTCGTATGGAGCATTACGCCATCTTCAAACATATGCATTTGAAACATAAGCCAGGTTGTTACTGTTGCACCCTAAAATTTGACCAACATTTATTTACCTAGCTTGTGGTTCATCTCATTCATCATCTGCATCTCATTGATATGTGGACAGTAGATCAAGAGGTATGATTACCCAGCAAGAGTTATGCAAGACTATGAAGCTAGCCAAGAAGGTTATTCAAGTTTTCAAAGGTTGATACCTTTGTCAGAGAACTCAAGAGATCCTCAGAGAGATTGGTTGAAGCCAAGGATGTATGTCTCATAACTTGAGAGTTGTGGGGAGCTCCTCAGATGATTCTGAGGCTATGAGGATGGACTTAAAGCTTTGATAAAGCTTATGAGATGTCTTGAAAGCCATCATGAAGCCTAGAGAGGTCATTGCACAAGAATTCAGAAGACTCAGCCATGAGTGGTGGAATTAGGGTTTGACTGGGTCAACCCTAGGTCAACTGATGATTTGGAGAGGGTTGAGACCTAACCCAAGAGCCATGTGATCATGGATTTATGCATTGAGATGCTATAAGGAGGATTCCTAGACCAACTCATCATGATTGAAGAGTTTGAGAAGTTTCAAGCTAGGGTTTCTAAGGCTTGACAGTGTAAAATCCCCTAGTTTAATCCCTATCTTCAAGGCAGTTTAGCTCAAGATGTGATTGTCATCTCATCTTCCCCACAACATTAATGGTGTAGAGCTTGTTCTTAGCTTTAATTTTAGTGCTATAAGTACTTGATAGGATTTGTAGAGCTCAAGTTATGACCTTGACAAGTTACAGGTCATCTGAGGTATGTGAATCTGGGTCCTTGAAAGTCACCCAACTTGCACCCAACTTTTGCCCTAGTAGGATGATTCCTATGAATTCTTGGCCAACATGAATGTTGTTCCTAATCTTATTAGCTTTCTAGATAGTACTAGAAGTCCTTGATAGGATTTGTAGAACTCAAGTTATGGCTTTGACAAGTCAAGGGCATTTTGGTCATTTAGATATTATAGGTCATTTCAAGCATAAGGCCATATCTCCTATTTTCAAGCTTCAAATGGAAAAATCTTCAACATAAAACTTGCTTAGAATGATGTTTTAAGGCTAGTAAGGAGGTCATGAGATGTTGAAAAGGCTTGTATCAAAAAGTGATGAAAATGACCTAAAATGGAGGCATAAGTTAAATAAGTTGAAATTGGAAATTGGAAATCCCAAGTTACACATCCAAAACATGTCATATAATAGGTCATTTTGACTCTAAAAGGCATTCTAAAAACAATGGTTCAGCCACAATTTTGATTTGAGGCCTAGATCATGGGGCTGCTTTGGAAATTGGTTGCTTGCATCTTAAGGTTTAAAGGCAAAACTTAAGAAAACTCAATGAACAAGTTAGTTATGCATCTCAACACCTCATAAATCTCATATGGGGAGAATTTCAAGTCAGTTATAAGGGTTGCAAGGGCTATGGCATGAGATAGCACATAAGGAGAAGTGAATTCATAAAATCATGACATGAGATTTCCAATTTCTCATGGGAAGGTTCTAGATGGTTCTAGATGATTCTAAACCACTCTATATAACCCATAGGACTTGCTCAGATGCAAGGTTGGTGTAAGATTTGAGAGAAGAGAGAGTTGGTCATTTCACTTGCCTCCATTGCAAGTTGAAAGTAAATTCCCTATTCTGAACCATTTCCATCCATTCTTTCCATCTAAACACACTCCATTGATCATAGTGAAGCTGTGCAGATCAATTTGAGAGCAAATCCATGGTGAATTGAGGAATTGGCAATTGGATTTTCAAGGTAGCAAGTCAGAATCGAACTCTGAGATTCAAGCATTCTCCATCCAATCTTTTGCAAACAGTAGCAAGATCATCATCCAAGGAAACTTTCTGAAGAATTACAAGGCTTGAAGTGAAGGTTTTCACCATCTGTTGATCAAGAAATACCAGGTTTGCAAAATTCACTCTACACCATAATTTATGCATCTTTAGGTAGAATTGTTAGGTTAGAACTGTTAGAAACCAATAGGAGATGGATTTTGAGAAGTTTGAGAAGGATTGGTGAAGTTTCAGTTGGTGTCACCATTTTTATTTGAACCAAGAACTCGAGCTATGGTGAGTTATAGAATGAACTAGACATCAAGAATCAATCAGTGTGAGTTGGTGATTAATCTGAGGTAGTTAATTGCAAGAATGGTTGAGATGGATGATTGAGCATATCTTTGATCTTGGATCGGGTTTGAGAATTTAGGATGATTCAGTTGATTTTAAGATCATGGTTAGATTCAGGATGAAATTCTGGGCAAGATAGGGTTTTGAATTTCAATTTTCCATGAAGAATTGATGAGGTTCGTGTTTGAGGAAGAAGGAGCTTGAAGCTCTGCATTTCCATGGCTTCTCTTGGAACCCTAGCTGGAGGTAAAAGACACACGCGTGGCCATTGGATCGTGGGCTGACTCTTGACTAAGACCAAGATCTCACGATTGAGATTTAATTCTAGTTGAAGAGGGAAAATCTGACCAGCATGAAACGCATCGTTTCATTAAAAGGACTTTGGGTTGGATTGCTAACAACACCCCATCTTCGTGGCCCACTTGGTTTTGAACTATATTTTGTTGCTTTATACACCGTTTCATTTTCTATTTTCTTTTTGTTTTCTAATTAATTTTCTGATGATGATTGGGCCTAGCACGCATGACTATCCACACCCCCACTTTAAGCCCATCATCCATAGTGAACTGCATCTGGTTACTAAATACACCACATCATTTCATATTTTATTTTCTTTTTCTTTATATTTTTAAAACCTTTAAAAAATCATAATAAATAGGAAATTAATGATTTTTGCATGGGGATTTTTTCTCCCATTTCATATTCATGTCTAGAAAATTTTCAAATAAAAATATTTGCATTTCATGCATTTTTAATATTTTTTGTATATTTTCCATTTTAATAGCTTTTTTAATTCTTTTATGTTGATACATGAATTTGTAGAATTTTGTTTAGCTAGTTCCCTTAGTATTTTTAGGCCATTATTTTTAGGATAGTTAGATTAGGACTTTAGCTCTCCCCTGGATTTATTCCATAATTTTGTGATGAATTTTAGAGTAGTTTTGCTTAGATGACATTAGATTGTATAGAATTAGGTCAATCCTTAACATAGGTCCAGAAGAACACTAGAATTTTGGGTTTCTAGGTCAAGTCAGACATTGGGGCATATAAGGGTAGATATATAAGATCCCCTAGAAATTATATTAGGTTTTAATATAGTAATATACTATTTTTAGATGATTTTTTTAGTTGATGATTGTTTGTGTTGCCCTTGTGGGCTTGAATTTTTGTTTGCTTTGCTTTGTGGGCTTGGAGAGCTTGGTATTGCTCGGAGTAGCATTGAGGAGCATAGTAGGAGCATTGAGGAGCATTGAGGAGCTTGAGAGCTTGATCTTATTTGTTTTGTTGATTGTTTTAGGGTTAGGGATTAGGAAGAGTTTAGACCTAGTCAACTTCTTTCTTAAGCATGGATGGTATCTTTCACCTCCATTCCTCCCTATGATTCAAAGTCCTTCCTTGGTATACACCTCTCTCCTTTGGAGGGATAAGTGATCGTACCTAGGAAGTAGAACTTTTGAGGGAACCATTCCTTTGATGTTGAACCCTTATAGGTCACCTTTGGTGGTCAATAAGCAGTTCAAGGTCCCAGCTTATCCAGTAAGTAATCTCCTCTGGTTTGAGTATCTTGAGAGATGTTGAGCTTGAGTGTGAAGATGAAGACCCCTTGAAGGTGCTTAAAGACTGAAGGATGAAGTTGATACTTCTAAGTGATTGAAGATTACTCTAAGCAGTTGAAGCTTGCAAGAAGAGAAGACCAAGTTGAGACTGGAAAAGCAGGAAGAGCTGAAGCTTGAAGAACAAAGGAAGTTGATACTTACTTTGATACCTGGAGACCCTGAAGGGATCAAGTTGATACTTGTGGTTAACAGTGAAGCCTGAAGGTGGAACTGATCAAGGAGCTGAAGCTTGAAGAGAAGATAGGTTGAAACTTATGTTGAAGGGTTGAAACCAGGAAAAGAAAATTGATATTTGTCAAGAGTGATGGAAGTCTGAAGACTGAGTTGCTGTTGGAAGAGCTGAAGCTTGAAGTTGAGAGAGGAGTTGCTTTCTTCTATGTTTTCTTTTCTGTATTGATGTGTTTTGTTTTGACTTGCTTGATGCATTAGAATAAGTTCATATCTAGACTAGAGTTAAGCTAGGAGCATGATTGCACTAGAGGTTGAGTTGCTCCCTCTGCTTGTATTGTTACTGTGTGGCTTTGCTTGCGGGTATTCGGTAGAGCCCTGCTCCCTTGCCCATGTGGTTTGCTTGCCTGATGGCATTTTATTTTATTTTCTTCTGTATGATTGCAATTTACTGTATCTTGCTTGATAGCATGTTGTTTAGTTCAGTATGATTACTGTTATCCATTCTGGCTTGAGGTTGAGATGAGCTTGTGGAGGCTGAAGCCCCACACACATTTCCTCCCTCACTTGCATTGCATGCATTTTACTGTTAAGCTGATGCTTTGTCTGTTTTGGTGTATCATTGACATGATCCCTTAGGACTCTCATTTCCTTTGATAAGGAATTGATGATAGAACTTTAGGTTGAAACCTATGCATGACAACTTCTAGGAGTTCCCTGTTCAAACCTCAACCATAGGATGAATCCTTGGCATGACAACAGTAGGACTTGATAGTCTCCCTCCTAGTTGGGCCTGTTCTCTTCTCGTCTCAAAACAATTTAAGATACAGTAATCATGAATGATTTCTTTCGTACGTTACGAGCCTTAAGCTATCTGAGAAAGGATTGTGGGAGAGTTTCTTTTCCACAGTCTGGATGTTTAGTATGGTACCCTTTGGGTGACATGCGACGCATTCACTCTCAGGTCATAGTCTCTAGTGCAATTGAAATTGCAAACACAATAAAAAACACTTCTTTCGTAAAAGACAGGAAATAAACCGTAGTTTCCCGAACTACGTGAGCTCTGATCTCTCGTACCTGTTGAGAGTACGTAGGCACAATACTG
The DNA here is from genome assembly GCA_963859935.3 of Lathyrus sativus. Classification (NCBI taxonomy): domain Eukaryota; kingdom Viridiplantae; phylum Streptophyta; class Magnoliopsida; order Fabales; family Fabaceae; genus Lathyrus; species Lathyrus sativus. Next base: position 451,520,472 of record OZ012741.1, read on the forward strand.
ATGTATTGGCGAGCTACCTTCCCCCATAACCCGTCGTAGGTCGAACTACGTTGACTCTGATTTCTCGTTCTCTGATGAGAATACGTAGGCATAAAGTGAGACGCTTTGCCGAGTCATTTTCTTTTCTGTTTAAGCCAGCCTTGATAGGTAGATAGATACACCAACCCGTCCAGTAATCACAACAAGCGTGGATCCCGTCGAGTACGACGGACGTGAGGGGTGCTAATACCTTCCCCTTGCGTAACCGACTCCCGAACCCAGACAATGGTTGCGACGACCTTGTCTTACCCTTTTTCGTTAGGTTTTTCCGATCGTTTCCTTTCTCGCTCTGAGGGATAAATAACGAAAGGTGGCGACTCTTCTGTTGTGCCGGCACCTTATTTTCGCGCAAGCGACAGCTGGCGACTCTGCTAGAGACTTCAGCGGTTCCCTATGCGAGTCAATCCTAGCTCTTGTATGATTACTTGTGGGGTTGCGTTTATTTATCGCATTTTACTTCTCGCACTTTATTTCCCGGATTTTATTTTCAGTATGATATGATTATCTGTGCTGTTGTGGGAAGGGGCATTCTGATGAGTGAGAAGCCAGACCCAGGCTTGAGTAAACCATAGACTTAGAGTGGAAATTAGTGGGCGCGTGCTTGCTTTGCAGGCACTAGTGTCTCATGAAATCCACGCTCAGACGAGGTTCTCCCGGTTGGGGACCGATCATTTGTGATTCAGCCGAGTGAGGCCGCTTCATGAGCTTGTGATGCCACACCTTCTGGGTATTGTATCACCCCTCTTGAATGTCTGTGACGCTGATGAACGCATAGGATGCCGAACTTGAGTCAGTTTAGGTCCATACCTGTGAGCAGGGTTGGGTTCATTGCAGGAAACTTTGACCTTCAGACCACCTGGTTTTGTTGATGGTGGATCAGTTTTATTGGGATCTGAGGTTCTCATCTGCAGATGTGTATTTGTTCTTGATAGAGCAGGTTTTGATCAGAGGATCTTATCATCAGATGTGTATTTGTTCTTGATAGAGCAGAGTTTTGTCATCAGTTGTTTGTTCTTGATAGAGCAGATTTTTTGATTGGGGTCTGAAGATCTCATCAGCAGATGTATGTTTGTTCTTGACAGAGCAGATTTCTTGGTCCTACATCAGAGGTCCTTATTATTAGACATTTGTTCTTGACAGAGCAGAATTATGATCCTATGTATATGGCCCTATCAGATGGTGGTTCTTGGCAGAGCAGATTTGTGGTCCGATACCAGGGTTTCCTTCTTATCAGATGCAGTGGTTGTTCTTGATAGAGCAAGATTTTGGTTTTGTTGATACAGAATCTCCACAGCAGTTGCCTTGGTCTCCTATTGCATGATTGCATTTTGCATTAGTTTGCATATTCATTTGCATTTCATTAACGGGTGTCTGTGTTGCAGGTACCGTTTTCCCCGATCCAGGATTTCTTGCCTCCTATTGTATTGTTATGGGTTCTCTGAGGAAGACCGTGGCTTACAAGTTCCCTGCCCCCGATGTGGTTAAGTTGACTAGTTTGATAGCTTTAGCAGATGATTCTGTGAGGGATGAGTTCAGAAAATCTTACGGCAGGTTACTCAGTTTGGTTCGTAAACCTTCTGTGTTCGAGTTAAATGGGTTGCATGCTCTGCTGCAGTTCTACGACCCTCCGCTGAGATGTTTCACCTTCCAGGATTTTGTTCTCGCACCCACGCTGGAAGAGTATGCTGATTTGCTAGGGGTGCCTATCAAGAGGCAGATTCCTTTTGTTCATATGGATGTTGAGCCTGATCTGGCTGGTTTAGCTCCTTCACTTCATCTGGACGCCTCCGAGTTAGTATTAACTAGTTGGAACAAGGTTCCTGGGTTCTCCTTGCAGTTCCTAGTGGGTAAGGCTCAGCAGTGTGCCAAGGACGGATGTTGGGTCATGTTCAATGCCATCCTCGCTCTGTGCATATATGGCATCATTCTGTTCCCCAATATGCCCGATTTTGTTGACTTCGACGCATTTCATATCTTTGCTTCAGGGAATCCAGTCCCTACCCTGATAGAAGATGTATACCATTCTATCCACTACAAAAACGAGAACAGGAGGGGGAAGAATGTCTCGTGCTGCGTACCCTTGCTTTATAAATGGCTTGATAGCCATCTGCCCAAGAGGGGTCCTTTTGTCTTGTCTGCAGCCACAGCCGAGTGGCCTGAGCGTCTGATGAGTTTATCTGTAGAGGATATTGACTGGTTCGACAGAGATAGGTTGGGTACTGAGGTGATCTTCAGCTGTAGCGGGTTTCCAAATGTGCCTTTGATAGGCAGGAAGGGCTGTATAAACTACAATCCATCGTTGTTGGTCCGACAGTTCACGTATGCTTTGAGAGCTCCGCCTAAGCATGAAGAGGTAAAGGAATCTCTATACCTCACTGGTCTTCTAGAGGGGGATCTGTTGTCCAAGCTTCAGCACGCGTGGAATGCTATCAGTAAGCGAGGAAAGCCTTTGCTGGGAAAAAGCAACAATCAAGCCTACCCTCTGTACGTGACTTGGGTCAGAGCTAGGGCAGATGCTATAGGGATGCTGTTTCCTCATGCCAAGCCAGAAAGCCCTCCAATGATCGAAGAGCCTACTACTGTCCCCCTTCAGCAGCATAATCAGGTGTTGGCTGAGTGGGATGAATTGAAGCGGGCGAATGAGGAACTAGAGAAGGAATTGGCTCAGCTCCGAAGCGAGAGGAACGAAGCCGTTCATTCTTTCAAAAGGCAGATAGAGTTGGTGAACCAGCTAGGTACAGACCTTACTAAGCAGATAGCCAAGCGTGAACGCATGGGTCAAGACTTCAAAGCTGTCAACGACGTACTGGCTACGAAGAAATAGCACTTGGACGAGGCATATCGGAGGATATCCAAGTTCAACCAGCACTGGAAGGCTTCTCGGGCCACCAGGAAAGAGCGGGAGGATAAGCTGATGCTACAGATCTCCAAGCTGGAAGCCCAGGTGAAGGACAGTGAGAAGAGGTTTGATGAAGAAACCGCCCGCAGATACGCCACTGAAGGCCAGCTCAACAAAGCTCTCGCTAACCTGAAGGAGCGCAAGCTGACATTTGAGTCCAAGAAGTGGAAGCTAGAAGATTGCTTCGGCGAAGGAGCATGGGAAGATTCGATCGAAGGTCTTCAGTATACCATTGTGCAAAGGGAGTTACTCGTCGAGGGGTTGCTCACTCTGCCGGATCATCCAGAAACGAAGGAGTTGTTAGAAGAGTATCGCGCCCGTGGCCGTACTTGACTATTTGTATTCCTTTTGTTTTGATCATTGTTGTATGCTAACCATCACCAAGCTTGTTGGTTGAGGTCACGCTGTTGATTCATCTTGTACTCGCTGATGCTATGTACTGCCTTGATAGGCTTTCTTTATATATGAGATTGTTGTTTCCCTGATTGGACCCGGACTTATTATTATTATTATTATCAGCACTGGCACTCAGGTACTAGGATCGGGGGAGATCTCCCTAACACACAGACACACGCATGCATCTGCATGAAGAATTTTCATGACGAGCATTTTATTGTTTTTCCTAACCCTTTTGTGTTTCCCAGGTTTTTCAGGTTTACAGGTTGTCCCAGGTTGTTTCCGGTGGTTCCAGGATTGATCAGAGACTAATTCACCGTTATCCGACTAGAGCTAATCAGACCAGGATCATGGATCAAGTGCAAACTGATGTTCAGGAGCTCCGCGAAAGGATGGATCGCTTCATGGAGCTCATGCAAGTGGTCGCCAATGGCCAGGACCAGCTCAGAACTTTGGTTCAGCCTTTGATCTCAAGGGTTGATAGCAACGGCGTGCTCCACAGTGGGACCGTGCCTACTCCTCCACCAGTTGAAACTCCGCAGAATGGTGTCCCCGTGACCGGGGGCAACGGCAGTGCTAATGGCAATGTGATGGCCAACATCGGACTCAATACGGCGGGCGTCGGTAATGGGAGTCTGGGAGCCAATGTCAATGTCGGGCCAGGCAACGGCAATGCAGGCGTCGGGAATCTGTTTTTGCCTCAGCCATGGCTAGAGGATCGTCAGGATGATGTGTTCTCTCAGAAGGGTGCTGAAGGGGAGCTGAATGCTGAAGCGCGACTTAGATTCAAGGCACTTGAAGATAAAATGAGAGATATCGAGAATCAGAATACTTTGGGCGTTGATATGTCCAAGCTGGGATTAATTGCTGATTTCAAGGTGCCCCCCAAGTTCAGGGTACCTGACTTTGAAAAATATAAGGGCACCACTTGCCCTCGTGTCCACCTGAGTTCGTATTACAGGAAGATGTCTGCTTATTCCGAAGACGAGAAGTTGTTGATGCACTTCTTCCAAGACAGTCTTTCCGGGTCATCCCTCGAGTGGTACATGGGTCTGGAGCCCACTAGTGTGCGCACATGGAAGGATCTTGCTGAAGCATTTGTGCACCATTACCAGTACAATAGCGACTTGGCCCCGAACCGAGTCCAGCTGCAGAACCTGTCGCAAAGGAATAATGAAGGATTTAAGGAGTACGCCCAGCGGTGGCGTGAGTTGGCCGCTCGGGTTCAGCCGCCGATGGTTGAACACGAGCTCGTGCAGATGTTTGTTGCCACCCTCTAGGGGGTTTACTATGAAAAGTTAGTCAGCGGTATGTCTGGGACATTCTCGGCTCTCATTATCATGGGTGAGCACGTCGAGAATGGGGTCAAGATCGGGAAAATTCAAGGTGAGTCATCCTCAGCAGGAGGAGGTGGAAAGAAACCTTATGCTGGCAAGAGACGAGAAGGAGATGCGAGCGCTGTGACCAACGCTCGAAGGAAGGGCAAAGGCCCTCAGCAGCATGTAGCCAGTATAAATATCCCGGCAGCTCTGCAGCAGCAGCAGCAACCGAATCAACAGGGATATAGAAAGTACCAGAATCGGGCATCTTTGGCAAACCGTCACTTCGAGGCACCGCCCATGTCGTATGCGCAATTGTTACAGACTTTGCTACAACTTCAGTTGGTCCAGAAGAGGACGATGGCTCCCTTGACAGGGGCACCTCTGCCGGGGTACGACGCCAATGCCACTTGTGATTTTCATTCAGGGGCACCGGGCCACACAATCGAGAACTGCAAAGCCTTCAAGCACAAGGTGCAGGACTTGGTGGATGCCAAGATCATTAACTTCTCCGATAATGTGCCCAATGTCACGAAGAATCCTATGCCAAATCATAGGGGAGGCGGAGTGAACGCAATTATCGAGGAAGAGAGCGTAGATCTGTTAACTGATGTCAGAGATCTGAAGACGCCGCTTAGCTTCGTTAAAGCTAAGTTACTGAAAAGAGGGTTCTTTCCAGGGTGCGGAGAGTTATGTATGGACTGTGCCACACATTCTGATGGATGTGAGCAGTTGGTAGAAGGAATTCAAAGTCTGATGACTGAGGGGATTCTGCAGTTTAGCCGGAGGGCTGAAGGTGGATCAGGAGAGGTAGTGTTGAAGCAGGCCGATGAAGTTGCCACCATCACCATCCCTCGCCGGCCAATAACTATTTCGGCGCCCAGACCGCCTACAATTACTATTACCAAAGTTGGGCCGATACCCTTCGAGAGCACTAACGTTGTCCCGTGGCATTATGGGGCTGAAGTCTATTGCAACGGACATAAGTTGGAGCTGGAACCGTATGGGATGACTGTGGAGAACCTTGCGGGAATCAGTGGTATTACTCGCAGCGGAAGAGTATTTGCACCGCCAGAGGTCGGGGCAGATAAAGCGGTCAGAGCTGATGCGGCCGATAAAGGCAAAAGTAAGGTCGTCGAAGAGGTCCCGTGTGGGGTAGAAAAAGACTTGCTTGTTAAAGATGCCGAGGAGTTTATGCGGTTGATTAAAAAGAGTGACTACAAGATTGTAGACCACCTCCATCAGACGCCCTCGAAGATTTCCATTCTCAACCTGTTGCTGTGTTCTTAAGCACACCGCAATGCGCTGCTGAAGGTGTTGAACGCCGCATACGTACCGCAAGAAATATCGGTGAATCAACTAGAGGAGGTTGTAGCCCACGTAAATGCTGGGAATGGGCTAGGGTTCACAGACTTAGAGCTGACGCCAAAAGGGAGGAATCACAATAGCGCCCTGCATATATCGATAGAGTGTAGGGGCACAATCATGTTGCACGTGCTGGTGGACACGGGTTCGTCGCTTAATGTCCTTCCGAAGAGGGCGTTAATGAAGTTGGACACTCGTGGAGTGCTCTGCACACCCAGTGATCTGGTTGTGAAGGCGTTCGACGGAACTAAACGCCACGTTTTTGGGGAGGTGACCTTGCCAATCCAAGTCGGTCCGGAAACGTTCAACGCGGTCTTTTATATTATGGACATCATGCCTGCTACAGTTGTCTCTTGGGCCGGCCGTGGATCCATGCTGCTGGTGCCGTGACCTCCATGTTGCACCAAAAGCTTAAATATGCTGTCGGGGGAAGCATCGTAACCGTGTGTGGCGAGGAAGACATAATGGTGAGCCATTTGTCGTCCTTCAAGTATGTGGAAATGGATGGCAAAATCTATGAAACTCTTTGCCAAGCATTCGAAGCTGTCAAGGTGAAGGAAGTAGCTCCTGTAGTCACAGAAAAGCCAGAGATGACTCTCTCCTCGTTCAAGGAGGCTCGGGCCGTTGTCCAAGCCGGATCTACCCCAGGCTGGGGGCGAATTTTGGAGATACCCAACAAGCAGGATAAGTTTGGATTGGGATATTCTCCCGGAGCTAAAGCTTCTTCTTCGTCTAGCAGTGCGTCTCGAGGTAAAGGGCCGATCCAATTTACCAGTGGTGGAGTGATTTTCGAAAGCATCAACGCGGTGTCTGAAGACAGCGGGGATAGTGATTGTGACCTCGACTCTTGGATCCAGCCAAGCAAGCCAGGCGAGGGCCTCAACAATTGGACCATCAAGGATATCATTCAGATGACAAGTGAAGAGTAATGATTTACTTTTTCCAATCATTGTACAACCCTATGTCCTACCCGGGGCATAACGGTTTTATTGTCAGGGCCTTGTTGGATTATGTACATGCATTTTGTTAATAAATCAAAGGCGGTTTCTTCGTATTCAAATTTTGTGATCTCTATTATTCCTGTTTTATATTCGTTTTGAAAAACAGTAAAATGGCAACGGGGTTTGTGCTAACCTGCACATCCTTGTTTTAAACTTAACCTTTGTTATTGCAGGATTCACATAACAGATGACATCGACTCTGGACCTTCTACGACTCACTTCGACTTTGATTGCCCGATGTATCAAGCTGAAGAAGAGATTGATGAAGACGAAGAACTTCCTAAAGAGTTGGCCCGCTTGTTGAAACAAGAGGAGAAGGTTATTCTGCCTCACGAGGAGGATATCGAAATCGTGAACCTGGGTTCTGAAGAGCTCGTTAGAAATGTCAGGATAGGGGCCGCATTGCAAAGTGATGTCAAGCAGAGATTGGTCGAGATGCTAAGAGAGTATAGTGACGTCTTTGCTTGGTCATACGAAGATATGCCCGGACTTGACACGGATATCGTGGTCCACCACTTGCCGCTACGAGAAGATTGCCCTCCCGTTAACCATAAGCTTAGGAGGACGAGACCAGATATGGCCGTTAAGATCAAAGAAGAAGTGCAGAAACAACTTGATGCTGGCTTCTTAGCGGTCACCACTTACCCTCCGTGGGTCGCCAACATAGTGCCTGTACCAAAGACGGACGGTAAGGTACGAATGTGCGTCGATTATCGGGATTTGAATAAGGCGAGCCCTAAAGATGATTTCCCGTTGCCTCATATCGATGTGTTGGTCGACAACACATCCCAGTTCTCCGTGTTTTTGTTCATGGATGGCTTCTCCGGTTACAACCAGATCAAGATGACGCCGGAGGACATGGAGAAAACGACGTTTATCACTCCCTGGGGAACATTTTGCTATAAGGTAATGCCTTTCGGTCTGAAGAACGTAGGGGCCACTTACCAACGAGAAATGGTAACTTTGTTTCATGACATGATTCATCATGAGATTGAAGTCTATGTTGATGACATGATTGCGAAGTCCCAAACGGAGGAGGGACATCTGGTCAATTTGCTGAAGCTTTTTGAGAGGCTTAGGAAATTCAAGTTGAGGCTGAATCCTAACAAATGTACTTTCGGAGTACGGTCCGGAAAGTTACTGGGGTTTATTGTGAGTGAACGAGGCATTGAGGTTGATCCTGCGAAGATAAAAGCGATACGAGAAATGCCAGTGCCGAGAACAGAAAAAGAAGTTCGTGGTTTCTTGGGCAGAATAAACTACATTGCGAGGTTTATCTCTCAACTCACGGCCACGTGTGAACCGATGTTGAAGCTTTTAAAGAAAGATCAAGAGATTACTTGGAATGAGGATTGCCAGAGGGCATTTGACAAGATAAAGCAGTATCTCCAAGAACCTCCAATCTTGATACCCCTAGTGGCTGGACGGCCATTAATCATGTACTTGACAGTTCTTGAGAATAGTATGGGGTGTGTTCTCGGTCAGCACGACGAGACGGGCAGAAAGGAGCATGCCATTTACTATTTGAGTAAAAAGTTCACAGACTGTGAATCTCACTACTCGATGCTGGAGAAGACGTGTTGTGCACTAGCCTGGGCTGCCAAACGTTTACGACAGTACATGCACAATCACACCACCATGCTAATTTCGAAGATGGATCCGATCAAGTACGTCTTCGAGAAGCAGGCTCTTTCGGGCAGGATTGCCAGGTGGCAAATGGTGTTGACTGAATATGATATTCAGTATGTTTCCCAAAAGGCCATCAAGGGAAGCGTATTGTCTGATTACCTTGCCGAACAGCCGATCGAGGATTACGAGCCGATGAAATTTGAATTCCCTGATGAGGATATCATGTTTCTCAAAGCGAAGGATAAAGATGAGTCGTTGCCCGACGAGGGTCCAAATAGGAAATCCCAGTGGAAATTGATATTCGACGGGGCGGTTAATTCCTACGGAAGTGGCATTGGGGCGATCAGCACAACCCCCCACGGAACCCACATCCCGTTCACTGCGAGACTGACATTTCCAGTCACCAACAATGAGGCGGAGTACGAAGCATGCATCATGGGTCTAGAGGAGGCAGTTGATTTGAGAATTAAGAACCTAGACGTATATGGTGATTTGGCGCTTGTGATCAACCAAATTAAAGGGGAGTGGGAGACTCGCCAATCGAATTTGGTGCCGTACATGAACTATGCCAGAAGGCTGCTTCCGTTCTTTGATCGAGTGGAACTCCATCATGTGCCCAGAGCGGAAAATCAGATGGCTGATACCTTAGCCATGTTGGCTTCAATGTATAAAGTCAATTTTTGGAATGAGGCTCCAAGAATTGTACTATCCCGTCTTGATAGACCTGCATTTGTCTTTGCAATCGAGGAAGCCACCGATGGCAAGCCATGGTTCCATGACATCCAGACTTTCCTTATGACTAAGGAGTATCCTGCGGGTGCGTCAACCCAGGATAAGAAGACTCTGAGGAGGCTGTCTGGAAATTTTTATCTCAATCCTGATGGAGTGTTGTATAAAAGAAACCACGATCTCGTGCTACTCAGATGTGTAGATGAGAAAGAGGCAAGCATGCTCATGGAAGAAGTCCATGAAGGCACATTTGGTATGCACGCCGGCGGGCATGCTATGATGAGAAAGATCCTGAGAGCAGGATACTACTGGCTGACGATGGAATCAGATTGCTTTAAATTCGCGAAGAGATGTCATAAATGCCAGATTTATGTTGATAAAGTTCATGTGCCGCCGCGCCCGTTGAATGTCATGTCCTCCCCGTGGCCGTTCTCCATGTGGGGCATCGACATGATAGGCAAGATCGAGCCCACTGCATCTAACGGTCATCGCTTCATTCTAGTAGCTATCGACTACTTCACCAAGTGGGTGGAGGCAGCCTCGTATGCTAATGTGACCAAGCAGGTGGTGGCTAAATTCATAAAGAGGGACATCATCTGTCGTTACGGAATTCCCGAGCGGATCATTACTGATAATGGTTCGAATATGAATAACAAGATGATGAAGGAGTTGTGCCAGAGTTTCAAGATTGAACACCACAACTCATCTCCTTACCGGCCGAAGATGAATGGCGCCGTTGAAGCGGCCAACAAGAACATAAAGAAGATTGTTCAGAAGATGGTTGTGACCTACAAAGATTGGCACGAGATGCTGCCGTTTGCACTGCACGGTTATCGTACGATGGTACGTACGTCAACCGGGGCAACTCCTTTCTCCTTGGTGTACGGTATGGAAGTTGTCCTACCGTTGGAAGTTGAGATTCCTTCTTTGCGAGTTTTGGTTGATGTGAAACTCGACGAGGCAGAATGGATTACGAACTGACTGAACCAACTCAGCCTGATGGACGAGAAGAGGTTAGCATCGATTGCGCATGGTCGTCTATACCAAAGCCGAATGAAGAAAGCTTATGATAAGAAGGTGCGTCCTAGAAGCTTTCAGACGGGTGATCTTGTCCTGAAGAAGATTCTTCCTCCACACTCCGATCACCGGGGCAAGTGGACTCCGAATTACGAAGGTCCGTACGTCGTTAGCAAGGTCTTCTCGGGAGGAGCTTTGTTGTTATCCACGATGGATGGTGAAGATTTTGCATCCCCGGTGAATGCGGACGCAGTTAAAAAATACTTTGCTTGAAAGCGACCCGCTGGACAAAACAGGAGAGTCCAGGCAAAAATGGGGCATCCCGGCGAACCAAAAATAGAAGAAAAGGTTCGGGCAAAAATTAGGGATATAAATTGAAAAATGTACACCCGCGAAGTCGAAAACCTACACTGGGCGGCTTCGGCAAAAAAGGGTATCTCGGTGAACTGAAAACCCGCAAAGGGCGGTTCACGCAAAAGTTAGGGATTTGAAAAAGCAAATGACTGCGTTCTGCGTGTGGACTTTCTTTGTTTAGTGGTTCGGAAGACCTGAGGGCCGTTTATCTGAATCAATCTCCTCCGAAGCTGAAGCGTCGGAGAGGTATCGAAGTCGAGTGGGTCATAGAGGGATCAACTCATGGTGTTCGTCTACGCCTCGTTGCCGACATTTGTATATACTGATGTATATTTATGTTTTATTTTTGCGCGGCTTCCTCATTCCAGGAGCTTGCCTCTGGTGTAAAACATTTTTACCCGTTCAGGGGTTCGTTATCAATAAAATGCATACCATTCAACAATTTTTTTCGTCTGTTTAGAATTTATCCGTTTTGTTTGCGAAAAAGAACGCCGATGTTTTTGATAAAATGCGCATACATAAACTTACTGGCTTAGGCCACTGATTGTTGAAACAATGATTGCTTGAACACTGTCACGAGATAATAACCTTGATAGGTCCCTTTGAAAAGGGTATTTTGTCTGTTTGTTTGTGTTGTTACAGGTGTAGCATATTCCAGACAGTGCGCCGTGCGCATCCCGAAGAAGGATGATTCCTCCTTCTCCATCAGAGTTCAGCCGCCTCTCCCCGCAGAGTCTGAACGCGAGATTACGAGCATTGATATGTCTCCCCAAGCAGAGATGATTCTCTCCCCAGTCAGATGCATCCTGAAGGAACGTCATCTCCTCAGCTGAGTCAGGCGCCGAAGCGCGTGTTCATCCCCCAGCACCAGGTCACAAGTGCAGGTTTCGTAGGAAACCATTTGTTCACTGAAGTGTGCAGCAACTGATGGTGCAAGACTGAAGTCTCCAGCGGAATTGAAATTCCCCACCAGAGTCGTACTCTCCCCCGAAGTAGGATGATTCCTTCTTCCCCAGCGAAATTGAAATTCCCCACCAGAATCGTACTCTCCCCCGAAGTCGGATGATTCCTTCTTCCCCAGTGGAATTGAAATTCCCCACCAGAGTCGTACTCTCCCCCGAAGTCGGATGATTCCTTCTTCCCCAGCGGAATTGAGATTCCCCACCAGAGTCGTACTCTCCCCCGAAGTCGGATGATTCCTTCTTCCCCAGTGGAATTGAGATTCCCAACCAGAGTCGTACTCTCTCCAGCGAAGCAGAATGATTTCTCCTTTCTCAGCCGAGTTTGCAGATACCCAAGAGAGCCGAATCCTTGGAAGCTGCTCAAGCCATGATTGGTTCTCCCCAGTGGAGGGTTGAACAGCCGAAGTTGTTTCCCCACAGAGTCGTCATCTCCAGAGAAGTAGCCATGAAGGCCAGGCAGTTTATTCCCGCGATCGACGTCGCTTTCCCTCAGCAGGTCTAAGTTCTCGTAGAGCTTCATTCCCCCGCAGCAGTCAACTGAAGTTGTCGCCCCCGCAGCAGTCAACTGAAGTTGTACCCCCTGCAGAGTCCAATTGAGATTGGCGTGACCTGGTTCTCCTCAGCAGGATGATTCCTCTATCTGATTAGTTCTTTCTCCTTGACAGGAGGATTCTCCCTTCGGCATTTATTTTGCTAACGGGATCGCATCATATTGCATGATTGCATAGCATTTATCATAAACGCATAGCATTTCCAGTGTGTGGAGCATTGTTCCATTGCCGAAGCATATGCATAATAAACATGATCTAGGTTGTTACCGTTCTTGTTTCGCAGGTGTTCCGCCGCAGGATCGGTTGCTCAGGATGATTCCTGACATTCTCCCCAACAAAGTCGCTTGCTCAAGATGATTCTTGAAGTCCCCAGCGAAGTCTTCAGTTCAATATGATCTTTGAATTCCCCAGCAGGGTCGTTTGCTTAAGATGATTCTTAAGTACCCAGTGCAGTCTCCAGAGTTGCGTACTCAAGTTGATACTTAGAGTCCCTAGTAAAGGTTGCCCGGGATGATTCCTGAAATCCCCAACAGAGTGTTTGCTCAGGATGATTCCTGAAATCTCCAGAATGGTTATCGGTTCAAGATGATTCTTGAAGTCCCCGGCGGAGCTATTTTTCCAAGATGATTCTTGAAGTCCTCAGCAGAGTTGATTCATCCAGAATGATTTTTGGATCCCCGAAGCGGAGTTACTTGACAGTTCTCCAGAATCCCCAGCGGAGGGGCGTTACCCCCAGCAGGTTTTTGAACGGCGAAGTTGAAACCTCCTTTGAAGACTCCATGATTGAAGTTTGACCGTGTTAATGAAGCAGTTCTCTCAGCTGATGCGGAGTGCCTGATGGCAGAGGTTTAGATATTCCCAGTTGGCTCATGATTGACCAAGAATTCTATTCCTGACTTGCTGATGAAGTCCGGCTGATGCCCGACAAGTTCTTTGAATTCCTGATGGCATGATCAACCTGATGGTTGAAGTCCGGCTGATGCCCGACAAGTTCTTTGAATTCCTGATGGCATGATCAACCTGATGGTTGAAGTCCGGCTGATGCCCGACAGTTTCTTTGAATGCCTGATGGTTGAAGTTCGGCTGATGCCCGACAGTTTCTTTGAATGCCTGATGGCATGATCAACCTGATGGTTGAAGTCTGGCTGATGCCCGACAGTTTCTTTGAATGCCTGATGGCATGATCAACCTGATGGTTGAAGTCCGGCTGATGCCCAACAGTTTCTTTGAATTCCTGATGGCATGATCAACCTGATGGTTGAAGTCCGGCTGATGCCCGACAGTTTCTTTGAATGCCTGATGGCATGATCAACCTGATGGTTGAAGTCCGGCTGATGCCCGACAGTTTTCTTTGAATGCCTGATGGCATGATCAACCTGATGGTTGAAGTCTGGCTGATGCGGGACAAGTTCTTTGGATGCCTGATGGCATGATCGACTATGTATTACCAGTTACCGTGTGACCAACTCTCCAGCTAGTTGACGTGCAGCTATTATTTCAGCTTTCGAAGATTCGTTCCCATCAGAGTATCGCGTACTTGTGCAGTTGGCAAATTTCCGGGTTTATCGGTATTCAACCGTCTCGCACCTCGATTGGCTGAGAGTCGTTCGCCTCACCCAGTCAGGTTCAAGCCGTTTGAATAGGGGCAGCTGTTGTACCCCAAAATTTGACCAACATTTATTTACCTAGCTTGTGGTTCATCTCATTCATCATCTGCATCTCATTGATATGTGGGCAGAAGATCAAGAGGTATGATTACCCAGCAAGAGTTATGAAAGACTATGAAGCTAGCCAAGAAGGTTATTCAAGTGTTCAAAGGTTGATACCTTTGTCAGAGAACTCAAGAGATCCTTAGAGAGATTGGTTGAAGCCAAGGCTGTATGTCTCATAACTTGAGAGTTGTGGGGAGCTCCTCAGATGATTCTGAGGCTATGAGGATGGACTTGAAGCTTTGAGAAAGCTTATGAGATGTCTTGAAAGCCATCATGAAGCCTAGAGAGGTCATTGCACAAGAATTCAGAAGACTCAGCCATGAGTGGTGGAATTAGGGTTTGACTGGGTCAACCCTAGGTCAACTGATGATTTGGAGAGGGTTGAGACATAAACCAAGAGCCATGTGATCATGGATTGATGCATTGAGATGCTATAAGGAGGATTCCTAGACCAACTCATCATGATTGAAGAGTTTGAGAAGTTTCAAGCTAGGGTTTCTAAGGCTTGACAGTGTAAAATCCCCTAGTTTGATCCCTATCTTCAAGGCAGTTTAGCTCAAGATGTGATTGTCATCTCATCTTCCCCACAACATGAATGGTGTAGAGCTTGTTCTTAGATTTAATTTGAGTGCTAGAAGTCCTTGATAGGATTCGTAGAGCTCAAGTTATGACCTTGACAAGTTACAGGTCATCTGAGGTATGTGAATCTGGGTCCTTGAAAGTCACCAAACTTGCACCCAACTTTTGCCCTAGTAAGATGATTACTATGAATTCTTGGCCAACATGAATGTTGTTCCTCATCTTCTTAGCTTTCTAGAGAGTACTATAAGTCCTTGATAGGATTTTTAGAACTCAAGTTATGGCTTTGACAAGTCAAGGGCATTTTGGTCATTTGGATATTATAGGTCATTTCAAGCATAAGGCCATATCTCCTATTTTCAAGCTTCAAATGGAAAAATCTTCAACATCAAACTTTCTTAGAATGATGTTTTAAGGCTAGTAAGGAGTTCATGAGATGTTGAAAAGGCTTGTATCAAAAAGTGATGAAAATGACCTAAAATGGAGGCATAAGTTAAATAAGTTGAAATTGGAAATTGGAAATCCCAAGTTACACATCCAAACCATGTCATATAATAGGTCATTTTGACTCTAAAAGGCATTCTAAAAACAATGGTTCAGCCACAATTTTGATTTGAGGCCTAGATCATGGGGCTGCTTTGGAAATTGGTTGCTTGCATCTTAAGGTTCAAAGGCAAAACTTAAGAAAACTCAATGAACAAGTTAGTTATGCATCTCAACACCTCATAAATCTCATATGGGGAGAATTTCAAGTCAGTTACAAGGGTTGCAAGGGCTATGGCATGAGATAGCACATAAGGAGAAGTGAATTCATAAAATCATGACATGAGATTTCCAATTTCTCATGGGAAGGTTCTAGATGGTTCTAGATGATTCTAAACCACTCTATATAACCCATAGGACTTACTCAGATGCAAGGTTGGTGTAAGATTTGAGAGAAGAGAGAGTTGGTCATTTCACTTGCCTCCATTGCAAGTTGAAAGTAAATTCCCTATTCTGAACCATTTCCATCCATTCTTTCCATCTAAACACACTCCATTGATCATAGTGAAGCTGTGCAGATCAATTTGAGAGCAAATCCATGGTGAATTGAGAAATTGGCAATTGGATTTTCAAGGTAGCAAGTCAGAATCGAATTCTGAGATTCAAGCATTCTTCATCCAATCTTTTGCAAACAGTAGCAAGATCATCATCCAAGGAAACTTTTTGAAGAATTACAAGGCTTGAAGTGAAGGTTTTCACCATCTGTTGATCAAGAAATACCAGGTTTGCAAAATTCACTCTACACCATAATTTATGCATCTTTAGGTAGAATTGTTAGGTTAGAACTGTTAGAAACCAATAGGAGATGGATTTTGAGAAGTTTGAGAAGGATTGGTGAAGTTTCAGTTGGTGTCACCATTTTTATTTGAACCAAGAACTCGAGCTATAGTGAGTTATAGAATGAACTAGACATCAAGAATCAATCAGTGTGAGTTGGTGATTAATCTGAGGTAGTTAATTGCAAGAATGGTTGAGATGGATGATTGAGCATATCTTTGATCTTGGATCGGGTTTGAGAATTTAGGATGATTCAGTTGATTTTAAGATCATGGTTAGATTCAGGATGCAATTCTGGGCATGATAGGGTTTTAAATTTCAATTTTCCATGAAGAATTGATGAGGTTCGTGTTTGAGGAAGAAGGAGCTTGAAGCTCTGCATTTCCATGGCTTCTCTTGGAACCCTAGCTGGAGGTAGAAGACATACGCGTGGCCATTGGATCGTGGGCTGACTCTTGACTAAGACCAAGATCTCACGGTTGAGATTTAATTCCATTTGAAGAGGGAAAATCTGACCAGCATGAAACGCATCGTTTCATTAAAAGGACTTTGGGCTGGATTGCTAACAACACCCCATCTTCGTGGCCCACTTGGTTTTGAACTATATTTTGTTGCTTTATACACCGTTTCATTTTCTATTTTCTTTTCGTTTTCTAATTGATTTTCTGATGATGATTGGGCCTAGCACGCATGACTATCCACACCCCCACTTTAAGCCCATCATCCATAGTGAACTGCATCTGGTTACTAAAAACACCACATCATTTCATATTTTATTTTCTTTTTCTTTATATTTTTAAAACCTTTGAAAAAATCATAATAAATAGGAAATTAATGATTTTTGCATGGGGATTTTTTCTCCCATTTCATATTCATGTCTAGAAAATTGTCAAATAAAAATATTTGCATTTCATGCATTTTTAATATTTTTTGTATATTTTCCATTTTAATAGCTTTTTTAATTCTTTTATGTTGATACATGAATTTGTAGAATTTTGTTTAGCTAGTTCCCTTAGTATTTTTAGGCCATTATTTTTAGGATACTTAGATTAGGACTTTAGCTCTCCCCTGGATTTATTCCATAATTTTGTGATGAATTTTAGAGTAGTTTTGCTTAGATGACATTAGGTTGTATAGAATTAGGTCAATCCTTAACATAGGTCCACAATAACACTAGAATTTTGGGTTTCTAGGTCAAGTCAGACATTGGGGCATATAAGGGTAGATATATAAGATCCCCTAGAAATTATATTAGGTTTTAATATAGTAATATACTATTTTTAGATGATTTTTGTAGTTGATGATTGTTTGTGTTGCCCTTGTGGGCTTGAATTTTTGTTTGCTTTGCTTTGTGGGCTTGGAGAGCTTGGTATTGCTCGGAGTAGCATTGAGGAGCATAGTAGGAGCATTGAGGAGCATTGAGGAGCTTGAGAGCTTGATCTTATTTGTTTTGTTGATTGTTTTAGGGTTAGGGATTAGGAAGAGTTTAGACCTAGTCAACTTCTTTCTTAAGCATGGATGGTATCTTTCACCTCCATTCCTCCCTATGATTCAAAGTCCTTCCTTGGTATACACCTCTCTCCTTTGGAGGGATAAGTGATCGTACCTAGGAAGTAGAACTTTTGAGGGAACCATTCCTTTGATGTTGAACCCTTATAGGCCACCTTTGATGGTCAATAAGCAGTTCAAGGTCCCAGCTTATCCAGTAAGTAATCTCCTCTGGTTTGAGTATCTTGAGAGATGTTGAGCTTGAGTGTGAAGATGAAGACCCCTTGAAGGTGCTTAAAGACTGAAGGATGAAGTTGATACTTCTAAGTGATTGAAGATTACTCTAAGCAGCTGAAGCTTGCAAGAAGAGAAGACCAAGTTGTGACTGGAAAAGCAGGAAGAGCTGAAGCTTGAAGAACAAAGGAAGTTGATACTTACTTTGATACCTGGAGACCCTGAAGGGATCAAGTTGATACTTGTGGTTAACAGTGAAGCCTGAAGGTGGAACTGATCAAGGAGCTGAAGCTTGAAGAGAAGATAGGTTGAAACTTATGTTGAAGGGTTGAAACCTGGAAAAGCAAATTGATATTTGTCAAGAGTGATGGAAGTCTGAAGACTGAGTTGCTGTTGGAAGAGCTGAAGCTTGAAGTTGAGAGAGGAGTTGCTTTCTTCTATGTTTTCTTTTCTGTATTGATGTGTTTTGTTTTGACTTGCTTGCTACATTAGAATAAGTTCATATCTAGACTAGAGTTAAGCTAGGAGCATGATTGCACTAGAGGTTGAGTTGCTCCCTCTGCTTGTATTGTTACTGTGTGGCTTTGCTTGCGGGTATTCGGTAGAGCCCTGCTCCCTTGCCCATATGGTTAGCTTGCCTGATGGCATTTCATTTTATTTTCTTCTGTATGATTGCAGTTTACTGTATCTTGCTTGATAGCATGTTGTTTAGTTCAGTATGATTACTGTTGTCCATTCTGGCTTGAGGTTAAGATGAGCTTGTGGAGGCTGAAGCCCCACACACATTTCATCCCTCACTTGCATTGCATGCATTTTACTGTTAAGCTGATGCTTTGTCTGTTTTGGTGTATCATTGACATGATCCCTTAGGACTCTCATTTCCTTTGATAAGGAATTGATGATAGAACTTTAGGTTGAAACCTATGCATGACAACTTCTAGGATTTCCCTATTCAAACCTCAACCATAGGATGAATCCTTGGCATGACAACAGTAGGACTTGATAGTCTCCCTCCTAGTTGGGCCTGTTCTCTTCTCATCTCAAAACAGTTTAAGATACAGTAATCATGAATGATTTCTTTCGTACGTTACGAGCCTTAAGATGTCTGAGAAAGGATTGTGGGAGAGTTTATTTTCCACATTCTGGATGTTTAGTATGGTACCCTTTGGGTGACATGCGACGCATTCACTCTCAGGTCGTAGTCTCTAGTGCGATTGAAATTGCAAACACAATAAAAAACACTTCTTTCGTAAAAGACAGGAAATAAACCGTAGTTTCCCGAACTACGTGAGCTCTGATCTCTCGTACCTGTTGAGAGTACGTAGGCACAATACTGATGTATTGGCAAGCTACCTTCCCCCATAACCCGTCGTAGTTCGAACTACGTTGACTCTGATTTCTCGTTCTCTGATGAGAATACGTAGGCATAAAGTGCGACGCTTTGCCGAGTCATTTTCTTTTCTGTTTAAGCCAGCCTTGATAGGTAGATAGATACACCAACCCGTCCAGTAATCACAACAAGCGTGGATCCCGTCGAGTACGACGGGCGTGAGGGGTGCTAATACCTTCCCCTTGCGTAACCGACTCCCGAACCCAGACAATGGTTGCGACGACCTTGTCTTACCCTTTTTCGTTAGGTTTTTCCGATCGTTTCCTTTCCCGCTCTGAGGGATATATAACGAAAGGTGGCGACTTTTCTGTTGTGCCGGCACCTTATTTTCGCGCAAGCGACAGTTACCTCTTTGTTTTCAGGTATATCTTCAGCAAACAGTTGATTTTACTTTGCTCGCGAGGTATTTAGACCCCGACAAATGATGTTATATCCCTTTAGCATGTGATATCCAGATCACGATAGATCTTTTAATTGATGTGTTCATCCTACCATTTGTTCTCCAACAGAGGTTCTTGTTTAAGTGTCTCTTTCCCCAGCAGAGGTTTCTTGTGAATTGTTGTCAGATTCACTTCTCAGCTTCATGTTGAGCCGGCCTTCGGGTTCGATGCTCTCTTTTATTTAGCGAATGCCTGCTTTGAATAGCAGATGATCTCAGGTTCGTGTTAAGCCGGCCTTCGGGTTCGATGCTCGCTTTTATTTAGCGAATGCCTGCTTTGAATAGCAGATGATCTCAGCTTCGTGTTGAGCTGGCCTTTGGGTTCAATGCTCGCTTTTATTTAGTGAATTCCTGCTTTGAATAGAAGATGATCTCAGCTTCGTGTCGAGCCGGCCTTCGGGTTTGATGCTCGCTTTTATTTAGCAAATTCCTGCTTTGAATAATAGATGATCTTAGCTTCATGTTGAGTCGGCCTTCAGGTTTGATGCTCGCTTTTATTTAGCAAATTCCTTCTTTGAATAACAAATGATATCAACGTCGTGTTGAGCCGGCCTTCGGGTTCGACGCTCGCTTTTATTTAGCGAATGTGTGCTTTGAATAGCAGATGATCTCAGCTTTGTGTTGAGCTGGCCTTCGGGTTCGATGCTCGCTTTTATTTAGCGAACGCCTGCTTTGAATAGCAGATGATCTCATCTTCATGTTGAGTCAGCATTCGGGTTCGATGCTCGCTTTTATTTAGCGAATGCCTGCTGGTTAGCAGATGTTCTCAACTTTGTGTTGAGCCGGCCTTCGGGTTCGATGCCTGGTTTGTTTAACAGACGCCTAATGGTGATATCAGATGATCTTTCCGACTTAGTGCCGTTGCTTACGCGTTAGCAAATGTTTCTTTTGACTGCATGTCGAGACTTCTTGATTCGTAATCGGTTAGCTTGTTGCCATTGCACCTATCAGATTCAGTTATTTCCGGAGATTTTTGTTCCCAATGACAAGTTTGCAGTTCTATTTCTGCGGTTGGAAAATTTCCGGGTGCTTTGGTATTCAACCGTCTTCTACCTGGAATGTTTGAAAGTCGTTCACTTTTCATCCTTTTAGGTCCAAGTCCCTTGAATAGGAGCAGCTTTTGTACCCCAAAATTTGACCAACCGTTTCATGTACTTGGCTTATGTTTTCTTTTTATTTTGTGTTTTTGCATAGCATAACATTTGTTCTTGAGACAGGGAATCAAGGGTTTTCTGTGGCTCAGAGTTCTCTCTTAGTGCAGGAGTCTAAATAACGAGCATCAGAGACTCCGACATTTATTTTGCCCGACGATCGAGCGGTCGATTTTATTTTGCAAGTTATTTTCAGCTCAAGAGGCAGCATTCAAGCTATCTCCAGCATTCTCACAGTTATAGTATTCAAGAGCAAGTTTCAGAGGCTAGACAGGGCTTAGAACGGTTGAAAACAGACACTTGTGCACTTTTCCCTCCAAAATATGCCAAAATTCAAATTTTTAAGGTGTTAACCGATTAACCAATGCAGAATCAGGTCAATATTGAATTTTTGAGGGTGTTAATCGATTAACCCAAATGGTTAATCGATTAACCAAGGCAATTTTCTACTCTGCACGTGAATTTTCAATAGAATTCACTTTGGGGTCAGTTTTGATCACATGAGAATTGATTTCACACCAGAAGAAGGATCTAGAACCACTTTCAATTTTTATTAGTTTTCAGATTAATTCAAATTCCTTCCAATTTTCCACTCCTAATCCCATTCCAATTTTCATAACCACACTCCAAACCATCATTCTATTCCTAACCTAGAGCATATTTAAATTATTTGCTTCAAACCTCACACAATCAATCCAAATAATTTCATTTCATTTTTTAGAATTCACTCACTCTTGAATTTTGCTCTCAACTTTTCCATCTCCCAAACTCCATTAGAGCTCTCACCTTGAATTCTTTGATTCTCCATTGGAATCATTGAACTCTAGAGTTAAACCTCCATCTTTCATCCATATTATCTCTAATTCTCCATTCAATTTTCGTGCTACTGTGGATCTGAATTTTGAAGTGGATCTAGAAGAGCTTATTTGGATTATTTTTTCTTAATTTTGGTGGATCTTCATTTATAATACAAGAACTCACTTGGATCTTGAAGGAATTCCAGATTTCTAGCTCGGATCTGCTTATTTCAAGTGAATCAACACTCACCATAGCAAATCTCCGCTTTGTAGGTTGGAAATTCTAGATCCGATTCTGTTTTTGACATTATGTGCATAGTCATCGTGTTGATCTTCATTTTTGATTTATTTTGTTGATTTTTGATCCATGTGATTTTTGATCTTGCTGTTTTAATGTGTTTACATGTTGATTGGATCACTGTTTTCTAGTTTAAATTCCTGCATAATTGATTATGTAATCATCTGGATTATTACATAAGTGATTATTTCCTGAAAGTGCTTTTGAGCTATTGTTTTCTGCTTCTGGTACAATGTTAATCGGTTAACCAGTTGCAGTACAAACTGGTTAACCGATTAACTAGTGTGAATTTTCAAATTTTCAAACATTTTTAAACAGGTTAATCGGTTAACCATATGTGTTAATCGATTAACACTGAACTAGAATGTCATATTTGTTGTTTTTCAAGCTTGTTTTGGTGCTCTCTCACTTTGAATCTTCATGGATCAGTATGATGCATTTGAGTGAGATGTTTTGGATATTGTGTCGCTATTCTTGATTGTTTAATCATGATTCATCGACACGCGTTGTTCGATTTCCACTTGAATGCATACTTTTATGGATGTTGTTCAAAGTGATGAGTGTTCATTTGTTTTGTTTAAGTTTGAAGAATTATTTGGTTGAGATGTGCTTGTGGTGGCTACTGTCCCACACTTTTTCCTCCCACTTTTCTTCGGGGATTGATGGCCGATGGTCGTAGGAGCTCGCTTCTCCTATTTCATCTCACTTTTGCTTGGACTTGTTTAAGTTTCTTATGCTTGCATTTTTATTTTGCTTTGCATCTCTTTGTTTATTTTCAAGAGGTTGAGATGTGCTTGTGGGGGTTGTTGCCCCACACTTTTTTCCTCCCACTTTTCTTTGTGTTGCATTTCGTGTTTGCATCTATTTCTTTCATCTCACTTGCGATTGACTTATCTTATGTTTACTTGGTTCCTTTGCCATGATTCCTTAGGATTCCTAGTCCCTTTGGGAGTAGGAGAGACATTAAGTGTTCAATCCAAGCATGCTAACATTAGGATAGTTCTTCCCTTCTTAATCTCAATCATAGGAGCACATTACATGATAACATTAGGGTTGAGTTAGTTTCCCCTTAGTCTTGTGTCCTCTCTTCTCATCTCAAAACTTCTTCAAAACATCTAATAAAGGATAACAAGTGTTGTACGCTACGAGCCTTAAGCATTTGCGAAATGATGATTGTGGGGTCTCCTCTCATACCGTCTAGAGTGTTTAGCGTATGTCCTTTGGATGATATGTGACGCATTCGCTCCTAAGTCATCGTCTTTAGTACAACATGAGTTACAAACTTAACTCAATTCATTTCTTTCATAAAATATTCAAAAAAATACATCAAATCTTTTTATCCTTCGGGATTAATTGAAAATCATTTATAAAAAGAGTGTTGTTAACTCTTGGTTCTACCGCAAACAGGTAACGCCTAAGTCTACAATGGTCGAGCAGCAATACACCTAATTGCTAGAACTAAGGTTTAACCCTACTCGGGTAAAACACTTGAACCAATCTGTGGTCGTGTCAGCCCGGACTACGTTTGCTCTAATTTATCGTACCAGACGAGGATACGTATGCACAAGACGACGATGTCTTGGCGAGCAATCTTCCCCACCTTCACGCGTAGTTTTTCGAACTACGTTGACTCTGACTTTCCCATTGCACGAGGGAGTACGTAGGCATAAAGTGGTGATGCTCTATCGAGTCTCTTTTCTTTTATTTCATACTGTAGTCTGTAGCTAAGATAGATAAACACCCTTTTGTTGTACCCCAAAATTTGCCCAACCTTTTCTTTACTTGGTTTATGTTTCATTTCATTGTTCTAGCATTTGCATTTGCATACCATTATTCATTTGCAGGGGATCAAGAGAAGAGTGCATAGCAAGAGAAGGTTACCAAGGGTCTAAGCCTAAGCAAAAGGTCTTACTCAGGTTATCAAGTGCTTACCATCAACAGGAGAAGGTCAAAGTTCTTTGAGAGAGTGGATGGATAGTTGTGGTTTATCGCCTATCTTGGAGGCCAATTGAAGATTATCAGGGGATTGTGAGTCCATGGTTATGGATGGAGAATGTTGTGGGAGATAATGGAGTGCTTTGAGAGCCATTATGGAGCTCATCCAAGTTGTTACATCATGTTCAAGAGGTTGCAGTCAAAGCATTGTACACCTAGGGTTTCATTTGCCTAGTGGAAGGTCCACTGAGGATTTGAAGTTGTTTGAGAATTGGTTTTAAGTCATTATGATAATGGAAAGTTGTGTTGAAGCATCTAAGATGATATTTCAAGATCACATCAAGAATAATCAAGAGTGTGAAAAGTTGCCAAGTTGGGGTTTCCAAGCTTGTCAGTGTAAAATCCCCTGTTTAGTGCCTAACTTCAAGACCACATATCTCAAGATTCAAGTTTCATCTCACTTTGATGTAAACATAAGCCTTGTAGAGCATGTTCTTATATTTCTTTTGAAGTTATGATGCTGACAAGTTATGGGTCCTCAGATGAATGTGTTTTCAGTCAACAAAAGTCAACCAACTTCCAAGGCACTTTTGACCTAGAATCATGTTTCACCTCAACTTTTGATGAACATGAAAGTTGTTCCTCATGATCTAAGCTTTCCAAAAAGTCCTAGAAGTCCTTCATCTCATTTGTAGAACTCAAGTTATGAGGCTTGCATGGCAGGGGGATTTTGGGAAAGTGAGATTATAAGTCCTTTTCATTATAGGTCCATTTCATCCATTTGCACACTTAAAATAAAATTTTTCCCAAAATGAGACTTTCTTGAAATGATCCCAACTCCATCCTTGAACACTCATTTGTCATGGATTATGGTTGGATGAAGAGATTGGTGAAGGAATTCCATGGAAATTTGAACTTAAATTCATGAATTGAATTAAAATGATTTTAATTCCTTTTTATACCATATTTGTGCATATTTTGATTCACTTCATCAAACTAAACACAATGCACCAAGAATTTTTGAGTTATGCAAGCTAGAATTCATGGAATTTCAAGTTACTTCAAGCATAAGCTTCACATCCAATTCCAACCATTGGATCAATTCAAGGATAAATTTGAGTCCACAAGATCAAATCACAATCCCAACAATTAATTTGAATCAGAAACAAGGCAATTGGAGTCAATTTTGCGCATGAACATGAAGCTTGAACTTGAAACTTTGGATTTTTCCAATTCACCATAACAGGCCAAATTTGGCCCCTAAATCATCATAGATCCATAATATAAAAGGTTAAGATGAAGAATGCACCTTTGTTCATGCAATTTAGTGCCCAGAGAGCAAGAATACAATTGGAATTTTCAAGAGCAAAGTGAAATCATGATTTTGGAATTCAAGCCAATTCAAGCTAAATCAAGATCATCATTCTCTTCCTTGATCTTCATTGAACGTTTCTGCATCTGTTTGTGCAAGCTCAAGCCAGTTAGAAGCCCCAACTGAGAGGCTCCGTTAGTTAATTTACTTTTCAATAATTCACTCTTAATACGCACCTATTGCACACCATTTTTGTTGCATATTGAAGTCCTACATATGTAGGCAAAATCTGGATAGGTTAGAGTTGTGTTTGATGCAATTCAGTTATGGTGCTTGATTCTTTGATTGTTTGTATCTACCTGTTCTTGCATGGAAAATTAATTTGGATGTTAGAATCATGATTTACACAGCACGGACTTTATATTGGTATAAGATTGCGAACATTTTGATGAGATTTTTGATCATCAACTCCGGCCAGGTGCGCCGGAGAAGACGACCGGAGCACAGTGCTCCGGCGTCTGGCTCTCCCCTCCGTTGCTTACGTGTGCTTGCCATGTAAGCTCGTTGAAATGTTGACTTTAGATGATCAACGAATGAGATCCATGCTGACCAACACACCTGTGCTTTGACCTGCCACATAGTTTAAGTGGCACGCAGCGTTTTGGTATTGGTTTCAGATTGTATTGGTTTGGGCTTAGTTCACTATCCATACTCCCCTACCAATTGAGCCCAGTGGAATGAACTGGAAAAGTTTCTATTTGCCACGCCCTCATTTTCTTTTTCTTTTTTATTCTGTTTTAGTTTTAATCATTTAAAAATAACTCCAAATGTTAATAAATTCCACAAAAATATTTTCCAGACACTTAATGTGTTAAATAAGTTTTGACATTTTTTATTTTCATTTTTGATTTATTTTTCAATTAAAATCAAATTAATTGTTTGGAGTTGTTTTTAAATTGATTTTTCTTGTTCATGTTTGTTCTTGATTTGTTTCTTGATCAATATTTCTCTCCAATGACTGAAATGTTTTCCACATATCCATGATGAGTTGAAGAATTTTATAGGATAATTTTACCCCTGGTTTAATCATTTTTGGTTTGACTTTTATGGCATTTTTTTTGACCCCCGATTCTTCCATTTCAAAGTGGTATACTGATCGGGAAAATAGCAAGTGTACTATTTTTACCAATTGTAGTAATAAGGGAAAAGTCCCAAGTATCGATCTCGAGGACTGCGTAGTAATTAATGGGATTTTTAGGATTCAAAGGAACAAAAGGTCTAGTGGTTTGTTTGGTAGCAGAGTAATATAACAAGTAAATAAAGACTTATAAATCAATCTAAGAACAGTGTTAGGGGAGTGGAGACGATGCGAGTAAAGACTATGTATGATTATTCTGCTATAATAGTTATTAACCTTAATTCATCAGTTGGCCAATTTAGTTTTCTTAATTCCTTAATGAAAACCCTTTGATGAGTTTCCTATACACTAATTCCTCAGTGTCCATGAAAAGCATCAAGCAATAGTTCCGACCATAAAATACGTGATACGGGATATCCTCATTCCTAAGCAATATCGACCATGATACTATTTTGCAAAAGTGTTAGGTTGACTTTCCCGACTAAAACCTAAGCATAATTCGAATTCTACTTTCCAATATGAATACGCATTAAGATCAATGCAAAATAAAATATATAAAGTTAATAACATAGTTCTCATAGAATAATCAAACAAAAGTCATTACATCACAACTTAGGACCACCCCCTAACAACTTGGGGTTTAGCTGCTCATATTCTTTGAAAACATAAATGCAATTAGAAATGAAAAGGGAAGATCATTACAATTCGCGTTGGATCCCTTGGATCATCAATTGCTTCCGCTTTTGATCGATCCTCTATTCTCCAGAAGAAATCTCTCCTCAGTTGTCAATCCTAATATCAATTCAAAAGTGTCTCCTACTTTCTAAAAAGTGACTCTTATATCAAAATTCAAATTACATCGCGAAATGTCTCAAATGCCCTTCGAAATAGGTCTGACAGTAAAAAATCAGAAAATATAATAATTTCACTCTCAGTGGCCCTGACACGGGCCGTGTTGTGCAACACGGGTGGCCGTGTCAGGCTGCTGACTCCTTCAGGGCGCGTTTCCATCTCCAAGGGCTGCAACACGGGCCGTGTTGCATGACACGGGCACCCGTGTTGTACGTCTGATTCCCCTTTTCTTCTGCTTTGGCCTACCCGTGTCTGCCAACCGTGTCCTCCATGACACGGGCCGTGTTGTGCAACACGGGTACCCGTGTTGTAGCTCTGACCTCCCTTTTCTGACTTTTCTTTGCCTCCGAAAGCGGTGCGACTGTCATGCTATCCATTCCTGCCAAAAACACACTAAAAGAAACCGAATCAAACGCACCAGCGACAAAAGTAATACAAACTTAAAAATAAGACTTGAAGACAAACAACTACAACTAATTCAGATAATAACAACTAAAGCTTCGAAAACAGATAAAAACATTGCGAAATTAACAACAAACAGCGTTTGAAAACACAAGTGGAATCCACTGATCAAACTGCCCCGAACTTGAACTTTTGCTTGTCCTCAAGCAAAAAGCTCGCCAAATCGAACTTAATATCTTTTTCATAACGGAACTTCCATAGAATTGTGAGTTACAGTGATGATACTCATACTTGAACTTCTCATTCTAAGTCCCCTAGGATTAATCTCGGCTTTTCCCTCAAAACAGGTAACATGCAAACACTAGACTGTGGTAAACCACAGACCTCAGTCTCCCTATGGGTAACCTCTCCGACTATGCTTTGTACTTAAGTCTTCTTTGTCGATTTTCCTCCCTTTCATTCGGACAATCACTATACGGCTTTTATGATTTTCCTCGTGTGCACAAGATTCATCAACGACATTTTTCTTTTTCTGGCACTGTTATTCTTTTTGAATGGCTTTCAGGTTCGACCACCGTTGGGCTGAATAACCGGGTGAGGGTTACCCAACTTAGAAGGATTAGTCGCCTAATTGCCCCTTTTTGTTTGTTTTTTTTTCTTTTTCTGTGCCTTAGCTCAATATTTTTCATTAGCCTTGCACACACGATTCTTTTGATGAAACCTTATTGTCAAAATAAACTACTCAGGGGTACTTCTCAGATCAAAGCACTATGGTACAAATCTACACGTCAAGCTCGTTCCTATTCGGGAAACCCAGGGTGTTTGCCTTTTACCTATCTCTCAAGATTGTTCCGATTTCATCCTCACAGTTCTTTTCTGAGTATTCTATATAATTTCTCATCACCTCACTCAACATCTTCACTAAACAGTTCCCCAACCAACAATGTTATTAATTTCATTAGCTCAATGTCAGGGGGTTTTCCTGTGGACTTGCTATCATGTTCTCAAACTAACACTGAAAATTAAATAACCAAATAACTAAAACAGAATTGAAAACACACAAATAACATAAACAAATAACATAAAAACATAAATAAAATACCCCCACACTAGGATTCAACAGTGTCCTCACTGTTGGAACACTAGTAGCAGAGGACTCACAGAGTTCATGGTTGCGGAGGTTGGTCGTGCAGCATCATCTGCCGCATCCATTCGTGCATCTCACCGCTCAACCTGCCTTGTCGGATTTGTTCGTTCCCTTGTCTTGTCTGCTCCTCACCTTGCCTTGTCTGCTCACTTCGGAGATGACACATCTCATTCTCCATCCAATCCCATTCTTTTTTAGATAAGCTCCAAGAGCCTGAGCCGGATTCCTGATGGGGTGAGACTCGAGTAGGCGGTATAGGCGCTTCTTCTACCTGATCTCCTTCATCCTCAAAGAATTATGTACCTGTACCATCATAAAATTGGTCTTCTTTATCCTGCATTGTGCTCTCATATAGCCAGTTATTCACATTTTGAATACTAATAAAGTCAGGGGCAGGTAAAGCGAGGAGATGACTGCTTCGGCTTACCAAGGAGTAGTAATTATCAAAGACTCGAATCATACCTTGGGCAGTCAGTGTGGCAAGATCTATTTTTGTCTTACCTGCAACAGTGGGTTCCTCTCTCAAGAGAGCACCGTGGCCAAAGTGATTTGCGATTTGAGCAATCATACCGCCTACACTTATTTCGCCGGAAGGTGCATTCGCAACCCTCTTTAGGTGGTCAGCTGCAAAGGCAGCTACATTAATGAGTTCTTGATTTGCCATGCCATACATGGAGTACAACTCCCTCTGAGTCGCCACTCCTGTGTTGTCACCCCTGTCGAACAGTGTATATGCCAATCCCTTTTAAGCGTACCTGAAACATGGGTTATGGATACACGAGGCTTTTGCCGCCTTCGCGACATAATCAGTTCTGCCTGTAATAGCCTTCCAGAAATCCCCTGCACTAAAATTTCCCGGAGGGGCTCCGGGTCCAAAATTGGGGAGCTTCAGAATATCTCCCAATTCGGCTATGGTCAGGCTATGGTCAGTATCAAATAACTGAAACCTCAGTGTACCATAATATTCCTCCTCCACACCTGTCCACCTGTGCTTCAACTGAAATTATAAAGTACTCAGGAATTCAACAGTTATGCGCTCATAAGTCAGTGCTTCCAATTGCATATATTCTAGCATACCCAGAGTGTGAAACATCCTATGGACTTCTACTCTTAGCCCTAGATTATCAAGCATAGTGTTACAGATATACCTTGTGGGAGCGAGCTTACGCTTGATGATGTTGGAGTACTTCTTCTGATGATTCGGGTCTTCAAAGAGTATGCCGTGAGGATTCGCCATACGGTGTGCTCTCTTTTTGGGGCGCGAAGTTTCCGCCATTGCTTTTCCCGTGTCTCTACGAGGAGGCATTATTAAACCTGCAAAACACAAACAACACAGATAGTTCAAAAAATTTCGAAATCACTGTTAGTGAAAAACGCGACCGTAGAAATAAGCACAATGATGAGTAGAACGTTTTTTGTGAAGGGCGGAAGTGTTTCCGATGAGTGGTTGTGGTGGATATGGAAGCTTTTTGGAGAGTTGGCTATGGAGGCTAAGGGTTTTGTGAGGGAGAAGAAGAACAAAGATGAAATGTTATGGAATAATGATAAGGAATGGGTGGTTACTAATGATAAGTGGGGAGTAAAACAGGTGGGCTTCACTTGGTAAAACATGGTTAGTGGCAGCGTACCTTGCAACACGAGCCGTGTTGCACAACACGGGCACCCGTGTTGCACCTCCTGCACTATATTTTTTTTCAAAACCACGCACCTGCAACACGGGCACCCGTGTTGCACCACTGACTCCACTTTTTTTTTCAAGTTGTTCAGCCCTGATGTGCTAGGCTTGACACGGCCCGTGTTGTGTAACACGGCCACCCGTGTCAGGGTGCTGTTTTTCAAATTTTCTCCTCTCCTCCGGTCTCCGACAATCTTCTTTCACCGATGAACCTCGAGTTAATCAAACCTGTTAAAACAAAAAAACAAAATGAAAGCGTGAGTGTAAAATACGTGGGTTGCCTCCCACGAAGCGCTTCGTTTTACGTCACCTGGCTCGACGGTCCTTCATCGTATCATGTGAGATAAACGACATCGTTTCGATCTTTCTGCTGTCCCTCGTAGTAAGGTTTCAGACGCTGACCATTTACTTTAAAAATGTCTCCATTTGCTGGATTTTTCAGCTCGACTGCTCCGTGCTGAAACGCCTTATGTACTACAAATGGTCCTGACCATTTTGATTTAAGCTTTCCCGGAAAGAGTTTCAGCCAGGAGTTGTACAACAGTACTAATTGTCCTTCCCGAAATTCTTTCTTCTGAATTCGTCGATCATGCCATTTCTTTGCTTGGTCTTTGTAAATTTTGGCATTCTCATATGCCCGGTTCCTGAATTCCTCTAGCTCATGGAGTTGGAGAGTTCTAGACTCTCCTGATTTGGTGAGGTCTAGGTTAAGGACTTTTTATGCCCATAATGCCTTGTGTTCTAACTCTAGAGGCAGATGGCAAGCTTTACCATAGACCAGTTGGTAAGGGGACATACCAATGGGTGTTTTGTATGCAGTGCGATACGCCCAGAGAGCGTCGTCCAGCTTTACTGCCCAGTCCTTCCGGGAGGCACGCACTGTTTTCTCTAATATCTGTTTGAGTTGTCGATTGGACACCTCGGCTTGCCCGTTGGTTTGAGGATGGTACGGAGTAGATATTTTGTGCTTCACATTATACTTAAGGAGTAACTTTTCCATGAGATGATTCAAGAAGTGAGTTCCTTCATCACTTATAAGGGCCCTTGGTACTCCAAACCGCGAGAATATGTTTTCCTTCAGAAACCTGACCACTACCTTAGCATCATTTGTTGGTAGTGCCACTACTTCTACCCACTTCAAAACATAGTCAACTGCCACCAGTATATAGTGTTTTCCAAATGATGGTGGGAATGGTCCCATAAAGTCAATCCCCCAAACATCAAACAACTCTACTTCTAACATAGAATTCTGCGGCATCTGGTTTCTTTTCGAGATATTTTCAGTCCGTTGACATCTATCGCATTCCTTAACTACGTTCTGGGCATCCTTGAACAAAGACGGCCAATACAACCCCGATTGGAGGACTTTGGCTGCGGTGCGGTCGCCACTGAAATGCCCTCCATAATCTGAATTATGACATGCTTCGAGCACCTTCCTTTACTCGTTTTCCGGAACGCATCGTCTGATCAGTCCATCCACCCCTTTCTTGTAAAGAAATGGGTCATCCCATAAGTAAAACCTGCAGTCATGAACAAACTTTTTCCGTTTGTTAGAATCAAAATCGTCGAGTATTAGACCCCCGACCAAATAGTTGGCGTAATCCGCAAACCACGGAACACCATGAATCACTAGGATGTGTTCATCAGCAAACTCATCCTTTATCGGACGCTTTTCCTCGTTTTCTTCAATAGATGACATTCGCGAGAGGTGATCAGCTACAGTATTTTCACATCCTCTCTTATCACGAATCTCCACATCGAATTCTTGGAGAAGTAGGATCCATCTCAGCAGCCTGGGCTTTGACTCCTGCTTAGCAAAAAGATATTTTAATGCAGCATGGTCAGTATAAACAATCACTTTAGAACCCAACAGATATTGCCTAAATTTGTCAAAGGCATACACCACCGCTAGCAACTCCTTCTCGGTAGTTGCATAATTCATCTGTGCCAGGTTCAAAACGTGACTCGCATAGTAAATAACATGCAAAAGATTCTCTTTCCGCTGGCCCAATACAGCCCCCACCGCGATGTCACTGGCGTCACACATGATCTCAAACGGCAGCGACCAGTCTGGGGCTATCACAATTGGGGCTGACACTAACTTATTTTTCAGGTTTTCGAATGCGTCAGCACATTCCTTATTGAACACAAACGTTGTGTCCTTGACTAACAAGGACGTCAATAGTTTAGCTATCTTGGAGAAGTCTCTTATGAACCTGCGGTAGAAGCCTGCGTGACCCAAGAAGCTTCGGATACCTTTGTCGTTCACGGGTGGTGGTAACTTGGATATTACTTCCACTTTTGCTTGATCGACTTCGATCCCTTTGTGTGAGATTTTGTGACCAAGGACAATGCCCTCTCTTACCATGAAATGACATTTTTCTCAATTTAGGATCAAGTTACTTTCCTGACATCTTTGCAAAACAAGTGACAGGTTAGTTAAACAATTATCAAATGATGACCCAAAAACCGAAAAATCATCCATGAAGACTTCCATATGTTTCTCAAGCATATCTGCAAAAATAGAAGTCATGCATCTTTGAAATGTTGCTGGGGCATTACATAACCCGAATGGCATCCTCCTATAAGCAAAAACTCCGTACGGGCATGTGAAAGCTGTCTTCTCTTGATCCTCTGGCGCAACCGCGATTTGGTTGTATCTGGAGTATCCATCTAGAAAACAATAGTAATCGTGACCAGCCAATCTTTCTAGCATCTGATCAATAAAGGGCAATGGAAAGTGATCTTTTCTGGTGGCTAAATTAAGTCTCCTATAATCAATGCATACCCTCCAACCAGTGACTGTACGCGTAGGAATCAACTCATTCTTGTCATTAGTCACCACAGTTGTACCTCCTTTCTTGGGCACCACGTGAACAGGGCTCACCCACGAACTGTCCGATATAGGATAGATAAGTCTAGCATCCAATAATTTCACCACTTCCTTTCTTACGACTTCCTTCATAACGGGGTTCAGTCTTCTCTGGGGCAGCACAACCGGTTTGTGGTCTTTCTCCATAAGGATTTTGTGCATGCAAACTGTAGGACTTATACCCTTGAGGTCTTCGATTTTCCAGCCAATAACACTCTTAAATTTTTTAAGAACCCCAATCAGTTGTTTCTCTTGGACACTTTTCAAACTAGAGCTGATAATGGCGGGACATTTTTCCTCGGTGTCTAAAAAAACATATTTGAGATTTTCTGGCAATTATTTCAATTCCGAACCTTTAGGCTTTTCGTCATTACCTTCCAGCGCTATAGGTTGCCATAAGTCCTCCCATCGGTGTGGTCGGGATCCCCTTTGGAATGGTCGAGTTTCCAACATTTCAACTACTTCCCTGTCATTCTCATCCACTTCTTTATCTTCCTTAAAGATGGACATGCTTAACACTCTCTCAAGGGGAAGTTGGGTCACACTCTCCAAATGTTTGCTCTCTACGACTTGTTCTAGCACTTGTATGTTGCTACTTATGCCAAGATCCTGTTTATGCTTCATGGTATTACTAACATCAATTTTTAACTCCTCGTCATATACCTTCAAGGTCAGGGTGCCGCCTTCCATATCTATCATGACTCTCCCGGTTTCCAAGAATGGCCGGCCCAAAATTAACGGCATTTCTTCATCTTCCGGCATCTCTAGGTTCACAAAATCAACCGGAAACACAAATTTATCTACCTTAACTAGAACATCTTGAACCACTCCATACGGCCGCTTAACTGAATGATCAGCAAACTGGAGAGTCATCCGAGTGTCTTGAACCGCTCCGATATCCAACTTTTTGTAGATGGACAAGGGCATGAGGCTAATACTTGCTCCCAAATCAATTAAAGCTCTGTTGAATGACCTATCGCCAATAGTGCATGGGATAGTAACAGCTCCACTGTCTTTCTTCTTGATCGGAATCTTCAGACCCTGCAAAATAGCACTACAAGTTTCCGTTAGAATAACAGGTTCGGACTCACTAGTCCGCTTCTTAGCAATGATGTCCTTCATAAATTTGGCATAGGTGGGCATTTGTTCTAGTGCCTCCAACAATGGAATGTTCAACTCTAACTTTTTAAACAGTTCAAGGAATTTCTCGAAATTCTTCTCTTGCTGTCCTTTCTTTTTATTTCTTGAGGGGTATGGCAGCTTGATCACCGGTTTCGGTTCTACCACTTTTTCTTTAGTTACCGGTACCGGTGTCACCACTTCTTCCTCAACTACTTCATTTTCTTTAATTTCTAGCTCAACCTCAATCATCTGATCATTTAGTTCTGTTTCCTCTTCTTCTACTTCCTTGGATTTTCCACTTCTTGTTACTACCGCCTTAATTTGGTGGTGATCCTTCAGATTTGGTACTGTGGCACTTGGAAGCGTACCCGGCACTTGCGAACTCACCAGCTGTTGAGCAATTTGACTCATTTGTACTTCAAGATTTTTAATGGATGCTCCAGCATTCCTGAAGTTACTCCTTGTCTCTTCTTGAAATTGAGAACTTTGGGCGGCCATTTTCTCAATGGCTACTTCCCAATCAGCTTTTCGAGGCGCTTGTTGTTGATATTGAGGTTGGTACGGTGTCTGCTAGTACTGTTGTTGCTGAGGTTGATACGGTTGTTGGCCTTGAACCGGTTTTTGTACATTTCCTTGTTGATTTTTCCATGAAAAATTGGGGTGATTTTTCCAACCAGGATTATATGTATTGGCGTAGGGATTGTTCTGCCTCAACATATTAATCTGTTCCACCTGCTCTTGCGTTGCTACAAAATGCACTGTAAAGTGTGGTCCACCGCATATTTCACAAGGTGCTGCTTGAACTGGTTCAACCTGTGCCAATGTCTGAGTTTCAACAGTCATTTTCTTTAACCTTCTCTCTACCTCAGCGGTGATCTGATCCTCCATTTTAACAACCTGGTCTGCCAGCTTCAAATCAATCTTACCTTCCGGTTGGTTTACCGTGCGATCATACAACTCAAGGTGCTCGTTAGCGGCAATTGCTTCTATGATCCTTTTGATACCCATGGCCGTTGAGAAGTTGGTTGAGCCACCGGCAGCAGTGTCTATGAGCTGTTTCGTTTTGAGTCGTAATCCATTCACAAAGTTTTGCATCTGCTCAGTGGCGTCCATGTTATGAGTAGGACATGCTGTAAGACACCTCTTAAACCACTTATATGCATCCCTTAAAGATTCTCCTTCTTTTTGCTTGAAGTTGACAATGTCATATCTTTTTCGAATAAACACTGAAGCAGGGAAATACTCATTCAGGAACGCAGTTTCCATCTCTTGCCATGTTGTGATACTCCCAGCTGGAAGCGAGTAAAACCATTCTTCAGCATCATCAGTGAGTGTGAACGGGAACATAACCAATCTCTTGGCCTCTTCGGAATGTCCTTCTATCTTCAACAAGGTGGTGGTCGTAAGGAATCTCTGAAGATGTTTATTTGCATCTTCGTTGATTCTTCCGGCGAACGGCTTGCTCTCCAACTGACGAATGATGGAAGGGTGTAGCTGAAAATGCGCAACATTCACCGGTTGATTCACAATGGTCATCCGGTTTGGTTGAGCATTGGCCCTTCCATAGTCTCCTAGCAGTCTTTCGGGCTGAGGTGGATTTCCAGTCATTTAAACAGTTTCAGGTGTTGTCTCTCTCTCTCTCTTCGGAGTCGCTCTGCACAGATATAATTTCCTCTATTTCTTCCAGTCTTTTAACTTTAGTTATTCTCCGTCTTTCGTGTAACGCTCGTTCTGGTTCTGTATCAAAAGAATATTTAGCTGAGGCCTGACCTCGCATACACAATTAGACAAGCGTTAGATAATACAAGCGGAGAAAAATTATGCAGTAAATAATAAAATTTTAGTCGCAGAGCAACAAAATTTCTTTTGGATTCTAAAAACAATGTTAATTTGGCAGTCCCCGGCAACGGCACCAAAAACTTGATCGGGAAAATAGCAAGTGTACTATTTTTACCAATTGTAGTAATAAGGGAAAAGTCCCAAGTATCGAGCTCGAGGACTGCGTAGTAATTAACGGGATTTTTAGGATTCAAAGGAACAAAAGGTCTAGTGGTTTGTTTGGTAGCAGAGTAATATAACAAGTAAATAAAGACTTATAAATCAATCTAAGAACAGTGTTAGGGGAGTGGAGACGATGCGAGTAAAGACAATGTATGATTATTCTGCTATAATAGTTATTAACCTTAATTCATCAGTTGGCCAATTTAGTTTTCTTAATTCCTTAATGAAAACCCTTTGATGAGTTTCCTATACACTAATTCCTCAGTGTCCATGAAAAGCATCAAGCAATAGTTCCGACCATAAAATACGTGATACGGGATATCCTCATTCCTAAGCAATATCGACCGTGATACTATTTTGCAAAAGTGTTAGGTTGACTTTCCAGACTAAAACCTAAGCATAATTCGAATTCAACTTTCCAATATGAATACGCATTAAGATCAATGCAAAATAAAATATATAAAGTTAATAACATAGTTCTCATAGAATAATCAAACAAAAGTCATTACATCGCAACTTAGGACCACCCCCTAACAACTTGGGGTTTAGCTGCTCATGTTCTTTGAAAACATAAATGCAATTAGAAATGAAAAGGAGAAGATCATTACAATTCGCGTTGGATCCCTTGGATCATCAATTGCTTCCGCTTTTGATCGATCCTCTGTTCTCCAGAAGAACTCTCTCCTCAGTTGTCAATCCTAATATCAATTCAAAAGTGTCTCCTACTTTCTAAAAAGTGACTCTTATATCTAAATTTAAATTACATCGCGAAATGTCTCAAATGCCCTTCGAAATAGGTCTGACAGCAAAAAATTAGAAAATATAACAATTTCACTCTCAGTGGCCCTGACACGGGCCGTGTTGTACAACACGGGTGGCCGTATCAGGCTGCTGACTCCTTCAGGGCGTGTTTCCATCTCCAAGGGCTGCAACACGGGCCGTGTTGCATGACACGGGCACCCGTGTTGTACGTCTGATTCCCCTTTTCTTCTGATTTTGCCTACCCGTGTCTGCCAACCGTGTCCTCCATGACACGGGCCGTGTTGTGCAACACGGGTACCCGTGTTGTAGCTCTGACTTCCCTTTTCCGACTTTTCTTTGCCTCCGAAAGCGGTGCGACTGTCATG
This sequence comes from Lathyrus sativus, assembly GCA_963859935.3. Classification (NCBI taxonomy): domain Eukaryota; kingdom Viridiplantae; phylum Streptophyta; class Magnoliopsida; order Fabales; family Fabaceae; genus Lathyrus; species Lathyrus sativus. Next base: position 451,557,724 of record OZ012741.1, read on the forward strand.
CTATCCATTCCTGCCAAAAACACACTAAAAGAAACCGAATCAAATGCACCAGCGGCAAAAGTAATACAAACTTAAAAATAAGACTTGAAGACAAACAACTACGAGTAATTCAGATAATAACAACTAAAGCTTCGAAAACAGGTAAAAATGTTGCGAAATTAACAACAAACAGCGTTTGAAAACACAAGTGAAATCCACCGATCATATACCTTAGGGATTTATTTCTTTTGGTGGTGCTTTGATGGAACATTCCCCTTGTGCTTTTGGCCTCTGGTTTCCAACATCTTAATGTACTTGCATTTTATTTGGATATTTTGAGCCCTTTTCCTATTTTTGAGGTGACTTACAAGTTAAGTTACTTCTAAGGGAAGCTCACACAAGTGTTTGACCTAGTTTGATTTGGAAATGACCTTGGTGGATCCATTGAGCTCTCAACTCTTCTTGATTCATGTTGTCAACATGTTAAGTTTGCTGTGTATCAATTTATAGGTTATAAATTTGTTCATTTCTTGTTTAAGTTTGCATTATTTTTAGGCTTTCCATTTGAGCTTCAAATGTTGAATGTGTTGAATGACTTAGGTCTTCTTCCATCCCTTTGCTTGCCTCCTCTTTTGATGTATGTGCTTTTTGTTTTGTGCATCTTCTCTTCTCATCCCCACTTCTGTCCAATGACTTTGGGATCCCATTTGAGATGGCTTAGTCCCTCTTTAGGATGTACTTGAAGCATGCCTTGAATGATGGTTCTTTGAGGACTTCTTTTGGTGTGCTTTACATATCATTGAGATTGCTTATGGGTGAGTTTCCCATGTGAGTTCCTTGTTGTACTCACATTGCCTCCCATTCTCTCATTTGATCTTGGTTTCTTTTCTTTTCATTTGGCTTGCCTTTGGGCATTGTGGTTGATGTGTGAATGGTTGTAGGATTTATTCTCCCATTTTCATCCCAATTTTGTGTGCAATTGTTTGTTTTCTTTTGGATTGCTTTCTTCTTTGCTTTTGCATTCATTTATTGCATTAGTAAAGGTTGAGATGTGCTTGTGGAGGTGCTTACCCCACACTTTTTCCTCCCTTTTCTTGTGTGTTGCATTGCATATGCATCCTTGCATTTTTTTCTTATTTCATGCTTCCTTCTTCTTCTTCTTTCTTCTTTGCCATGTTCCCTTAGGATCTCTAATCTCTTTCATTTAAGAGATATTATGATAGACCTTAGGTTTGAACCCATGTATGACAACATTAGGTAGCATTCCCTTTCATCCCAATTATACGTGCATTTTGTATGAGAACACTAGGTTGAGTCTTAGTCTCCCTTTAGAGTATCTTCCTCTCCTCATCTTTAAATTCTCTTAAAAACACTTAATAAGGGTTAAGGATTGTTGTACGTTACGAGCCTTAAGCACTCGGGAAATGGTGATTGGGGAGCCTCCTCTCAATTGTCTAGAGTGTTTAGCGTATGTCCTTTGGACGATATGCGACGCATTCGCTCCTAGGTCATAGTCTTTAGTGCAACATGAATTACAAACAATAATCAATGCACTTCTTCTCTAAAAAACACAAAACCAAACTTCAAACTTTTTATCCTTCGGGATCTTAATTTGGTAAACCTTTTTCTTAAGGAGAGTTTTTTAAACTCTTGGTTCTAGCGCAAACGGGTAACGCCTAAGTCTCCAATGGTCGAGCAACATACACCTAACTGCTAGAACTCAGTTTTAACCCTACTCGGGTAAAACATTTTGAACCAACCGGTGTTCTTGTTAGCCCAAACTATGTTTGCTCTGATTTCTCATACCAGGTGAGAATACATAGGCACAAGACGGTGATGTCTTGGCGAGCAACCTTCCCCACTTTCACCCGTAGTTAGTCGAACTACGTTGACTCTGACTTTCCCATTGTACGAGGGAATACGTAGGCATAGAGCGACGATGCTCTATCGAGTCTCTTTTCTTTTCTTGTCTCTGAGCCATAGCTTAGATAAGAAACACCCTTTTAGATAGACAAAAAAGCATGGATCCCGTCGAGTACGACAGACGTGAGGGGTGTTAATACCTTCCCCTTGCATAACCGACTTCTGAACCCGAGACATGGTTGCGATGACATTTCTTCTCCCGTTTTTGTCAGGTTTTCTATGATCGTTTCCTTTCCCTCTTTTGGGATAAAAAACGAACAGTGGCGACTCTTCTGTCATTCTCGGCCCCTCTTCACAACGATGCGACAGCTGGCGACTCTGTCGGGGATAGACCTATCCTCTATGGAGTCAACCCTAGCGCTTGGTTGTTTATCTTTTGGGTGTGTATATATTTGTTGTACTTTATTTTCCCGCATTTATTTTCAGCATTGTATATATCAGTTTTGCTGTGCTCTTGGGGGGGAATGTTCCACTTAGTGAGAAGCCAGACCTGGGCTTGAGTACAAACCTAGCATTAGAGCGGAAAGTAGTGACGGACCTGTATGTTTTAGCATGGATTAGTCCCCACGAAATTCGCATTCAGACGAGGTTTTTTGTGAAGGTATCCTATCCTGTACATTAGTCGGGAGGGGGTATTGGATCAGGAAATTATCGACTCTGGAGACCGATCATTTGTGATTCAGCTAAGTGAGGACACTTCGGGAGATTATGATGCCAAACCAGAAATGGTGAACGTATCATTGTTTCTCGAAAGTCTGTGACACTGATGAACGCATAGGATGCCGAACCTTGTCAGTGATAGGTGCATACCTGTGAGAGGGATTGGGTTATGCAGGAAACTTTGACTTTCAGACTACCCAGTTTTATTTGCAGTATGAGTCTGTGATCCTTGATACACGGGGGTTCCTATCAGTGACAGTGCTATGTTATTGTCAAAGCAGAGTGCTGGTTCTTCTCGATCAACATCACAACAATCTTGATCCCCTGTTTGCGTTTGCATATGCATTTTCATGTTGCATTTTCATTGACATGTATTTATGTTGTAGGTGTATCTTTCCTCCTTGATTCTAGTCTACTAGTACACTGTCAGCATGGCACCTTGTTTGAAGAAAAATGTTTTATACAAGTTCCCTAATCCGGAGATAGGACCCCTGCTAAAGCTCATCTCTTTGGCTGATCATGGTGTGATGGAGAATTTCAGGAGAGAATATGGGAGAATTTTGAGTTTCATCTGTAAACCTTCTAAGTTTGAATTAGATGGCCTTTATACTCTTCTACAGTTTTATGACCCACAACTGAGGTGCTTTGCTTTTCCGGATTATGTTCTGGCACCTATCTTAGAGGAGTATTTTGTGTTGTTAGGGTTTCATATCTTAGACTAGATGTTATTCTATCACGTTGATGCTGAGCCTGATCTAGCTAAGCTTGTTGTTGCTCTTCATCTTGATGTTTCCGAGATTTCAAGGAAGGTGGTTAAGAGGACTGGGGTGTCTGGATCTCCATTGCTTTTTCTGATTGACAAAGCTCAGCAGTTTGCCAAACATGGTTCTTCGGTAGTGTTTAACGCTATCTTAGCACTGTGTATCTATGGTATCGTGATATTTCCTAACCTTCCAGATTTTGTGGACTTGGATGCATTTCACATATTTGCTTCAGGGAATCCGGTACCTACGCTTCTGGGCGATGTTTATCATTTTGTTCACTACAAGAATGAGAACCGGAGAGGGAAGAATGTATCTTGCTGTCTTCCTTTGTTGTACAGGTGGTTTTCTAGTCATCTTCCCAAGACAGGTCCATTTGTTGCTACTGCTGGTACTTCAGAATGGTCGGATAGGTTGATGGGGTTCTCTGCTAATATCATTATCTGGTTTGACAAAGATATGCTGGGTACTGAGATCATTTATAGTTGTGGAGATTTTCTTAACGTTCCGGTGGTCGGAAGGAAAGGATGCATCAATTATAACCCATCCTTGTTAGTCAGGTAGTTTGGATACGCGTTGAGAGGACCTCCTAAGGGAGAGGAGATACAGGAATCTCTATATCTCACTTGATTGCGAGAGGGTGATACTTTGGCTAGAGTGGAGAGAGCTTGGAATAGCATTCATAGGAAAGGGAAGGTTGTTTTGGGGAAAAGCAACAGTAGAGCCTACGACCCTTATCTGACTTGGATCCAGGATAGAGCAAAGAGGTTTCTGATGCCTTTCCCATCTGTAGAGCCATTGTATCCCCTCATAATTGAGGAACCTGCCACTGTGGATATCCAGAAGTACAACCAGTTGTGGACTGAGAAAGAGGAGCTTCAAAAGGCTAATGAAGAGTTAGAGAAAGAGACTATTCAGCTCCGGAGTGAGAAGATTGAAGTTGTGCACTCTTTCAAGAGGCAGACTGAGCTTGTAAACAGATTGGGTACATACTTGACAAAGCAAACTAGTGCTCAGGAACATTTAGGTTTAGATCCGAAAGTCGTCAGTGATGGTCTCGCTTCTAAGAAGAAGGACTTGGATAGGGCTTATCTGGAGATTTCCAAGTTCAATGGTTAGTGGAATGCTACTTTTTCCAACAACAAGGAGCGTGAGGATAAGTTGAAGAAGTAGATCAACAAGTTGAAGACTCAGCTCAGAGTAAGAGATGAGAAGATTTCAGCTGAAGCCTCACTCAGGCGTGACAGTGACTGCAGATTAAACGAAGCTTTGACTACCTTGAAGGATTTTAAGCTGAGGGCTGATTCAAAGAGGTGCAAGCTAGAGGAAGTCTTCGGTGAGGGAGCTTGGGAAGACTACACTGAGGATTTACATACCACTATCTGACAGAGAGAGGCACTTATTCAGGGGTTACTCGTCAGACCAGACCATCCTGAGATACAGGAGCTGTTGGAGGAGTTTCGTGCTTGTTGCCGTACTTGATGTCTTCCATTTCCTTTGTAGCTTGTTGCTCATATTTGTATTGACCATCACTAGACCTGTTGGCTGAGGTATTTCTATTGATTCTTGTACTCGGTTTTATGATTGTACATTGCTTATTGGCCTTTTCTTGTATAAATGAGGTGTTTGGCTCCATGCTTGGCTGTGATTCCCCAATGTCTTGTTGCTCGCGCAAGAACTAGAATCGGGGGGAAATTTCCCTGTTTCCTATATACATGTCTGCTTTTTACATAGCATTCTTGCATAGCAGGTACAACGGAAGCGTTTATCTTACCCCTGTTTGCTCCGTTAGATTGTTTCAGGTTAGACGACCATACTATTCACCGCTACGCCACAAAGAGGAATCAGCTCAGAGAAATGGAGCAAATTCAGGCTGAGATGCAAGAGTTTCATGAAAGGATGAGTCATTTTATGGATCTTATGCAGGGAGTGGCCAATGGACAGGAACAGGTTCTTACTTTGGTGCAGCCTTTGATTGCACGGGTTGACAGTAATGGTGTTCTTCATGGGGTACAAACTGCTAATCCTCTTCCCAATGAAACTGGGACTCCTCATGCTCACTCTATGCCTACTTTGGTTATCCCTACTACTGGAGGGAATGGTAATGGTAATGGCAATACTGCTGGTTTTGGTAACACTGCTGGTTTTAATAACAATGGTTTTGGGAATGCTGGAAATGGGAACGGTGGAAATGGTAATGTTGGTAATGGGAATGTTCACGGTCCTGATGTCACCTGTGTTGTACATGGTAATATGGATAGGTTATGGAATGAAGACCGACAGGATGATGTGTTCTCACCAAGGGTTGTTGTTGTTGAGTTGCCCTTTGAAGCTGATAGAAGGTTCAAGCTGTTAGAGGACAAGATGAAGAGCTACGAGAATCAAAATTCCATGGGCCTTGACATGGCTAATTTGGGGCTGATCCCAGATCTGAAAGTGCCGCTGAAGTTCAAAGTCCCTGACTTTGACTAGTATAAGGGTACTACATGCCCAAAAGTTCATCTGAGATCCTACTACCGTAAAATGTCTGCCTACTCGGATGACAAGAAATTGCTTATGCATTTCTTTCAGGACAGTTTGTCCGGTCCTTTGTTGGAGTGGTACAGGAGTCTGGGACCTGTGAATATCCGCAGCTGGAGGGACCTAGCCGAGGCCTTGTGAAACATTATCAGTATAATAGCGACCTTGCTCCTAACAAGGTCCAACTCCATAATTTGTCTCAAAAGACTGGTGAATGCTTCAAGGAATATACCCAGAGGTGGCGAGAGCTTGCAGCCAGGGTGCAGCCGCCCATGCTTGAGCGTGAGCTGATTGATATGTTTGTCGCCACTTTTCCTGGTGTTTATTATGAGAAGCTTATCCGTAGCATGTCTGGTAGTTTTTCCGACTTGAATATCATTGGAGAGAGGGTAGAAAACGACATCAAGTTGGGAAAGATCCAATCTGGTGAGAGTTCCTCAGCTGGAGGAGGAGGCAAGAAGGTATTTAGTAATAAGAAGCGGGAAGGAAATACCAATTCAGTGCCTAGTTCCCAAGGGAATAGACAATCAGGGTAAAATCGTCAGCAGCGGCAGATTGCTAGTATCATAATTCCTGCAGTTCCTCAACAACAACAACAACAACAACCACAACAGCAGAATCAAAACTATGGCCAAAGAAGATTTCAGGATCGAGGCCGGAATGTAAATAGACAATTTGATGCACCTCCGATGCCGTATGCTCAATTGCTTCAGCATCTACTGCAACTACAGTTAGTCCAGAAGAGGCTATGGCTCCCCTGACAGGACCACCTCCACCCGGTTATGACGCGCGATGCGTGTTTCACTCTGGTGCTCCAGGGCACAACATTGATAATTGCAAAGCCTTTAAACACAAAGTCCAAGATTTGGTGGACAATAAAGCAATAAACTTTTCTTAGGACACTCCCAACGTCGTGTAAAACCCCATGCCCAACCATGGGGTTGCCGGAGTTAGTGCAATCATTGAAGACGAGAGTTTAGATCTGATAACTAATGTCAATGATTTGAAGATGTCGCTGGGCTTTGTGAAGGCTAAATTGTTGAAGGGAGGGATATTCCCGGGCTGCAATGAATTATGTGCTGAATGTTTAAGTCATCCGGTGGGATGTGCAAAGCTGAAGAGTTGTGTTCAGGGTATGATGAATGAGGGGATGTTGCAATTTGACCGGGTTGCAGAGAAAGAGTCTGAAGAGGTAATGGTTGAGGAAAGGAGTGAGGTTGCAACAATCTTGATTACGGAGCGGAAGTGTATTGCATTGGGCAAAAACAGGAATTGAAGAGCTTGCTGGTTGACTAAGTGGATAATATGGTTGGAGCAGGTGGTATTACTCGAAGCAGTAGAGTATTTTCGTCGCCTGAGGTGGCTGCTGACAGAGATGATAAAGGCAAGAAAGTTGTGGTGGAGGAAACTTCTCAAGCTGGAGAGAAAAAGTCATTGGTAAAGGACGCGGAGGAGTTTATGAGGCTGATTAGAAAAAGTGATTACAAGATAGTTGATCATCTACAACAAACTCCTTCCAAAATATCAATCATGTCGTTGTTGCTATATTCAGAAGTGCATCGGAATTCACTGTTGAGAATATTGAATACTGCTTACGTGCCGCAAGAAATATTGGTTAACCAACTCGAAGGGGTTGTAGCACACGCAGGAAATGGGCTAGGTTTCACGGACTTGGATTTGACACCAAAGGGCAGAAACAATAACTGTGCGTTGCACATATCAATAGAATGCCAAGGGGCTGTTATGTCTCATGTACTCATTGATACAGGATCATCTTTGAATGTACTTCCAAAGAAGGCCCTGATGAGGCTGGATATGCAGGGGCCGATTTGCACGCCAAGTCATTTGGTGGTGCGTGCTTTTGACGGTACTAGAAGATCTGTGTTCGGAGAGGTGACGTTGCCAATTCAAGTTGGCCCTGAGGTGTTTGATGCGGTATTCTATATCATGGACATCCAGCCTACCTATAGCTGTTTGTTGGGCCGTCCATGGATTCACTCAATGGGAGCTGTTACATCCACGCTACACTAGAAGCTCTAGTATATGGTTGGTGGAAGCGTTGTCATAGTATGCGGGGAAGAGGATATCATGATCAGTCACTTATCGTCTTTCAAGTACGTAGAGGTGGATGAAGAAATTCATGAGACCTTATGTCAAGCCTTTGAGACGGTTTAGATCAAAGACAAGTCACTGGTTTTGAGCAAAGCGCTCGAAGTGGCCATATCCTCTTTTAAGGAAGCCCAGGCAGTGGTACAGGCTGGGACAACACCAGGTTGGGGTCAAGTGCTAGACATTCCCCATAAACAGGACAACTTTGGTTTGGGATACTGCCCATATGCTTCGTCATCCTCGTAGAGCACGCCGCACTATAAGGGGCCTGTCCGGTTTACCCCAGGGGGTGTTATCTTCGAGCAGATCAGTGCCATTTCAGATGATGAAGAGGGTGACAGTGACTGTGATATGCACGCTTGGATCAAGCCGTGCATTCTAGGACAGAGCCTCAATAATTGGTCTATCTAAGAATTCATTCAAGTGACAACGGAAGAGTAATACTTTGTTTTTCTGATTATTGTACAACCCTATGTTCTACCTGGAGCATAGCGGTTCATATCTTCGGGGCCTTGCTTGTTTATGCTTGAACATCTTTTATCAATAAATCAAAGGGCGTTTTTCTGCATTCAAATATTGTGATCCTTGTTTTTCATGTTTTATGTTTAACAATAAAATGGAAATGTGGCTTTGTGCTCGTTTTGTATATCATTTTAAGCATTTAACCATTATCATTGCAGGATTCACGTTGTAGATGACATCGTGCCAGAGACATCTATGATTCGCTTCAACTTCGATAATCCAATATTTCAAGCCGAAGAAGAGATTGATGAGGATGAAGAGTTACCAGAAGAGCTAGCCAGACTCTTGAAAAAGGAAGAAAAGGTTATTCTGCCTCATCTGGAGGAAATTAAGGTTATTAACTTGGGTTATGAGGAAGTTGTGAGGAATGTTCGAATAGAGGTTGCGTTGCAGAATGACATCAAGCACATATTGGTTGAAATGCTCTGTGAGTATAGTGATATCTTTGCTTGGTCGTACGAAGACATGCCCGGGCTTGACACAGACATTGTGGTTTATCGCTTGCCATTGTGTGAAGAGTGTCCGCCGGTCAAGCAGAAGATCAGGCGTACTAGACCAAATATGGCTGTAAAAATCAAAGAAGAAGTCCAGAAACAGTTGGACGCAGGATTTTTAACCGTTACAACTTACCCTCCATGGGTCGCCAACATCGTGCCTGTGCCTAAGAAGGATGGAAAGGTACGGATGTGTGTTGATTACAGAGATCTGAATAAGGTGAGCCCGAAGGACGATTTCTCGCTCCCCCGCATTGACGTATTGGTTGATAATACTGCTCAATATTCCATGTTTTCCTTCATGGACGGTTTTTCCGGTTATAACCAGATCAAGTTGGTACTGTAGGATATGGAGAAAACAACGTTTAATACGCCATGGGGGACGTTCTATTATAAGGTAATGCCTTTTGGGTTGAAAAACGCAGGGGCGACCTACAAGCGGTCTATGGTCACTTTGTTTCATGATATGATTCATCATGAGATTGAAGTCTATGTTGATGACATGATAGCAAAGTCGCAGACGGAGGAGAAACATCTGGTCAACTTGTTGAACCTGTTTGAGAGGCTCAAGAAGTTCAAGTTGAGGTTAAATCCTAATAAGTGCACCTTCGAGGTGAGGTCAAGAAAGCTGCTGGGTTTCACTGTCAGTGAAAAAGGAACCGAGGTCGATCCTGCAAAAATAAAAGCTATTCAAAATATGTCAGAGCCGAAAACAAAAAAAGCGGTTCACAGTTTCTTTGGAAGATTGAACTACATTGCTCGGTTCATATCTCATCTCACAGTCACGTGTGAACCTATGTTCAAATTGCTAAAGAAAGATCAGGCGGTCGTCTGGAATGAAAATTGCCAAAGGGCGTTTAACAAAATAAAAGAATACTTGCAGGAACCTCCGATATTGATACCTCCAGTCACTGAAATACCTTTGATCATGTACTTAACGGTTCTTGAGAACAATATAGGTTGTGTTCTCGGTCAACAAGACGAGACCGGTAGAAAAGAGCACGCAATATACAATCTGAGTAAAAAGTTCACAGACTGTGAGTCCCGATACTCGATGTTGGAGAAAATGTGTTGCGCACTCGCGTGGGCTGCCAAACGTTTAAGACAGTATATGCTTAATTATACAACCATGCTGATTTCGAAGATGGATCCAATTAAATATGTCTTTGAAAAACAAGCCCTTTCCGGGAGGATTTCCAGGTGGCAGATGGTACTGACAGAGTATAATATCCAATATGTTTCCCAGAAGGCTATCAAGGGAAGTGTTCTATCAGAGTATCTCGCCGAACAGCCTATCAAAGACTATCAACCGATGAATTTTGACTTTCCTGACGAAGACATCATGTTTCTAAAGATGAAGGACTGCGATGAGCCATTACCCGATGAAGGTCCGGAGAAGGGTTCTCAGTGGCAGATGATATTTGATGGTGCTGTCAACTCCTATGGTAATGGAATTAGGGCAATTATCATGACTCCTCATGGCACTCTCATCCCCTTCACTGCCAGGTTGACATTCCCTTGCACCAATAACGAAGCAGAATATGAAGTGTGCATCATGGGGCTAGAAGAAGCCATTGATCTGAGGATTAAGAACTTGGATGTATATGTCGATTTAGTACTAGTTGTTAATCAAATCGTAGGAGAATTGGAAACCCAACAGCCTAATCTGATCCCTTACAAGGACTATGCAAGGACGTTGTTACCTTTCTTTGATCGGGTAGAGTTCCATCACGTGCCGAGAGCGCAGAATCAGATGGCAGATGCTCTGGAGACGTTATCCTCCATGTATAAGGTGAACTATTGGAATGATGCTCCAAGAATAGTCATCTCTCGCCTTGATAGGCCGACATTCATATTCTCCATTGAAGAAGCTTCTGATGGCAAGCCGTGGTTCTACGACATCCAGAAATTTCTCAAGAACCAAGAGTATCCGCCAGGGGCGTCGACCCAGGATAAGAAGACTCTGAGGAGGTTGTCTGGCAACTTTTATCTGAACCAAGATGGTGTGCTCTACAGGAGAAATTATAACTTGGTGTTATTGAGATGCGTGGACGAAAAATAAGCAAAGCTGCTTATGGAAGAAGTCCACGAGGGTGCCTTTGGTACACATACCGGCGGGCAGGCCATATCTCGGAAATTGCTACGAGCAGGGTATTATTGGCTGACGATGGAGTCTGATTGTTTCAAATTTGCGAAGAAGTGCCATAAATGCCAGATTTATGCAAACAAGATTCATATGCCACCGAGTCCATTACACGTTATGGCATCTCCTTGGCCCTTTTCCATGTGGGGCATTGACATGATTGGCAAGATCGAGCCAACCGCATCCAATGGACATCGTTTCATCCTGGTCGCCATTGACTACTTTACCAAATGGGTTGAAGCAGCCTCGTATGCCAATGTCATGAAGCAAGTCGTAGCCAGATTTATCAAAAGGGACATCATCTGTAGATACGGAGTGCCTGAAAGAATCATTACTGATAATGGTTTGAATCTGAACAACAAGATGATGAAGGAACTGTGCCAAAGTTTCAAAATCGAGCATAACAACTCATCTCCCTATCGTCTGAAGATGAACGGTGTTGTTGAAGCGGCCAATAAGAATATTAAGAAGATAGTGCAGAAGATGGTTGTGACCTACAAAGATTGGCATGAGATGTTTCCCTTTGCTCTACACGGTTATCGTACTATGGTACACAATTCAACCGAGGCAACTCCTTTTTGACTGGTATATGGTATGGAAGTTGTCCTAGCATTGGAGGTCGAGATTCCTTCTTTGAGAGTTCTGGTCGACGTCAAGCTCGATGAGGCAGAATGGGTAAAGAACAGATTGAATCATCTCAGCCTGCTAGATGAGAAAAGGCTAGCGTCTATTGCATATGGTCGGTTTTATCAGAGCCGGATGAAGAAAGCTTTCGACAAGAAGGTGCGCCCTCGAAGCTTTCAGATGGGCGATCTTGTGCTGAAAAATATTCTCCCACCATAAACAGATCATAGGGGCAAATGGACTGCCAACTATGAGGGTCCATGCATTGTGCGAAAGGCCTTCTCCGGAGGAGCCTTGTTGTTATCCACATGGATGGTGTGGATTTTACATCCCTTGTGAACACAGACGTAGTTAAAAAATACTTTGCTTAAAGAGACCCGTTGGACAGAAAAAGAATATCCAGGCAAAAGTGGGGCATCCTGGCGAACCATAAAAAGAATGGGTTCGGGCCAAAGTTAGGGATATAAAAAGGAAAAGATGTAAACCCGCAAAGTTGAAAACCTGAAAAGGCAACTTTGGCAAAAATGGGTATCCCAGTGAATTGAACACTCGAAAGGGTGATTCATGCAAAAGTTAGGGATTTGAAAAGCAAATGACTGCGGTCTGCGTGTGATCTTCAGAGCTTAGTGGATTGAGGGAGGACCTAAGTGCCGTTTATTTGAATCAATCTCTTCGGAGGAGGAAGTGTTAGTAGAGCATCGGAGTCATGCGGGTCATGGAGGGATCAACTTATGGTGTTCGTCTGTGCCACATTGCCGACATTCTGTATATTTTTGTGCATTTCTGCATATTTTTGCGCAGCTTCCTCTTTTCAAGGGTTGCATCTGTTATAAAAAACTTGCCTCTATACAGGCCCATCTATCAATAAAACATATACTATTCAGTAATTGTTTGTGTTGCTTTAGCCTTACTGTTTTGTTTGCCATAAAACGCCCAATGTTTTTGATAAACTGTGCATACATAAACTTGCAGGCTTTGCTAATAATCGTTAAAACTTCGAGTTATTTGAACAACGTCACGAGTGATGACTGAGGTAGTTCCTTTGTTAGGATATCTTGCATGTTTGTTCATTACTGCAGGGTCGCTACCCTTGGGGTAATTCGTTAGAGGTGTATCTCCGGTATGATCACCATTTCCCCCAGCTATTGAAGTTTGAATATATTTATCCTCGACACAGCTATATGCAGATTGACCGAGCGATTAAGTGTGCACGCTTATCCCCAACAGTTGGTTGGTACACATCTAGCTCTTCGCAGTTCGAGACCGAAGTCTCCAGCAGAGTAGGGTTATCCCCCAGAGGATCAAGATTGGTATTCCCGGCATTTTAAGTGTGTACGCTTATCCCCAGCAGGTGGTCAGTACACATTTTATCCCCGCAGGTTGCAGGTATGCAGTTACTCCTCAGCGAGTCAGGTATTTCTTTCCACTACGCAGGTGTGGAACCTTTCCCAGCAGCGGGGCAATGACATGTGTTGTCTTCCCACAGAGTTTGAGCATATAACTTTGTATCCCCTCAGATTTCGAATTGTTGAGTCATCCCCAAGCAGAGGACGATGTTGTTTCCCTCGTTGGGTGATCCCCAGTAGAGTTGGCTTTTCTCCCTTGTAGGATCATAGAGTCGTCTCTATCCTCAGCAAACTGTTTCCCCGGTAAGTCGTCACTTTCAGGTGAGTATTGGTGAGCCCGTCAGGGCTATTTTCTTCAACAGGGAGTGTTGTAAATCTCGGTGGTTGATTCCGGATTCCCCACAGAGTTGTTGATTCCCCGGTAGGGAGAATTGGTTTTCAATGTCTGGTTGTCTATCTGGTAGAGCCGTCTTTCCCCCAGAGGAGTTTTATTCTGGAAGGCCATTCAGGTGTTTTACTTAGCAGGTTCTGACTTGAATCCCCAACTGAGTTTGAACTTCTGGTAAGAATTTTGATCCCCAGCTGTCCAGAGCTCGTTTCCTAGAATAAGTCTAATTGCGATTGGCATGTGATGACCTTTTCCCCTGCAGGGTGGACTTTGGTTTTCTCTTCAGCATTTATTTTGCTGATTTGGTTCCGTTGCATCTGCATTCGTTGCATAGCATCCTCCAAACACGTAGAATTTCCATTTCCTATGGAGCATTACGCCATATTCAAAAATACGCATGTGAAACATAAGCCAGGTGGTTATCTCTTTGTTTGCAGGCGTATCTCCGACAGATGACTGATATATTTGCCCGAATGATATCCCGACCCTGGCAGTTTTCGTTAGCCCGCGTGGTATTCGGACCCTGGCTTACGTTTTTCCCAGCGGCGTCATCAGACTATAGCGGTTGCTCTAAACTCATATGGTGTCCAGAACATGGTATCGTATTTGAGGGATATGTTCATCTTATCAGGTGTTTCTTAACAAAGTTACTTGGTTAAGTCCCTCTTTTTTCCCCAATGGGATCGCCAATAGAGTTACTTTATTAAGTTTCTCTTTGTTCCTCGGCAGAGTTACTTGGTTAAGTTTCTTCGCACTCCCAAAGCAGAGTTATTTGGTTAAATTTATCTCTTCCACCCTGCCAGAGTTGCTTGGTTAAGTTTCTCTCTTCCCCAGCGGAGTATTCTCAAGATGGATCTATTAGCTTCGGTTGATCCGAACTTCGGGTTCATTTCTCGCTTTTATTTAGCGAATGTCTGGCGGAGATGCCAGAAGTCCTTATCTTTGGGTTGGATCCCCGCTTTTATTTAGAGAAGGTCTGGCGGTGATGTCAGATGTTATTACATTCGGGTTCGTTTCTCATTTTTATTTAGCGAATGTCTAGCGGCGATGTCAGAAGTACCTATCTTCGGATTTGGTGTTTGCATTCTATCAAGCAAGATACCTGACAGCGATGTCAGATATGTGTGGATACCTGACGATGAGGTCAGAAGTGCTCTCCGACATGATGCAGATTCCAGACGACGATGTCAGATGTGTATCAAAATTTGTTGATTCCTGGCGGCAATGTCAGATGTTTTATTCCCCATGGATTTCTGGAGGCGATGTCAGATGTTTATCAACTTTGTGGTTGTCTGGCGGCGATGTCAGATGTGTGTGGACATCTGGCGGCGATGTCAGAAATTTTTATCCCCTACAAGTTCCTAGCGGTGATGTCAGTTGTTTATCAGTTTCTTGTTAATCCGGTCTTAGAGTTCGATGCTCTCTTTTATTTAGTGAAGGTCTACAGTGATGTCAGAGGCTTTACCGATTGGATATTGATGGCTGGAGGAGATGTCAGATGTTTCTCAATTGCATGAATTCCTGACGGCGAGGTCAGGATGTTTTATCCCCACAGATACCTGGAGACGATGTCAGATATGTATCAACTTCGTGGAGTTCTAGCGGGGATGTCAGATATGTATCAACTTCGTTGATTTCTGGCAGCGATGTCAGATGTGTATCAATTTTGTGGATTCCTGACGACGATGTCAGATGTCTTCATCGACTTAATAGATGCCTGGCGACGATGTCAGATGCTCTGTGTTGATCCGATTTTCTGATTTGTTACTCGCTTTTATTTAGCGAAACCCTGACGGCGATGTCAGGAGTCCTTATCTCAGGATCCGACACTTCTTTTGATCTAGCAGATGTCTGGCGGCGATGTCATATGTTTCTTCTAAGCTGTGTGTTGAGCCTATCAGTTTATTGCTTATTGGGTGGTTCTGACGGTGATGTCAGATGTGTTTTCCGAATTGATCTCGAGGCCTGACGGCGATGTCAGATGTTCTATCCGACTTGATATCTGAAGGTGATGTCAAATATATTTTCCGGCTTTATATCGATACCTAATGGCGATGTCAGATGTTTTACCGGCCTATTGACGATGGCCTGACGGTGAGGTCAGGGCTATCCTATTTCAGAATTGATGTTATTACTTGAAGGCGAGGTCAGATGTTTTCCTAAATTGATGCAGAGGGCTGACGAGGAAGTAAGAGGTGCATTGTCAACTATATGATAACAAATGATCTTTCCGACTTAGTGTCGTTGTCTGGCAGCGATGTCAGATGGTTTTTCTGACTGCGTGTCGACGTTGCAACCATTATTCGGTTATCTTCGGAGATTTTTTATCCCCAATCAGAGTTTGCAGTTTATTTCTGCGGTTGGCAAATTTCCGGGTTTGTTGGTATTCAACCGTCTTTTACCTTGATTGTTTGAAAGTCGGTCGCTTTTCACTCATTCAGGTCCAAGTCACTTGAATAGGGGAAGCTGTTGTACCCCAAAATTTGCCCAACCTTTTCTTTACTTGGTTTATGTTTCATTTCGTTGTTCTAGCATTTGCATTTGCATACCATTGTTCATTTGCAGGGGATCAAGAGAGGAGTGCATAGCAAGAGAAGGTTACCAAGGTTCTAATCCTAAGCAAGAGGTCTTACTCAGGTTATCAAGTGCTTACCATCAACAGGAGAAGGTCAAAGTTCTTTGAGAGAGTGGATGGATAGTTGTGGTTTATCCCATATCTTGGAGGCCAATTGAAGATTATCAGGGTATTGTGAGTCCATGGTTATGGTTGGAGAATGTTTTGGGAGCTCATGGAGTGCTTTGAGAGCCATTGTAGAGCTCATCCAAGTTGTTACATCATGTGAAAGAGGTTGCAGTCAAAGGATTATACACCTAGGGTTTCATCTGCCTAGTGCAAGGTCCACTGAGGATTTGAAGTTGTTTGAGACTTGGTTTTAAGTCATTATGATCATGGAAAGTTTTATTAAAGCATCTAAGATGATATTTCAAGATCACATCAAGAATAATCATGAGTGTGAGAAGTTGCCAAGTTGGGGTTTCCAAGCTTGTCAGTGTAAAATCCCTTATTTAATGCCTAACTTCAAGACCACATATCTCAAGATGCAAGTTTCATCTCACTTTGATATAAACATGAGACTTGTAGAGCATGTTCTTAGCTTTCTTTTGAGTACTAGAACTGATTCATTGGATTTCTAGAACTCAAGTTATAATGTTAACAAGTTATGGGTCATCAGATGAACGTGTTTTCAATCAACAAAAGTCAACCAACTTCCAAGGCACGTTTTGACCTAGAATCATGTTTCACCTTAACTTTTGATGAACATTAAAGTTGTTCCTCATGATCTTAGATTTTTAAAAAGTCCTAGAACTCCTTAATCTCATTTTTAGAACTCATGTTATGAGGCTTGCAAGGCAGGGGTATTTTGGGAAATTGAGATTATAAGTCCTTTTCATTATAGGTCCATTTCATCCCTTTGCACACTTAAAATGAAATTTTTCCCAACATGAAGCATGCTTCAAATTATCCCAATTCCATCATTGAACACTCATTTGTCATGGATTATGGTTGGATGAAGAGATTGGTGAAGGAATTCCATGGAAATTTGAACTTAAAGTCATGAATTGAATTGAAATGATTTGAATTCCTTTTTATACCATATTTGTGCATATTTTGATTCACTTCATCAAACTAAACACAATGCACCAAGGATTTTTGAGTTATGCAAACTAGAATTCATGGAATTTCAAGTTACTTCAAGCATAAGCTTCACATCCAATTCCAACCATTGGATCAATTCAAGGATTAATTTCAGTCCACAAGATCAAAGCACAATACCAGTAATTGATTTGAATCAGAAACAAGGCAATTGGAGCCAATTTTGCGCATGAACATGAAGCTTGAACTTCAACCTTTGGATTTTTCCAATTCACCATAACAGGCCAAATTGGGCCCCTAAATCATCATAGATCCATAATATAAAAGGTTCAGATGAAGAATGCACCTTCATTCATGCAATTTCGTGCCCAGAGAGCAAGAACACTGTTGGAATTTTCAAGAGCAAAGTGAAATTGTGATTTTGGAATTCAAGCCAATTCAAGCCAAATCAAGATCAACATTCTCTTCCTCGATCTCCATTGAACGCTTCTGCATCTGCTTGCGCAAGCTCAAGCCAGTTAGAAGCCCCAACGGAGAGGCTCCATTAGGTAATTTACTTTTCAAGAATTCACTCTTAATACGCACCTATTGCACATCATTTTTGTTGCATATTGAAGTCCTACATATGTAGGCAAAATCGGAATAGGTTAGAGTTGTGTTTGATGCAATTCAGTTATGGTGCTTGATTCTTTGATCGTTCGTATCTACCTATACTTGCATGGAAAATGAATTTGGATGTTAGAATCATGATCTACACATCGCAGGCTTTAATTTGGTATAAGATTGCGCACGTTTTGATGAGGTTTTTGATCATCAGCTTTGGCCAGGCGCGCCGGAGAAGACGACCGGAGCACAGTGCTCCAGCATCTGGTTCTCCCCTCTGTTGCTTACGTGTGCTTGCCATGTAAGCGCGTTGAAATGTTGACTTTAGATGATGAACAAATGTGATACATGCTGACCAACACACGTGTGCTTTGACCTGCCACATGTGTTTAAGTGGTACGCAGCGTTTTAGTATTGGTTTCAGATTGTATTGGTTTGGGCTTAGTTCACTATCCACACCCCCTACCAATTGAGCCCAGCGGAATGAACTGGAAAAGTTGCTATATGCCACGCCCTCATTTTATTTTTCTTTTTCCTTTTCTTTTTTATTCTGTTTTAGTTTTCATCATTTAAAAATAACTCCATATGTTAATAAATTCCACAAAAATACTTTCCAGACACTTAAATGTGTTAAATAATTTTTGACATTTTTTATTTTCATTTTTGATTAAATTTTCAATTAAAATGGAATTAATTGTTTGGAGTTGTTTTTAAATTGATTTTTCTTGTTCATGTTTGTTCTTGATTTGTTTCTTGATCAATATTTCTCTCCAATGACTGAAATTTTTTGCTCATATCCATGATGAGTTGAAGAATTTTATAGGATAATTTTACTGTTGGTTTGCTCATTTTTGGTTTGACTTTTATGGCATTTTTGTTGACCCCCGATTCTTCCATTTCAAAGTGGTACACCTTAGGGATTTATTTCTTTTGGTGGTGCTTTGATGGAACATTCCCTTGTGCTTTTGGCCTCTGGTTTCCAACATCTTAATGTACTTATTGCATTTCATTTGGATATTTTTGAGCCTTTTTCCTATTTTTGAGATGACTTACAAGTTAAGTTACTTCTAAGGGAATCTCACACAAGTGTTTGACCTAGTTTGATTTGGAAATGACCTTGGTGGATCCATTAAGCTATCAACTCTTCTTGATTCATGTTGTTAACATGTTAAGCCTTCTACCTATCAATTTATAGGTCATAAATTTGTTCATTTCTTGTTGAAGTTTGCATTCTTTTTAGGCTTTCCATTTGAGCTTCAAATGTTGAATGTGTTGAATGACTTAGGTCTTCTTCCATGCCTTTGCTTGCCTCCTCTTTTGATGTATGTGCTTTTTGTTTTATGCATCTTTTCTTCTCATCCCCACTTCTATCCAATGAATTTGGGATCCCATTTGAGATGGCTTAGTCCCTCCTTAGGAGGTACTTGAAGCATGCCTTGAATGATGGTTCTTTGAAGACTTCTTTTGGTGGGCTTTACATATCATTGAGATTGCTTATGGGTGAGTTGCCCATGTGAGTTTCTTGTTCTACTCACATTGCCTCCCATTCTCTCATTTGATCTTGGTTTCTTTTCTTTTCATTTGGTTTTCATTTGGGCATTGTGGTTGATGTGTGAATGGTTGTAGGATTTATTCTCCCATTTTCATCCCTCTTTTGTGTGCAATTGTGTGTTTTCTTTTGAATTGCTTTCTTCTTTGCTTTTTCATTCCTTTATTGCATTAATAAAGGTTGAGATGTGCTTGTGGAGGTGCTTACCCCACACTTTTTCCTCCTTTTTCTTGTTGTCACGGTGAAAATCGGATACCAAGCTATTGATTAGCTTGAATCTAAATTCATTACAACCGGTCTTTAATTTGTCCAAAGGAAGGGAAAAAGATCGAATTACCCACAATGCAATGCAAATGCAAAAGCTAGAGAGTTTAGGTTCGGGGGTTGGTTAAAGTTAGGGAAGGTGCTAGCATTCTAAGTCTCTGTAGTACTCTACAGGAACCTCTTGTTTTATGTTGTTTATTGCTAAGGGTTATCTGCTTAAAGGTGAAAGACCTAGTAGTTTAATTCTAGGTATACTCGACAAGATATCGCATATTGTGCCTACATATCCGGACGGGAATGGAATCAGAGTATTTGTAGTTCCCCTAAAGGGTTTAAAGAACTTTTTGACTGTTGGTCAAAGTTCCTAAGGGATAAGGTAGTTGATTGATTGGGTCTAGGAGAAAAGACAAGTCGTCATCTCGAGGGAGAATACTTGACTTAGCCACCACAACTTGTAGGAAAATAGTCTTTGCATCATCTTGAGAGAAAGGATTAGAAACTCAGATTATGATCGACGAGTATGCCACTATCACTCTCAAGGCGAAAAAGTCCCTACATATTGATTGGATTGTTATGAGGCAGGAGATTTATATCTCGACTGTCAAGATGACTCACATCTTATTCTCTAATCGTTTGAATATTTTGATATTGAGTTTTTGAATGTGTTTTTGTCTATGTTGTAAGAAAATAAAAGACAAAGGTCCTCCTTGAGGGGTAGGATCTATCTTAAGAGATCAACTTGAATGGGATCAAGGATCACATGGGGATTATGATGCAAATGAAATGCATACGCGCAAGTCTTACGTTACGCGCAAGTTCTTCCTTTGAACGCTACGCAATGCGATAAGATAAATTGCGGGAAGGTAAATGACGATAAATAAATCCATACACAGACGCATGAAAGCGCTAAGACATACAAGTGAGTGCAAGTGAATATATGAATGGAATAGGGGCGTGAGGGTAAGCGTGCACGATTGATTAAGTTGACGGGAGATTGATTTTATGAGAAGAGTTATTAGGAAAATGTTGAATTAATTAAGATTAATTTTAGGAAAAGTTAATTTGATTTATTAGTTTTAATAAAAGTTTTTGGTTAATTAAGTTCTAAGTAGAAATTAACTAAGGGTTTCAATTTATCTTATTAAATAATAGAAAGGAAAGGTTTAATTTTAATAAAATTTTTATTACAAATTGATTAGATTCTGATGAAAATGAGTTTAGGAAAAGTTGAATTTTTATGAATGGATTTTAAGAAAAATGTTGAGTTAAAATATTAAAAAAAAGAAGTCATTTTTAATGAATTCGGATTACTTAAGTTGGATAGAAACTAAATTAAAAAAGTAATTTTTAATGAATTCTAAGGGCCACGTGCGTGAGGTGTACGATAACTAGTGTGTGTGCGTGCTATATGTGATTATTACTATAGAAAAAAAAAGATATTGAAACCCTAGGATCCCTATGTCGCTTCCGCGAAAATAAGGTGCCGGCAAAACAGAAGAGTCGCCACCTTTCGTTATTTATCCCCCAGAACGGGAAAGGAAACGATCGGAAAAACCTGACGAATAGGTATAAGACAAGGTCATCGCAACCATTGTCTGGGTTCAGGAGTCGGTTACGCAAGGGGAAGGTATTAGCACCCCTCACGCCCATCGTACTCGATGGGATCCACGGTTGTCGTGTTTACTGGACGGGTTGGTTTATCTATCTACCTATCAAGGCTGGTCTGAAAAGAAAAGAAAATGACTCGGCAAAGCGTCGCGCTTTATGCCTACGTATTCTCATCAGAGAATGAGAAATCAGAGTCAACGTAGTTCGACCTACTACAGGTTACGGGGGAAGGTGGCTCGTCAATACATCAGTATTGTGCCTACGTACTCTCAACAGGCATGAGAGATCAGAGCTTACGTAGTTCGGGATAATACGGATTACGGGGATTCAGATTCATCTGTTTTATCGAGTAGGGTTAAACAGCAGTTCCAACAGTTAGGGACAAAGCCTTTTTGCGGTAGAACTGAAGCTTAACGACACTCTTTTCTTCAGAAAAGCTTCCTTTGAATTACGGGCCCACGGGGCAAAAAGGTTTGAAGTTGGTTTTCTGTCTTTTACGGAAGAAGTGTTTTTTATGGATGTTTGCAATTTCAATCGCACTAAAGACTATGACCTGAGAGTGAATGTGTCGCATGTCACCTAAAGGGTGCCATACTAGACATCCAGACTGTTGAAAAGACACTCTCCAACAATCCTTTCTCAGATAGCTTAAGGCTCGTAACGTATGAAAGAAATCATTCATGATTACTGTATTTTAAACTGTTTTGAGATGAGAAGAGAAGGGGTTCAACTACGGGGAGACTATCAATTCCTACTGTTGTCATGCAAAGGATTCATCCTATGGTTGAGGTTTGAAACAGGGAACTCCTAGAAGTTATCATGCATAGGTTTCAACCTAAAGTTCTATCATCACTTCCTTATCAAAGGATGTGAGATTCCTAATGGATCATGTCAATGAGGTACAGAAACAGATAAAGCATCAGCTTAAACAGTAAACAGTAAAATGCATGCAATGCAAGTGAGGGAGGAAATGTGTGTGGGGCAGCAGCCTCCACAAGCTCATCTCAACCTCAAGCCAAAATGAATAACAGTAATCCTTCAGGAAAAATAAAATGTTGTCAAGCAAAATAAGAGCAACTGCAATCATACAGAAGGAATAACCTGCTATCAAGCAGACACAAACCACATGTGCAAGGGAGCAGGGCTCTACCGAATACCCGCAAGCAAAGCCATACAGTAAAAATACAAGCAGAGGGAGCACCTCAACCTCTAGTGCAATCATGCTCCTAGCTTAAAGTCAGTCTAGATATGAACTTATTCTAATGCATCAAGCAAGTCAAACAAGGCACATCAGCACAGAAAAGAAGACAGACAAGAAAGAAAGCAAATCAACCCCTCTCTCTCTCTCAACTTTAAGCCTCAGCTCTTCTGACAGCAATCCAGTCTTCAGACTTCAATCACCCTTCAGGCTACCATCTCTCAAGTATCAACTTGATTTTCCAAGGTTTCAACCTATCAAACATAAGTATCCACTTGTTCTCTCTTCTTCAAGCCTCAGATCTTCAGTCAATTCCACCCTCAGGCTTCACTCTTAACCACAAGCATCAACTTGATTCCTTCAGGCTCTCAATGCATCAATGTAAGTATCAACTCATCCTTTATTCCTCAAGCCTCAGCTCTATACTTAATCTCAATTGAATCCTCTTCATAAGTGTCAACTTAGTCTTCAAGCTTCAGCTCTCTTTGCTTCACCAGTATCAACTTGGTCTTCTTCATCTACAAGCTTCAGCTTCTCAGAGTAATCTTCAATCACATGAAAGTGTCAACTTCATCCTTCAATTCTTTTTTAAGCCTCAGCTCTTCACTCAACCTCCACTGGGTCTTCAAGTATCAACTTGTTCTTCTTGCCCTTCAAGCTTCAGCTACAATGGCAATGCTCAAGGAATCATCCTCTTCCACACTCTTCAATGAAATCCTCATCTTCAAACTCAAGTCCAACATCTTCCAAGATACTCAAACCAGAAGACAATTGATTGAACAGAATGAATGGAAATGATAAACAGCATACTGACAACCAAAGGAAGCTTGTAAGGGTTCATCATTATGAGAGCCTGGTTCCCTCAAAGTTCTACTTCCCAGATAAAGCCACTCATCCCTCCAAAGGAGAGAGGTGAATATCTTAGAAGGACTTTTAGTCATGGGGAGGAATGGAAGCACAAGATGCTTTCCATATTTGTGAAAGAAGTCATTCTAATTCTAGGGCTCTCCCTAAGTCTCCTACCTCATACATCTTCATCAGACACCTTCAGGCACAAGCAAATCCAAGCTCCAAGCAACTTCAAGCAACTTCAAGCATCCTCACCTTGTCTTCAACTTGTCTTCAATCTCAACCAAAGGCAAACAAAACAAAAACCCTAATCTAAGGGGACTAAAGAGGTTAGTCTAGTTGAATTAGTAAGTTAGGATCACTTAAAACCTAGTACTAAACTAAAATCAATCAAAAATAGGAAACTGTCCTATAAATTTATACAAAAAACCCTAAGGGATCCTAATTCAATTAAGAATTCCTCATACAAAAACCAGGGACTAAATCATCTATTAAGTCCTAAAATTAAGATCTAAACCATAAGGTATCAACCATAAACCCTAAAAATGGAGCTTCTAAAGGTTTCAACCTAAACTACCACCTAGGTTCATCACCAAAATGTGAGAAAAATGCTATGGGAGCATACATGTCTAACCTAATCACACACAAAAAATCAGGATCAAAGTCATCACCACATGATCAAACAAAATTCCACAAAATTAGGTATCAAACATAACCATTTTAATATCAATTAAAATACAAAATTCCCATAAAATCAGAAAATGCATGAAATGAAAATATTTTTTATCTAAAAAATATTAGATTCAATCATGAATACAATGCAAAAAGAATGGGATTAATTGGATTAATTTTCAATTTTATATGATTTTTTCAAGAACCATGAATAAAATGAAAAATAAAAGAAAATCAAACAAAAATAATAAAACCACGGTGCAGATAGTAAACACGCTCAGTTCATTCTATGAATTGGGATCGCTGGGGGGTGTGGATAGTGGTTATTTCATTAAGCCCAAAACAACCTAGTAAGTGAAACGCATCGTTTCACTTACTCAGACTCTTTCACAAATTCAAATTAATCCTGGTCGTGGGATTCATGGTTTAGTCAAAGTCCTCATGCTGATCCAATGGTGCTAACATCATCTTCTTCGTTTGAACCAAAAATGGAGGGAAGAACGCCATTGAAACATAGCTCAAACATCAACCTCCTCCTCACTCGAGCTCCCTCAAATCTCCATCAAAATTCATGATCTAAAACACCAAATCTCTCTAAAATGAACACTGAATCTAACCCTAGCCTCAGAATTCCTTGAATCAACCTCTAACCTAAAACACGATCAAGAATCAAAATTATGATCTGACCTCAATTGTCACCATTCTTCAAATTGAAAGGTTCAAAATGTTCACCATGTTACACTGATCAGTTCTTGCTATAATACTCATATTATCTCTCAATATCCAGCATGTTCTTGATCCAAACAAAAATTGTGTCACCTCATTGATCATCACGAAATCCTCTCTAAGTTTCCAGAAACGATCTCCTAACCACATACTATCAATCTAACCTAACAAATTAACCTAATTCTTATTAAATTAAGGTGAGGAATGAAAGTTACCAACCTGTGAATTCTTGAGTAACAGATGCAACAATTCTTCACTTCAACCCTTCTACAGCTCCAAAATCATTCAAGGTACCAATTTCTTGCTTCTGTATGCAAGAGAATCGATGGAAAACGCCTAGAACTCCAAACCCGATAATGACTTGCAGGTGCTGAAATTCAATTGCAAGAACACGATTCAGCCATGGATTTGCTATGGAATTGATCTGGAATCATTCAATATCCTCAATAGAAGTTGTTGAGATCAAAAGAAAGATCAAAAATGGTGTAGAATGCAGAAACCGATTTCAATTTGCAATGAACAAAGTGAAGTTGCAAGCTCTCTCCTCTCAATCAATTCTAACCAACCTTTCACTCAAACCCCTTCTAATCAATATATAGATGATGTTGGACCTCTCTAGAATCTTCTGGATTCATCCAAGGAGATGTTGAACTTCTCATATCATCCAAAATCTCATCTCATGCCATACTCACCCCAATTCTGGTTTCCCTTGTTGCAGCAGCTTGCCATGACTCCAAAATCTCTCCAAATGAGATATTAGATGTGTTGCAAGGCCTTGGAGGCTTGTGCATTGAGCTCTCATGTGTTTTGCAAATGTTCCTTAATATGCAAGCAACTACTTTTCAAAGCAAGTCCAAAAATTGGACCTCAAAACAAAATTGTGGCTAAACCAATGTTCTTAGAATGTTTTTTAGAGTCAAAATGATATATTACATGCCTTGGTTTGGATGTGTAGATTGAAAATATCAATTTCCAACTTTGGTTTATTTAACTTATACCCTTATTTTAGGTCATTTTTGCAACTTTGAGCTACAAGCATTTCCAACATCTCATGACCTCCTTAATAGCCTTAAAACATCATTTTGGACAAGTTTGTTGTTGAACATTTTTCCATTTGATGCTTGGAAATAGGAGTTATGGCCTTATGCTTGAAATGACCTGTAATCTCCAAATGACCAAAATGCCCTTGACTTGTCAAAGCCATAACTTGAGCTCTACAAATCCTATCAAGGACTTCTAGTACTCTATAGAAAGCTAAGAAGATAAGGAACAACATTCATGTTGACCAAAAGTTCATAGGAATCATCCTTCTTGGGCAAAAGTTTGATGCAAGTTGGATAACTTTCAAGCCCCCAAAGTCACATACCTCAGATGACCTGTAACTTTTCAAAGTGATAACTTGAGTTCTATAAATCCTATCAAGGACTTATAGTACTCAAATTAAAGCTAAGATAAAGCTCTACAACATTCATGTTGGGGGTGGGATGAGATAACAATCACATCTTGAGCTAAACTGCCTTGAAGATAGGGGTCAAACTAGGGGATTTTACACTGTCAAGCCTTAGAAACCCTAGCTTGAAACTTCTCAAACTCTTCAATCATGATGAGTTGACCTTGGAATCATCCTTATAGAATCTCAATGCATCAATCCATGATCACATGGCTCTTGGATTAGGTCTCAGCCTTCTCCAAATCATCAGTTGACTTAGGGTTGACCCAGTCAAACCCTAGCTGCACCAATCATGGCTGAGCCTTCTTAATCTTGCACAATGACCTGTCTAGGCTTCAAAGTGATCTTCAACACTTCTCATGAGCTCTCTCAAGACCTCAAGTCCATCTTCATGGCTTCAGCATCATCTGATGGCTTCCCATAACTCTCAAGTTAGGAGATCTACACACTTGCTTCAACCACTCCTTCTGAGGATCTTTTAACTTCTCTGATAAGGATATCAACCCTTGAACACTTGAATAAGCTTCTTATCTAGCTTCAAGGTCTTGTGTAGCTCTTGATTGGTAATCATACCTCTTGATCTCCTGCACACATGTCAATGAAATGCAAATGATAATGCTAATGTGAATGAAATGAAACATAAGCTAGGTGAAGAAAAGTTTGGCAAATTTTGGGGTGCCACACCCTAATTTTCCCTTCTCCCCCCTTTTCACCGTTCAGTTCATCCTTCTCCTAGCTCTCTTTCGATCCATTATTCCTCTGTTGCGGCTTCCTTTTCCTGCTTCTTTTCTTCGCTCGCCTTCCATCTTTCCGGCTTCGCAACTTCACAGTCTTTTATCTTACTTGCTTCTGCGAATCAACAAAGATAAAACATGCACAAATGGTTTGAAAAAAATATTTTTTACCCAAGAATAGGAGCTGGCGGCGGCTTGATAACGGCGGTGGAGAGGCGATGATGACTCCCGAAGATGATTTAAGCCTCACGACGGTGATGAATCTCTTCTGGTTGGAGTTATGAGCGCGTCTACTTCTTTCGTTATGATAGCGGCTTCTTTCGTGATTTTTCTCCCCGATCCCCCCTCTGTGGGTTTCCTCTGCCCTTTTATAGATGGATCTATTGGGCCTCCATTGAAGATTGCATTTAAAGCTTTCCCAATCTGTTGATTCTTTGTCTGATTCTATTGATAATTTGGGAAGCAGCACTTAACCCTTTCCTATTTCGTCTGATCTTGTCGAGAGAGTGTTGGCCTCAGTTTTTGGATGTTTAAAACCTCTACATTTCATAATAATTTGTGACATTAGACTCGTATCATTAATGTATCTTGGTTGCTTGATGGCTTCCGTGTTAATGCTTTTTCTCTTCTTCTCGCAGGGGATGTCACACTTGAGTTCAGATATTCGCATTGTCTTTTGATTTCCGGGAAAGGTTTTGAATTGGCGATGACGAAACTGCGTCTGAGCTAAGAGGTTTATGGCCGTTGTTGCTTTCTAATGTCCATTGATGCTTTCGAGTTGGTAGGGAGTTGACGACAAATCCTTTTGGTTGTCCTTCCGGCTGCTCGAGCTTCTTCCCAATGATGAACTTCCAAATTCTGAGGGCTTGAAACTCCTCCGCTTACACTTTGAGCCTTCAGTTGATTTCTGATGATGCCTTGTCTTGTTTAACAATGTATTGCTGCAGGTGGACAATGACTGGTGCTGCTATTTTTGCCATGTACTTCTTACAGCTGATACCAGGTTGGAGATGACTTGAAGTGCAACTTTGAGGGTCTTTGGTTGTGGTCTGTACTGTTTTGATTTCTTTTTCTCTTTCAGGACACCTGTTGAGTTCAGAGGTTACCGGTTTTACGCTGCTGGGGAAAGTTGAGATATGGTGATGAAGATTTACAAATTTGAACCGTTTGGACGCTACTGTCTGATTTTGCCTGTGCCTTCGCATTGTGTTTGGAAGTTGTCTGGAACAAGTTGCTTTATTTGTCTAAACTTTGATTCCTTCGATGTTCGGTAGGGAGTTGATGATGACTTCAGTTGTTATCCTTCCAGCCGCTCGCTTATGCCCAATAATGAATTGAACTGAGGGCTGAGAATAAACCAATTCATCCCTCTTTTTAACCCTTACTTCGTATGTTGTGGCCCTTTTAAATGCCGGATGCCTTGACAGGGTTGGCAATCCTAAACCGAAGATAATGCTCTGTTACAATACGGGGAGTGTCGCAAGTCCATGACGAAGAGTGAAGGTGTTTCTTCAATAGCATAATTATTAAATTGTCCAGCTTCCAAATAGAAAACGCAGGTCTTCCCCCGTAGAGCCTTTGGATTCGGTTCTTTCTCGCGACGATTGCCAACGTCTCGCAAGGTATAATTCTCGAATCTTTATGAAGCTAAATTGATTTGTTGGGTGCTGTTTAAAAATCTGAGTACTCTTCATTATTGTAGGTTATGTGTATGTTGAGTCCTGTCGGCGGAAGTTTGAAACTGTTGGCAGATACAAAGGGTTCTTGCTTCATGTCTGTCTGAAGAAGAAGTTTAAACGATATGATGTATCATCAACCAGCTAGATCCTTGACTACGACCAGCACGGCAATGCTACGAATGTTTTTCTTGTTCTGGTTTAAAGTCATATTAATGTCATTTCTAATTTCTTCAAGGGTGTTTGCTGTTAGTGTTGATAGGTTCCACCGTGTTGCCATGACTAATTTGACGATTGATGGATCTTCCATTTCTCTGAGTAGAGCTATAGTTTGTTGTTATGAAGATCTTCACCCATTCTTATGCTTTGCATGTGTTTAATGCGGAGAACCAATGGCCAAATATGATCTCGAAGGCATCGTTGTTAGTTACAGTGAGATTCCTCACTGACTTGGTCGCGGCAATGCCGGCAGAAGCTTTAAAGATGGGTTTAGAAAAAAAGAATGCAACCGGTTTGTGATATTGTAACTTGGGACCCAATGTCGTTTTGAGTCAAATGGTAGGAATTAGTTCATTACTCTAGTGACATGTTGTTGTTATTTGAAGCTTGTAATGCTGTAATCGCTCGTGAGTGTACTTTGGCTTTGGATTTGCACTTTGAGTCTTGTACTCCAATGATAAATATGTAATGCTAAGTAGATATTTCCTTCATTAGCCGATAATACTCTTTGAAATGATGAGATTTTGTCGAAAACACAGCTTAAATAAACCTTGAACCTTAAGCGGACTAATTCAAATTTTAAATTCTCTATGTCCAATGATCTAGAAGTTCTTGTTTTATAAAAGTTGGTGATAGTAATTACTCCGCATTCCACCATTGTAAACAAATTGACGATGAACCCCAACGGTGAATTTGATTAGAATTCCTAAGCGGGATCTTTCCTTAGCTTCAATTTTATTGTAATGATAAACCATGCCTTAGGGTTGAGGCGTTTAGACGACGGTCGTTATGGCCATGCTGCTAAGCCCACATTTGGCATATCTTCAAGGAACACCTTGAATTAGAAATATTGCGCCTTGAAATGTTGGATGGCTGGGAACTTACTGGAGAGTACTGCACTCACATAAGCCGGTTAGTGGCAATAAGCACGAATATGAAAGTAAAGAAAAAGAAGAAGAAAAACAGAATTAGAATTTGCAAAAAAGGGGGGGGGGTGGAGTCTTAAGGTCAAAAATTAGGGTGTGACAAATGCCCCTATTTAAGTTTCTTCTATCTGGAGATATGGAGACTGAAATCTTCATCTCGACGCGATATGAGGGACTTAAATACAAACATTGCACGAATTTTTGGCCCTAAGATACCACCAAATGCATATGATATGAGATGATATGAAATGCAAGACACAACTCCTGTGGGGAAATGACACCATAGGGGAATATCGGACACAACACATGGAGAGCAAACTCAATGATGCGAGACACCATGAGAAGAGACAACAATCGACATTGTGGATTCTCCGAAATGGAGATAAGATATAATAATACCACCAGGACTACAATAGCTTGGACAGTGAAACAGAAACCTGAAAGTGAAGGATAACCTACTACCAACGCGTCGTAGCCTAAGTAAAGGTATGCGGTTGAAGTAAAGAAACACATGTTACCTACTATCAAACAAATGATAGCCTAAGCACAGGCAACAAAGGAAAGACAACCTACTACCAAACATGGTAGCCTAAGCCAAGGTGCCTGACCAAAAAGATGATATATTACCTACTACCAAAAGAATGATAGCCTAAGCCGAAGGTAATAACCCAAAGATGTCGAGATCACCTACTACCTAACATGGCAACCTAAGCCCCAAGTGAACACAAAAAAGGAAAGACGACCTACTACCAAGCAAAGTAGCCTAAGCTAAGGCCTCTGACAAAAAAAAAGGATGGTGTATTACCTACTATCAAAAGTATGATAGCCTAAGCCAAAGGTAATAACCCAAAGATGTCGAGATCACCTACTACACAACATGGCAGCCTAAGCCCCAGGTGAACACAATAAAGGAAAGACGACCTACTACCAAACAAGGTAGCCTAAGCCAAGTCCTCTGACCAAAAAAAGATGGTATATTACCGACTACCAAAAGTATAAGCCGAAGGTAATAATCCAATGATGTCGAGATCACATACTACCCAACACGGCAGCCTAAGCCCCAGGTGAACACAACAAAGGAAAGACGACCTACTACCAAGCAAGGTAGCCTAAGCCAAGGACTCTAACAAAAAAAGGATGGTATATTACCTACTACAAAAGTATGATAGCCTAAGCCGAAGGTAATAACCCAAAGATGTCGAGATCACCTACTACCCAACATGGCAGCCTAAGCCCTAGGTGAACACAACATAGGAAAGATGACCTACTACCAAGCAAGGTAGCCTAAGCCAAGGCCTCAGACCAAAAAAAAAAGGACGGTATATTACCTACTACCGAAAGTATGATAGCCTAAGCCAAAGGTAATAACCCAAAGATGTCGAGATCACCTACTATCCAACATGGCAGCCTAAGCCCCAGGTGAACACAACAAAGGAAAGACGACCTACTACCAAACAAGGTAGCCTAAGCCAAGGTCTCTGACCAAAAAAAGGATGGTATATTACCTACTACCAAAAGTATGATAGCCTAAGCCGAAGGTAATAACCCAAAGATGTCGAGATCACCTACTACCCAACATGGCAGCCTAAGCCCCAGGAAAACACAACAAAGGAAAGACGACCTACTACCAAGAAAGGTAGCTTAAGCCAAGGCCTCTGACTAAAAAAAGGATGGTATATTATCTACTACCAAAAGTATGATAGCCTAAGCCGAAGGTAATAACCCAAAGATGTCGAGATCACCTACTACCCAATATGGCAGCCTAAGCCCTAGGTGAACACAACAAAGGAAAGACGACCTACTACCAAACAAGGTATCCTAAGCCAAGGCCTCTGACCAAAAAAGGATGGTGTATTACCTACTACCAAAAGTATTATAGCCTAAGCCGAAGGTAATAACCCAAAGATGTCGAGATCACCTACTACCAAACATGGCAGCCTAAGCCCAGGTGAACACAACAAAGGAAAGACGACCTACTACCAAACAAGGTAGCCTAAGCCAAGGCCTCTGACCAAAAAACAAGATGTACTGGAGATTATAAAGCTTCAACAGGGATCTCCGGATGAGATGTAGTCTGGTTGATTAGCAAAACTATGTCTTTGCAAATAAAGAAAGATCAAATGTAATAAACTTCACCGAACTTCTTGGGAGAGATGCCATTTGATGGAAATAAACTTGTATAATTCTTTGGGGAATACATTCCTGAGGGGTATCTTCTTTGTTGTAGTTATAAAAAAAATGTCTGAAACCCTGTAGATTCTCAAATAAAGAGAAAATATTTGTAAAGTCTTCGACAAACCTCTCTGGTAGATTTCCAGAGAGATGCAATCTATCAAGTTGATAATCTTGATAAAATCACTTGAGATGGACCAATTGTCTTGCGGAGACTGCCCTTTGTCATTTCGAATAAGATCTTGATCAAAACGAGTTGGTCAAAAAAGAGGTCTCTTGCAATCTGGACGCAAACCGTCGAGGAAACCATTATAATATTGTTGAAGAAATATCCATCTTCAATAGTTATCTTCATAAAACTTTCCTGGGGAACCAAGTGCAAAATAAATGCATACTTAATCCATATTCAAAATTTGGAGATGTCCACAATGTGATTGTCAGGGACCAAAATTCAATTCAGGAAATAACTGAAGAGAAATAATCAAGCATAACTCAACCATTGAGGCAGGAGCTCAAATGGTATTTAAATAAAGAAACCGTCTTCCACGAGGATCGAACTCCATGGGGAAATAGGAATAGTACGCTCTTTTTGCCTAGGTTTGATAACTCTACTTGGAGGGAAGAGACACACCCGGTCACTCGGGGATAACCACGACCAAAGTGACAGAACAAACAAACACAAAGATGTAAAAATGCACATGACATGTTGTCTACCTACATGCTATGCGTATGCTAATGAAACCGACAGAGATGAAAAGAACATCTCAAACGGAACGACACTCAGGTTAAATCTCCACAGATCAGCCAACGTCTGGGGAAATGTTCATCTGTCTCGTACAGGAGATATGATTCTGAGGTATTTCCATGGATGAAATAAACATCCATGATCATCCTTTTGTTATTCACATATCAAGTAAAACACAAAGTATTTGAAAAAGGTTTTAAATTTATTCTGGAATTTGCTATTAAGAATAAAATGTTTAACGCACCAAAAAGTGAAGGAGAAAACTTTTTATTGAATGGTAGTCAGCAGAACGGCGTGACTCCAATATTACAATGTTGGAAAAATAAAAGGAATTACATCAAGGGAATAATAACTTGTTATTTCCTAAATCGACGATAACTTCCCAAGTTCTAAGCAAACTACTTCTTGACAGCATCCACGTTCACCGGGCGAGTGATCTCTTCTCCGTCCATGGATCCTAACATCAAAGCACCTCCTGAGAAGACATTTTTCACCACGTACGGCCCATCGTAGTTTGGATCCCACTTTCCTCGAACGTCAGTGAGGAAATACTGAAACTTTTTGAGCACAAGGTCGCCTTCCTTGAATTCGCGGGGGCGAACCTTCTTGTCGAATCACTACTAGAAAAAAAGACTTTTGAGAAAATGTTTTTACATCGGGTATTCACTAGAAGTGATGTAAAATGTGAAATTATAAATACGGTGGCAGTATCGTAAATATTTTAAAAAAATTATTAGATCTTTTACATCGGGCCTTTAAAATAACCTATGTAAAAAATTGAAAAAAATTATTTAAAGGTTTTTTAAATTGGTTATAACTGCAACCGATTTAAAAACAATATTAAAAAAAATTGAAAAAAAGTATTTAAAGGTTTTTTAAATCGGTTATAACTGCAACCGATTTATAAAAAGCTATACTAAAAAAACTTATATAAAGGTTTTTTAAATCAGTTTATAGTGGCCAACCGATTTAAAAAGTCCCCAAAAGAAAAAAAAAACAAAAAACTTGGCTTTTACATCGGTTGGGATATCCACCGATTTAAAAAGTAATTTAAAAGGGTCTTTTAAATCGGTTGGTATATCCACCGATTTAAAAAGTAATTTAAAAGGGTCTTTTAAATCAGTTGGTAATTCCACCGATTTAAAAAGTAGTTTAAATATTTTAAAACAAAACCTGCACGCACAGTTCATTTCATTTCTTCTTCCTCTCTCCCACGACAAACCAAAACAACCCACGACGATTCTTCATCTTCTCACTCCCGCCGTCGCCGTCGCCTTTCCTCCCTCCCCTCTGTACCTGCGCCGTCACCGTCGACGTCATCTCTTCCTCCTTGCTTGCACCGTCACTCCTCCGACTGTACTCACCGTCTCCCCTCTGAGCTCCGCCGTCGACGGTCATCTCCTTCAGGTTTTTTTCCTTTTCTTTTTTCCTCTGAGCTCCGCCGTCGCTCCTCCTACTGCTACGGTTTTGGAGCTTTGAATGAGTTGATTCTTAAGTTCGTGTAGTGTAGTAGTTTTATTTAACTCTAAATTTCTTTTGGTTTCAATGGAGGTTCTACTGCTTCTTAAGTTCGTAAGTTCGTGTAGTATAGTGTAGTAGTAAATAAGAATATGTATTCTAATTTCATTGGGCAAAAAAGAAATGATAAAATGAATTAAAGAGTGAAATGAAAGAAAATAAATATCATATAGTAAGTTCTTTTATGCTCTTCTGTAGATCGGAACAAATGTAATTTTTTTATACCACTCAATTCCAACCAACTATATTCTATTAAAATAATAATCACTCATTCACAGCTATAAGTTTTTTTTAATGTTCAGTTCATAAATTTTACATAACCGTATATCAAAACAAGAAAACTAACTGCAGATCTGGGTGGACTCGAACCACCACTTCTCAGAGATTTTAAGAAAATGCTCTGAGCGCTCTACTGATTTAAGCTACAGATCTTTCAGGGCAACAGTCATATACAAAGAAATAATTGCATTATAAAGTGTTTGAAAGGGATGGCCTGAGCATTGAAGCTTGGTTGAAATAATCAGAAGATAAATATGTATGCATCACTAAGAGGGAGGTAGGGTGTGAGTGGGGAGGGGGCCGTATGATTAAGTTTCAGAGTTAGACAAATTTCGTATTACTAAGAGGCTATAAATAAGTGAAGTTTTAGTAGACATAATGCTCTTTCAAAATTTGGTCATACTTCAATAACAATATGGCATGGAATATTCGTATATAATATGAAAATGTCAATTAAGATGAGCAAACAAATGACCTTCCTATCTGGGTATCGTTAGAGTAAATATAACTCATGTTGAATGAAGGATGAAGGTGTAGAATGTGAAAATATAAGTTAATATCAAAATTCAAATTGATTTTAATATCTCAAAAAAGTAAAAGAATTTCAAAAATATAACAGCTAAAATCATTAAATAATTTCAAACTGCCTTTCAAAAACGTTAATTATAAAAGATGAAAATTTGTTAAATGATCAATCATAAGTATTAGTTGAAATAAAAAGAATATTATAAATAGAATAATAAATAAAATACAATAGAACCAATTAAAAAAAATAGGCTGTTAAAAAGTAGGATCCATGAATTTGTAATAAATTAATAATTTTAGATTTCGCATAAAAATTTTATATCACGTTAAATGAGCCGACTTAAATGTAATTTATATCACGGAACAATGCAATTATTTTATACCACTCAATTCCAACCAACTGAACAATGCAAAAGAAAGCACAAAAGAAAGAGAAGGAGATGACAATGTTGAGAGATTAATGAGAATGGTTCTAAGAATGGGTGATGATCATTTGGAAATAGAATTAAGTCATTGTGCGAGCGCCAATAATTTTCATATGTCAGCTAAGTGTATCAGAGAGCTGCTGGTGGGTTTTAATTGGCTTGATTTGTCTACTCTCCAAGTTTGGTGCACGTAAGTACATTTTCTATTTTTATTAGTGTCAATATCTATTAATATGTTATATCTGTTATCACTTTTATTATAATGTTGATTTTAAAAATTTTCAGGTATATTCATCGTTTGTGTATTGATACTTCACAATCTTAAGTATACGGATTTATGGACCCTGCTATGTGTTCGTACGTTGATCATGTGCCGAAAACTCAAGCAAATGTCAAACAATACATACAAGATAAGTTACGTGACGAAAAGAGAGAGTGTCACTTGCTACCATTTGTTCATGGGTAAGTTTGTATGAAATTATGTTTTCTATTTTTTAATTTTGGTAACATATAATTCAATTTTGGTAACATGAAATTGTGACTTTTGTGTTTCCACACACAAGTACAGAGGTCATTGGCAATTAATAGTCATGTGTCTAAATGATAATACGGTGGTTGTCTTTTGTTTCCTTCATCATGAACTTAATCAAACCATGACAAAAATTGTTACAAGGTAAGTTTATCTTTTATGTTTACTTCATCCTATATACATAATTTGTTACAAAAGTAAATCATATATTATGTGGCTATATATGAATTTTTTTCTTCTGAATTAGTGCTTTTGGGGTTCATCAAGCGGCAAATGGGAATAGAAAAAAGGCTACATGGCTTCGACCCAATGTAAGCGTGGTGTAAATTATAATTAGATATTTAATTTTATCATATAATTTTTCACTAATTATGTCATTCATTTGTAGACAAGGAAACAACCTAACTCTAATGATTGTGGGTATTATGTGATGAAAAATATGTTCGATATTGTCTCTGCCAATATAACCAACTCTTGGATGAAGGTAATAAAAATGACTTTAATTTGTTATTTACTTTACGTTTTTCAAATTAATGTGAATTTTCAAAAATTAACTCTATTTGTACTTATGTGTTGTAGGTATTTGATGACCCAACGAACCTATCGCCCGATGATTTGTATGATTTGCGACTCCGTTGGGAAACACGTTTCTTTGAATTATTTAAAGTTTAATCTTTTCGTTGTTGTAGTACATTTGTGTAGCTTTTTGTTGTTAGCACATTTGTGTATAAAGGTTAACTGGACTTTTTGTTGTTAGTACATTTGTGTATATATATCCTTTATACTGACACTTTTCTAAATCAATTATGTGTATAGTAGATATTTGGTGCAATCAAATTAGATTTATGAGAAAAATATGAAAATAACGACCTAAATATGGTCTGTGTAATGTTGGAAAAATATGAAAAATTAGGTACCAAAAAGTTACAGGGAACGGCTAAAAAATAGGCAAATAATTTATACTCGTAACAGTACTTTTTACATCGGTTGAATGAAAAAACCGATGTAAAAAACTGCCTTTTACATCGGTTTAAACACAGAACCGATGTAAAAAGTGTCAGCAAATTTTTTTTTTCCTACACTACTTTTCACATTGGGTGACCCGTCAAACCGATGTAAAAAGTATCAGCATGAAATTTTTTTTTCCTACAGTACTTTTTACATCGGTTTTGGCACGCAACCGATGTAAAATACCCCCCTTTTACATCAGTTTTTCCCCGCAACCGATGTAAAAACCCCCTTTTATAATTAAAATTTAGAATTATAAATTTTTTTCACATCAGACTTAAAAATTGAACCGATGTGATTGGTTTATTTCTTACATCGGACCACATAACCGATGTAAAATGTCTTTGATTTACCATATCGCCTGACTTTACATTGGACTAAGAGCCAATGTAAAAAGTCAATTTCGCCCGATGTAAAAAGTCATTTCTGCACTAGTGAATGCTTTCTTCATCCTTTGCTGATATAATTTCCCATGGCACAACGCCGTCATTCTCTTTTCTTCAATTAAATTCAACTGTTCATATCTGTTTTGGCACCATTCAGCTTCTGATAACTTTTCTTCCATCAGAATTCTCATAGAGCGAATCTCAACTTCTATCAGGAGTACAACTTCCATACCGTAGATAAGTGAAAAAGGAGTTGCCCCAGTTGATGTGCGTACCGAAGTGCGATATCCATGTAGAGAGAACGAGAGCATCTCATGCCAGTTTTTATACGTGACAACCATTTCTGAACTATCCTCTTGATATTCTTGTTGGCGGCTTCAAAACCCTCATTCATCTTCGGTCTGTAAGGAGAAGAATTATGATGCTCAATCTTGAATTCCTCACACAATTCCTTCATCATTATGTTGTTTAAGTTTGACCCATTATCTGTAATGATCTTGTTCGGCACACCGTACCAGCAAATGAGCTGATTCTGGATAAATTTAACAACCACATATCGAGTCACGTTAGCATTAGATGCTTTTGGTTCTATCATTCCGATCATATACATCCCCCACATATAGAACGGCCAAGTGTCACAACTGCAAAAAACAACCGGCGGAAAACAGAAGAGTCGCCACCTTTCGTTATTTATCCCAAAGAGAGGGAAGGAAACGATCGGAAAAACCTAACGAAAAGGGAAAGACAAGGTCATCGCAACCAAGTCTGGATTCGGGAGTCGGTTACGCAAGGGGAAGGTATGAGCACCCCTCATGTCCGTCGTACTCGACGGGATCCACGCATTGTTGTCTATCTAAAAGGGTGATCAATCTATCTACACTAAAGGTCAAGGGGCAAAAGAAAAAGAAAAGAGAAGAGACTCGGCAGAGCATCGCCACTTTGTGCCTACATATTCCCTCGTGCAATGGGAAAGTCAGAGTCAACGTAATTCTGCTAACTACGGGTGAAAGGGGGGAAGGTTGCTCGCCAAGACATCACGTCTTATGCCTACGTACTTTCATCTGGTATCAAAGATCAGAGCAAACGTAGTTCAGGATAAAAGGACCATAGGTTGGTTCAAAAGTTTTTAGGCCCGAGTAGGGTTAACAAGTAGTTCTAGCATTTGGTGTATGCAGCTCGACCATTGAAGACTTAGGCGTTACCGTTTGCGGTAGAACTAAGAGTTAACAATACTCTTTTATCTGAAAAGATTTTCCTTGATTAAGATCCCGAAGGAAACATCACTTTGAACGACGCATATCAGAAATACGCATTCAAGTGGAAGACAAGCAAAACGAGTCGATAAAATCATGATCCAACGATCAAGAACAACGACATATATAACAAACATCACACTCCTAATGCATCACACTGATCTATGATGATTCGAAGTAGAACGGCATGCGAAAACACCTTGAAAAACAGCAAAACAGGCCCACTGTTACAGTGTTAATCGGTTAACCCCTGGGGTTAATCGGTTAACACCTTAAAATTTTGGGAAATCTGGAATCTTGAACAGGTTAATCGGTTAACCATATGCGTTAACCGATTAACACTATTAACATTTGAAAAATTTAAAAGTTTGAAATGGTTAATCAGTTAACCATATGCGTTACCGATTAACACTGTAACAGAGGCCAAAAACAGCAGCAGAAAAAGCACTTTTAGCACAAAATCACTTAATCAAATGATCCAAAAGACCAGCTTATCAAATAAGCACGTAATTACACCTGCAAACAGAAAACCAATAGACATGCAAACATGTCTACACAGCACAATCACAATTCAAACGGATCGAAATCAACCAAAATTCAATCGAATATGAAGATTAACATGATAAGCTCAAATATTAAATCGGGTAGAGAATTCCAACCTTCGAAGCAGAGATTTGCTTCGGTAAGTGTTGATCAACTGAATTTGAGCAGATCCAAACAAGATTATCCGGAAAACTTCAAGATCCACAATAATTCTTGCAAGAGGAATGAAGATCAAACACTTTTAAGCCAAATTACTCCAAATAAGCACTTCCAACTCAAGCTCCAAAATCATATCTCAATTTGCACGAAAATTGATTATGAAAATTGGTCCAATGATGATGATCAATGGAGGTTTATGCTCAAGAATCCATTGATTTCAATGAAAATTCAATGAGTCCAAATGATGAAGAGCTTTGAGTGTGGGTTGTGAAATGGAGAAGTTGAGAGAAAATTGAGAGCTCAAGAGTGAATTCTAAAAAATGAATTGAATAATGAGAGATTAGAGTAACCAATTAGGTTTATGGCGAAACCTAGAAATCGATCTTTTGGAGTGAATCATTTAAATATCACTTAGGTTTGGATCCAATGCAAGGTTAGGAATTTGGATTGGAAAATGTGGTATGGAATGTGGAATGGGCATTTGGTGGGAAATTGAAATTAAACAAATTTCAAATCGGGTTCTAGATCCTTCCCAAGTGTAAAAATGAAATTCAAATGATCAAAATGGGACTCCAAGAGTGGCTGGACTTGAAAATTCACGTACAGGGCAAAAATTACACATGTTAATCGGTTAACGCATATGGTTAACTGGTTAACACTGTGAAAACTTGCAAAATTAGCCTGACTTTGATTGTATTAATCGGTTAACCCTATGTGTTAACTGATTAACACCTTCAAAATTTTGAATTTGGCGCCTTTTGGAGGGGAACGTGCCCACTTGCCCGTTTTCAACTGTTTGGATATCTGTTAAGCCTCTGAAACTTGTTTTCGATCATCCTGACTGTGCAACTGCTCGAAGTATCTTGAACGCTGGAAATTAACCTGCACAATAAAATAAAATCGACCGCTCTATCGGGCAAAATAAATGCCAACTGCTGCTGCTTGTTGTTCAGTTGCTTGCACTAGAATGAAACCTGAGACACGGGAAACCTTGATCCCCCGTATTAAGAACAAATGCTATGCAATGCAAAAATGCAACCGAATAAAATGAAATAAAACCAAAGCCGAGCAAAGGTTGGGCAAATTTTGGGGTGCAACAGCTGCCCCTATTCAAGCGACTTGGACCTGATTGAGTGAAAAGCAAACAACTTTCAAACAATCGAGGTAAAAGACGGTTGAATACCAACGAACCCAGAAATTTTCCAACCGCAGAAGCCTCCGGAGATAACTGAACTAAACACAAGAATACTCCGCTGGGGGAGACCAAAAGTCAGTACTAATCACACACTGTCAACCAAAAGTTGAAATCACCAGACAACCACAAGCTACCAACCAAAAGTTGGGATAACACTCCACAAGAGAAACCAAAGACTACCAACCAAAAGTTGCGATCGCATCCACAAAATCTTACCAACCCAAAAGTCTGAGATAAACAAAACTACCAACCAAAAGTTGGAATTAAAGCAAAAGATACCAACCAAAAGTTGGAATAACATCACCAAAATCTCACCAACCAAGAGGTGGAAATAAACAAACTCTGACAAGTCGCTAATTACCAACCAAAAGTTAGAATAACAAATCCAGGAACAGAAGACTACCAACCAAAAGTTGGAATTGAACAAAGCTACCAACCAAAAGTTGGAATCACACAAAGTTACCAACCAAAAGTTGGAATCACAAATCCACCCAGCACCAGAGGAGAATTACCAACCAAAAGTTGGGATACACGTACCACCACCATAGGATTACCAACCAAAAGTTGGAATAACAACCCCAGGAACAAAGGACTACCAACCAAAAGTTGGAATAACGCCTACAGAGGATAAAATCCAACCAATGGTTGGGAAGCAAAGCTACTAACCAAAAGTTAGGATCGCTGGAGATACTTGAACAAAGCTGAATCCTCCACAGAAGACTACCAACCAAAAGTTGGAATGATCATCCAACACTACCAACCAAGAGTTGGAACAAGAGCCACAAAAGCAGACTACCAAACAAAAGTTGGAATGATCAACAAAGGAAGACTACCAACCAAAAGTTGGAATAACGTCGACAAAGAGAGACTACCAACCAATAGTTGGAATAACGTCCGGAACTACCAACCAAAAGTTGTAATAAAAAGGCTACTAACCAAAAGTTAGGATTGCTAGAGCCACTGAATGCAACAACGATTACCAACCAAAAGTTGGAATAATCAACTTTACTGAGGAAAACAAGGATTACCAACCAAAAGTTGGAATATCATCCCAAACGCCAATAGGCCACCAACCAAAAGTTGGGATAAAACAACAATACCAACCAAAAGTTGGAATGAACCTTGCTGGGAAACCAGGGATTACCAACCAAATGTTGGGATAAATGTACCCGAAATAGACTACGCTGGTAATTATCAAACAAAAGTTGACATAACATATCCAACACACGCAAGCGACAGAATCAACCGACTCACAACTTGCGGGGAAAGCTACGATAGGAAAAGAGAGGTTTAAACAAATGACTCTACAAAGGAGAAACCAATAACACAAAGACTTCAAAGATCCGCCCAACGGGGGATAATACAAAAGATCTCCTGAATTCAAAATTCTCAGCCCTCAAAGGAAAACGACACCAAAGGTATCGAACCTGGCTTATGCTTCAGATGCATATGTTTGAGATGGCGTAATGCTCCATACGAAATGGAAATGCTACGCATTTGTGGAGATGTTATGCACGCATGCAGATGCAACAAAATTGAATCATCAAAATAGATGCTAGAGATACAGAAACCACCCTGCCGGAGGAACAACCTACTCATGCTAATAACAATTGGACTTATGCCGAGAAATAGGCCCTTGCTGGCCTCCTGCAAAGAAAAGACCGAGGCAACAACATTCCTCTATCCTGCTAGGGAAAAGTGAACAAATCTGCTGGGGAAACCACCTTCTTCCCACTTGCTGGGGA
Organism: Lathyrus sativus; assembly: GCA_963859935.3. NCBI lineage: Eukaryota > Viridiplantae > Streptophyta > Magnoliopsida > Fabales > Fabaceae > Lathyrus > Lathyrus sativus. Next base: position 451,599,804 of record OZ012741.1, read on the forward strand.
TTGCTCCGCTAGGGGACGAACCTACCCAGGCTGTAAATTACTCAGTGGGAAGAAAATCCAATCACAACTCACTAGGGAGTACGAACACGCACTTCGTGGGGATTAAATGTGCCCCACTTGCCGAGGGAGAGCGTACACGCTACCAACTCGCTCAAACTGCATACAAACTTCACTGGGGATGCAAACTTCACTGGCTGGGGAAAAGACTCTGGCTGGAGATAAGACAAACTTCATCCATGCCTCTTTGCCCCAAGGGTAACGACCCTGCAAAACTGAACAAACAGACAAGATATCCTACACAAACGGAACTATCTCAGTCATCATTCGTGACGTTGTTCAATTGATTCAATGTTTTAACAACTATTGGCCAGAGCCTACAAGTTTATCAAAACCTTGGGCGTCTTTCACAAACAAAACAGTAAAAGTTAAAACAAAACAAACGAGATACTGAATAGTATATGTTTATTGATAAACGGCCTGTAAATAGGCAAAGTTTTACAACAGATGCAACCCCTGAAAAGAGGAAGCTGCGCAAAAATAATACAGATATGCACAAATTTATACAAAAGTGTACAGAAATGTCGGCAATGTGGCACAGACAAACACCATGAGCTGATCCCTCTATGACTCGCCTGACCCTGATGCTTTCCCGACGCTTCCTCTTTAGAAGAGATTGATTCGGATAAACGGCCCTCAGGTCCTTCCAATCCACTAAGCAATAAGTTCAAACACAGACTGCAGTTATTTGCTTTTCAATCCCTAACTTTTGCTGAACCGCCATTTCGGGTTTTCGATTCATCGGGATACCCATTTTTGCCAAAGTCTCCTTTTCAGGTTTTCGACTTTGTGGGTTTACATCTTTTCATTTTTATCCCTAATTTTTTCTCGAACCCATTCTCTTTTTTATGGTTCGCCGGGATGCCCCTTTTTTGCCTTGATATTCTTTTTTCTTTCCAGCGGGTCTCTTTTAAGCAAAGTATTTTTTAATTGCGTCTGCATTCACAGAGGATGTAAAATCTTCACCATCCATGGTGGATAACAACAAGGCTCCTCCGGAGAATATCTTTCGAACGACATATGGACCTTCATAGTTGGGAGTCCATTTGCCCCTGTGATCTGATTGTGGTGGGAGAATCTTTTTCAGCACAAGATCGCCCGCCTGAAAGCTTCGAGGGCACACCTTCTTATCGAAAGCTTTCTTCATCCGACTCTGATACAACCGACTTTATGCGATAGACGCTAACCTCTTCTCATCCATCAGGCTAAGCTGATTCAATCTATTCTTTATCCATTCTGCCTCATCAAGCTTGACGTCAACCAGAACTCTTATAGAAGGAATGTCGACCTCCAATGGTAGAACAACTTCCATACCATATACCAGCGAGAAAGGGGTTGCCCTGGTTGATGTGTGTACCGTCGTACGATAACCGTGAAGAGCAAACAGAAACATCTCATGCCAATCCTTGTAAGGGACAACCATCTTTTGCACTATCTTCTTAATATTCTTGTTGGCCGCTTCAACAGCGTCATTCATCTTCGGACGATAGGGCGATGAGTTGTGATGCTCGACTGGCACAATTCCTTCTTCATCTTGTTGTTCAGATTCGAACCATTGTCAGTAATGATTCGCTCGGGTATTCCATATTTGCAGATCATGTCCTTATTTATGAACCGAGCTACGACTTGCTTTGTAACATTTGCGTACTAGGTTGCTTCAACCCATTTGGTGAAGTAATCAATGGCGACCAAAATGAAACGATGACCATTGGATGCGGTCGACTCAATCTTGCCAATCATATCAATGCCCCACATGGAGAAAGGCCACAGGGATGCCATAACATTCAATGGGCACGGCGGTACATTCATTTTGTCTGCATTAATCTGGCATTTATGGCATTTCTTTGCAAATTTGAAACAATCTGACTCCATGGTTAGCCAATAATACCCTGCTCGTAATAGTTTCCGAGACATGGCATGCCCGCCGGCATGTGTACCGAAAGTACCCTCGTGGACTTCTTCCATAAGAAACGTTGCTTCCTTTTCATCCACACATCTCAACAACACCAAATCATGATTCCTTCTGCAAAGCACACCATCTGGGTTTAGATAAAAGTTGCCAGACAACCTCCTCTGCGTCTTCTTATCCTGAGCCAAAGCCCCTGGCGGATACTCCTGCTTCTTAAGGAAGTTATGTATATCGTAAAACCATGGCTTGACATCAGCAACCTCTTCAATGGCGAATACGAAAGCGAGCTTATCCAGGCGAGAAATGACTATTTTGGGAGCATCACTCCAAAAATTCACTTTATACATCGAAGATAGTGTTGCCAAAGCATCTTCCATTTGATTCTCTGCTCGCGGCACATGGTGAAACTCTACCCTGCCAAAGAAGGGAAACAACCTCCTTGCATAATATTTGTAAGGAATTAGGTTTAGCTAACGAGTTTCCCACTCTTCCATGATCTGATTAACCACTAGCGCTGAATTGCCATATACATCTGTCGCAACTGCAAAAAACACCAGGCAGAAAACAAAAGAGTCTCCACCTTTCGTTATTTATCCCAAAGAGAGGGAAAGGAAAAAATCGGAAAAAACCTAAGGAAAAAGGGAAAAGACGAGGTCATCGCAACCAAGTCCTGGATTCGGGAGTCGGTTACGCAAAGGGAAGGTATTAACACCCCTCACGTCCGTCGTACTCGACGGGATCCACGCTTGTTGTCTATCTAAGGGTGTGTTTACTATTTAAGCTACAGGCTTGCGGGACAAAAGAAAAGAAAAAGATACTCGGAAGAGCATCTCCGCTCTGTGCCTACGTATTCCCTCTTGCAATGGGAAAGTTAAAGTCAACGTAGTTCGGCTAACTACGGGCGAAATGAGGGAAGGTTGCTCGCCAAGACCTCGTGTCTTGTGCCTACGTACTTTCATCTAGTATGAAAGATCATAGCAAACATAGTTCGGGCTAACTACGAAACCACAAATTTATTAAGTGTTTTAACCGAGTAGGGTTAAACCTCTGTTCCAGCAGTTAGGGACAAAGCCTGTTTGCGGTATAACCGAAGCTTAACAACACTCTTTTCTGAAAAAATAAGTTTCCGATTAATCTCGAAGGAAAAAGGTTTGAAATTTGTTTTGTGTTTTTTAGTGAAGTGAATTAATTCGGTCTGTGATTCACGTTGCACTAAAGACTATGACATGGAGGCGAATGCGTCGTGTATCGCCCTCAAACAGGACGTACACTAAACACTTTAGATAAGCGAGAGGAGACCCCTCACTCATCATTCCTCATGTAGCTTAAGGCTCGTAACACGCAACGTTTATTGCCTTTATTAGATTAGTTAGAATTGCTTTGAGATGAGAAGTGAGACGCACGGAAGGTCTAAGGGAAACTCGACCCTAACGTTGTCATGCAAAGTGGTCCTAAAGTTTGGATGAAAAGGGGAAACATATACCCTAATGTTAGCATGCTTGGATTGAACACCTAATGTCTCTCCTACTCCCATCATAAACGGAGGTACTAGGAATCCTATGGGGATCATGGCAAAAAGCACAAGAAGAACAAAGGAAGGATCAATCATAAATAAAGAGTGCACACATGAAAATGCACATTTAGAAAAGTGGAAGGGAGGAAAAATGTGTGGGGCAGCAGCCGCCACAAGCGCATCTTGACTTCAACAGTGATGCAAAATGATGCAAACATGGGGAGAAAACAAAAGATGAAAGCAAATAAACATGCAAACAAATGCTCACTTCGAAACATATACACAAGCATGCAAACAAGTGGAAAATGAACACACATGTCAACAAAATCATGATTAACCAACCACAAACAGTGACAAATATCCAAAACATTTCAATCCTAATGCATCACAATGATCTATGACGATTCGAATCGAAACGGTATACAAACAAGCAAGCAAAACAGCAAATATGACATTCTGGCACAGTGTTAATCGGTTAACACATACTTTTAATCGGTTAACCTGTGTAAAACATGTGAAAATCTGGAAACTCGTAGGTGTTAATCGGTTAACACCTGGCGTTAACCGGTTAACACCCTGAAAACTTTGAAAATTTTGAATATTTGAATTGGTTAACCAAATAGGTTAACCGATTAACATTGTACCAGAAGCCAAAAACAGCAACAGAAAATCACTTCTAGCACCAAATTAATTAAGCACGAAATTAACAACAGAAAATAGAGATCCAACAGTATGGATACACAATTACTCAACAATATCACAATTTAAATGCATCGAAATCAACCAAACTTCAATCGAATATGAAGATTAACATGATAAGCTCAAAAATCAAATCGGATCGAGAATTCCAACCTTCAAAGCAGAGATTTGCTTCGGTAAGTGTTGATCAACTGAATTTGAGCAAATCAAAATAAGATTATACGGAAAATTTCAAGATCCATAATAATTCTTGCAAGAGGAATGAAGATCGAACACTTTTAAGTCAAATCACTCCAAATAAGCACTTCCAACTCAAGCTCCAAAATCAGATCTCAATTTGCACGAAAATTGATGATGAAAATTGATCCAATGATGATGATAGATGGAGGTTTATGCTCAAGAATCCATTGATTTCAATGCAAAATCAAAGAATCCAAATGATAAAGAGCTTTGAGTGAGGTTTTAGGAATGGAGAGGTTTTAGAGAAAATTGAGAGCTCAAGAGTGAATTCTGAAAAATGAATTGAATTATGAGAGATTGGATGGTTTGGTTTGGAGTAAATCACTTAAGTATGACTATGGTTTGGATCCAAAGCAAGGTTTGGAAATTGGATTGGAAAACTTGGCTTGGAAAGTGGCATGGGATTTTGGAGGGAAATATGAATTTAAAGATGTTCTAGATCCTTCCCAAGTGAAAATTTGAATTCCAAGGTGATCAAAATTGGACCCCAAGTGCAATTGGCTTGCAAAATCACGTACAAGGCAAAATCTTCTATGGTTAACCGGTTAACCATATGCGTTAACCGGTTAACACTATTATAATTTCAAATCTGGGCTGATTCTCCAATGGTTAATCGGTTAACCATATGTGTTAACCAATTAACACCTTCAAAATTTTGAATTTGGCGCCTTTGGGAGGGAAAACCTATCCATTTGCCCGTTTCTTGCCGTTTTGAGCTCTGTTTAGCTTCTGAACCTCATTTTTGAACGTTATCACTATGAAAATGCTTGTTATGAGCCTGAGTGCTGATCCTGATCTGAAATTATCCTGCAAAACAAAATAAAATCGGTCGCCTCACTACTGGGAAAAATAAATGCCCTAGCCTCTGATGCTCGTTGTTCGTTGTTCAATCTTTGCACAAAAATGAACATAATCCACAATAATACCTCGATCCCACGCCTCGAGAACAAATTCTATGATATGCACAAATGCAAAATGCAAAGAAACAAAAGCTAGTTACGATTAAAACGAAAGGCAAATTTTGGGGTGCTACAACATCCAAATTCTTGATTCTCAAATCAATAGCCTCTTCCAGGCCCAAGATGCACGCTTCGTACCCGACTTCATTATTAGTGCAAGGGAACGTCAACCTGGCAGTAAACGGGATATGAGTACCATGAGGAGTCGTAATAATTTCCCCGATTCCACTACCATAGGAGTTGACAGCGCCGTCGAATATCATCTGCCATTGAGAACCTTTCTCTGGACCTTCGTCAGGAAATGACTCTTCACAGTCTTTCTCTTTGAGGAACATGATATCCTGGTCTGGAAATTCAAACTTCATTGGTTGATAATCTTCGATTGGCTGTTCAGCAAGGTACTCTAATAGAACACTTCCCTTGATGGCTTTCTGGGAACAATATTGTATATCGTACTCTATTAGTATTATTTGCCACCTGGCAATTCTTCCTGAGAGCGCTTGCTTTTCGAAGACATACTTGATCAGATCCATCTTCGAAATTAGCATGGTTGTATGATTAAGCATATATTATCTCAAACATTTGGCAGCCCAAGCGAGTGCACAACACGTTTTGTCGAGCATTGAGTAACGAGACTCACAGTCTGTGAACTTTTTACTCAGATAATAGATCGTGTGCTCTTTCCTTCCAGTCTCGTCGTGTTGACCGAGAAAACAACCCATACTGTTCTCAAGAACCGTTAAGTACATAATTAAAGGCCTTCCAGCTACTGGGGGTATCAATATCGGAGGCTCCTGCAAGTATTCTTTTATCTTATCAAATGCTTTTTGATAATTTTCATTCCAGACGACCGCCTGATCTTTCTTTAGCAATTTAAACATTGGCTTACACGTGGCCGTGAGATGAGATATGAACTGAGCAATGTAGTTCAATCTCCCCAAGAAACCACAAACCTCCTTTTCTGTTTTCGGTGCTGGCATATCTTGTATAACTTTTATCTTTGCAGGATCGACCTCGATTCCTTTTTCACTGACAATGAAGCCCAATAACTTTCCGGACCGAACTCCAAAAGTGCACTTATTTAGATTCAACCTCAATCTGAATTTCCTGAGCCTCTCAAACAGCTTCAACAAGTTGACCAAATGCTCTTCCTCTATCTGCGATTTTGCTATCATGTCATCAACATAGACCTCAATCTCATGATGAATCACATCATGAAACAAAGTGACCATAGCCCGTTGGCAAGTTGCCCCTACGTTTTTCAACCCAAAAGGCATTACCTTGTAACAAAAAGTCCCCCATGGCGTAATGAACACCGTTTTCTCCATATCTTCCGGTGCCATCTTTATCTGATTATAACCGAAAAAACCATCCATGAAGGAAAATACAGAGTATTGAGCAGTATTGTCACCCAATACGTCAATGTGAGGGAGCGGGAAGTCATCCTTTGGGCTCACCTTATTCAAATCTCTGTAATCTACGCACATCTGTACCTTACCGTCCTTCTTAGGTACATGCACAATGTTGGAGACCCACGGAAGGTAAGTTGTTACGGCTAAAAATCCAGCGTCCAACTGCTTCTGGACTTCTTCTTTGATTTTTACAGCCATATCTGGCCTTGTCCTTCTAAGCTTCTGCTTGACCGGCAGACATTCCTCACACAACGGCAAGCGATGAACCACTATGTTAGTGTCAAGCCCGGGCATATCTTTGTACGACCAAGTAAAGATGTCTCTATACTCTCGAAGCATCTTGATCGGTCTTTACTTGATGTCACTCTGTAGCGCAGCCCCTATCCGAACATTTCTGACAACTTCTTCAGAACCCAAATTAATAACCTCGATTTCCTCCTGATGAGGCAGAATGATCTTCTCTTCTTGTTTCAAGAGTCTAGCTAGCTCTTCAGGCAAGTCTTCATCTTCATCAATCTCTTCTTCAGCTTGATATACCGGTTGATCGAAGCCGAAGCAAGTCATAGGAGGTTCTAAATCGGTGTCATCTGCAATAGGAATCTTGCAATAAAAATGGTTAAATGTTTCAAACGATATGTGTCGCAAATGCGAAAAACCACCGGCTGAAAAAACAGAAGAGTCGCCACTTTCGTTATTTATCCCAGAGAGAGGGAAAGGAAACGATCGGAAAAACCTAAAGAAAAAGGGAAAGACAAGGTCATCGCAACCATGTCTAGATTCGGGAGTCGGTTACGCAAGGGGAAGGTATTAGCACCCCTCACGTCTGTCGTACTCGAAGGGATCCATGCAATGTTGTCTATCTAAAAGGGTGTGTTGAAACTAACTATCTAAAGGCTCAAGGAAAAAAGAAAGAGAAAAGAGAAATGACTCGGCAGAGCATCGCCGCTCTGTGCCTACGTACTCCCTCGTGCAATGGAAAAGTTAGAGTCAATGTAGTTCGACTAACTACGGCTAAAGAAGGGGGAAGGTTGCTCGCCGAGACGCCGTCGTCAGACACCTGACCTCGCTGCCAGTCATAGACATTAAGTCTATAATAAAAGTCGACCTCGCCGTCAAACTTGTATTTCAAGTTGGTAGAATAGCTAACATCGTCGTTAGACCTCTATTAGATAAAACAGGTATAGAATCCCAAGATACAATTCTCTGACATCGCCGCTAGTCGTTCAAAGAAATCCAACCGGTAACTCACACCTGACATCATCGTCAGTCAAAATAAAACGTCTGACATCGTCTACGAACAAATGCAAAATTGATTGAACCATTGACATCGCCGTCAATAACCAAAACATCTGACATCGCCGCCAGAAACCAACATATCCGACATTGCCGCCAGAAAAACAGAACATCCAACATAGCCACTGGAAAATCAAAAACACCTGAATCGCCGCCAGAAACAAACGTCCAACCTCGCCGCTGGAAACCAAAATATCTGACATCGCCTCCAGTAGCCAACAGATCTAGTAAGGGAATTTGACGTCGCCGCCAACAGCCATAAATCCAATAAGCATCTGACATCGCCTTCAGATAACCATAACTCTGAGAAACACCTAACATCGCCGCCAAATACCTGTGGGGATAAAGAACTCTGACATCGCCGCCAGACAACCATGGTGCTGATAAACCTCTGACATTGCCGCCAGACAAACATATATCTGATAAGCATCCAACATCTCCGTCAGATAGCCATATTTTTTAGAAACTTCTGACATCGCCGCCAGACCTTCGCTAAATAAAAGCGAGCATCAAAATCCACATGAAGTTAAGATCATCCACTGATGATAACCACAGAGAAACTCCATTGGGGAAATAACATGAGTTGGGGTTTAGCCACCACACGGGCAAAAACCCATAACCTGTGAGATACATCTGAAACAAAGAGATAATAACTTGACTTATGTTTCACATGCATATGTTTGAAAATGGCATAATGCTCAATACGAAATGGAAATTCTACGCGTTTGGGTAGATGTTATGCACTCATGCAGATGCAACGGAACTGAATCAGCAAAACGAATACTAGAGATACAGAAACATCCTGTTGGGATAACAAAATAACCCTGTTGAGGGAATCAAAGATTCTGCCGGGGATAGAGCGCAAACTTGCTCATGCCAATAACAACTTGACTTATGCCGAGAAGCGGGCCCTTGCTGGCCTTCTGCAAAAAAAATACTAATGTGACAACATTCTTCTATCCTGCTGGGGAAGAGAGAACAAATCTGCTGGGGAAACCATTCCTTTCAATTGTTGGGGATTGCTCCGCCAGGGAACGAACCTAACCAGGCTGCAAATTACTCTATGGGGAGAAAATCCAATCACAACTCACTGGGGAGTGCCTACAAGCATGCACCTTGCAGGGATCAAATGTACATCAACTGCCAAAGGAACGCGTACACGCTGCCTGCTCGCTCAAAACTGCATACAACTCTACTGGGGATAGAGGTACGAACTTCACTGATTGGGGAAAGACTCTGGTTAGGAATAAGACAAACTTCATCCACACCTCTTTGCCCCAAGGGTAGCGACCCTGCAAAACTGAACAAACCGACAAGATATCCTACACAAAGGAATTATCTTGGTCATCATTCGTGACGTTGTTCAATTAATTCAAAGTTTTAACAATTATTGGCCAAGGCCTGCAAGTTTATGTTAGTGCATGTTTCTCAAAACATTGGGCGTTTTCACAAATAAAATAGTAAAAGTGAAAACAAAGCACACAGATCAAGTACTGAATAGTATATGTTTATTGATAAATGGCCTGTAAATAGGAAAAGTTTTTACAACAGATGCAACTCCTGAAAAGAGGAAGCTGCGCAAAAAAAAATACAGATATGCACAGAAATATACAAGAGTGTACAAAAATGTCGGCAACGTGGCACAGACAAACACCATGAGCTGATCCCTCTATGACTCGCCTGACTCTGACGCTTTCCCGACGCTTCGTCTTCAGAAAAGATTGATTCGGATAAACACGGCCCTCAAGTTCTCCAAATCCACTAAGTAATGAAGTTCCAACGTAGACCGCAATCATTTGCTTTTTTCAATCCCTAACTTTTGCCTGAACCGCCCTTTTCAGGTTTTCGATTCACCGGGATACCCTTTTTTGCCAAAGTCGCCTTTTTAGGTTTTCGACTTTGCGGGTTTACATCTTTTCATCTTGATCCCTAATTTTGTCTCAAACCTATTTTACTTTTTTATGGTTCGCCGGGATGCCCCATTTTGCCTGGACTTTTCTTTTTGTGTCCAGTGGGTCTCTTTTAAGCAAAGTATTTTTTTCACTGCGCCTGCGTTCACAGGGGATGAGAAGTCTTCACCATCCATGGTGGCTAACAACAAGGCTCCTCCGGAGAAAACCTTTCGAACAACGTATGGACCTTCGTAATTGGGAGTCCATTTTCCCTTGTGATCTGATTGTGGTGGGAGAATCTTTTTCAGCACAAGATCGCCCGTCTGAAAGCTTCGAGGGCGCACCTTCTTATCGTAAGCTTTCTTCATCTAGCTCTGGTACAAACGACCATATGCAATTGATGCTTGCCTCTTCTCGTCTATCAGGATAAGTTGATTCAACCTGTTCCTTATCCATTCTGCCTAATCAAGTTTCACGTCGACCAGAACTCTTAAAGAAGGAATCTCGACCTCTAGCGGTAGGAGAACTTCCATACCGTACACTAGCGAGAAAGAAGTTGCCCTGGTTGATGTGCATACCGTCGTACGATAATCATGCAAGGCGAAAGGAAACATCTCATGCCAATCTTTGTAAGTGACAACCATCTTTTGCGCTATCTTTTTGATATTCTTGTTGGCCGCTTCAACAGCGCCATTCATCTTTACCCGATAGGGCGATGAGTTGTGATGTTCAATCTTGAAGTTCTGGCATAACTCCTTCATCATTTTTTTGTTCATATTCGAACCATTATCAGGAATGATTCGTTCGAGAATTCCATATCTGGAAATGATGTCCTTCTTTATGAATCTTGCTACCACTTTTTTGGTCACATTAGCGTACGAAGCTGCTTCAACCCACTTGGTGAAGTAATCGATATCAACCAAAATGAAACGGTGACCGTTGGACGCGGTGGGCTCAACCTTGCCAATCATATCAATGCCCCACATGGAGAAAGGCCACGGGTATGCCATAACATTCAATGGGCACGGCGGTACATGTATCTTATCAGCATAAATCTGGCACTTATGGCATTTCTTCGCAAATTTGAAACAATCTGACTCTATAGTTAGCCAATAATATCCTGCTCGTAAGAGTTTCTGAGACATGGCATGTCCTCCGACATGTGTACTGAAAGTACCCTCGTGGACTTCTTCCATAAGCAACGTTGCTTCTTTTTCATCCACACATCTCAACAACACCAAATCGTAGTTCCTTCTTTAAAGCACACCATCTGGGTTTACATAAAAGATGCCAGACAACCTCCTCAGCGTCTTCTTATCCTGGGCCGAAGCCCCTGGCGGATACTCTTGCTTCTTGAGGAAGTTCTGTATATCGTAAAACCATGGCATGCCATCAGCAGCCTCTTCAATGGCGAATACAAAAGCGGGTTTGTCCAAGCGAGAAATGACTATTCTGGGAGCCTCATTCCAAAAATTCACTTTGTACATCGAAGATAGCATTGCCAAAGCATCAGCCATCTGATTCTCTGCTCGTGGTACATGATGAAACTCTACCCGATCGAAGAAAGGTAACAACCTCCTTGCATAATCTCTGTAAGGAATTAGATTCTGTTTACGAGTTTCCCATTCTCCCATGATTTGATTAACCACTAGCGTTGAATCGCCATATACATCCAAATTCTTGATTCTTAAATCAATAGCCTCTTCCAGACCCATGATACATGCTTCGTATTCAGCTTTGTTGTTGGTGACTGGAAATGTCAATCTGGCAGTGAACGGGATGTGAGTACCTTGAGGAGTTGTAATAATTGCCCCAATTCCGCTACCATAGGAGTTGACAGCACCATCGAATATCATCTACCACTGAGAATCCTTCTCTGGACCTTCGCCGTGTAATGGTTCTTCACAATCTTTCGCTTTGAGGAACATGATATCCTCGTCAGGAAATTTAAACTTCATCGGTTGATAATCTTCGATTGGCTGCACAACAAGGTATTCTGACAGGACACTTCCTTTGATGGCTTTCTGAGAAACATACTGTATATCGTACTCTGTTAGTACCATCTGCCACCTGGCAATTCTTCCTGAGAGCGCCTGCTTCTCGAAGACATACTTGATCGGATCCATCTTTGAAATTAGCATGGTTATATGATTGAGCATATACTGTCTCAAACGTTTGGCAGCCCAAGCAAGTGCACAACATGTCTTTTCGAGCATTGAGTAATGGGACTCACAATCTGTGAACTTTTTACTCAAATAATAAATCGCATGCTCCTTTCTTCCTGTCTCGTCGTGTTGACTGAGAACACAACCCATACTGTTCTCAAGAACCGTTAAGTACATGATTAAAGGCCTTCCAACTACTGGGGGTATCAATACCGGAGGCTCCTGCAAATACTCTTTTATTTTATCAAATGCTTTTTGACAATTCTCATTCCAAGCGACCGCCTGATCTTTCTTCAAAAATTTAAACATTGGTTCATACGTGGCTGTGAGATGAGATATGAACCGAGCAATGTAATTCAGTCTCCCCAGGAAACCATGAACTTCTTTTTCTGTTTTCGGTGTTGGCATGTCTTGTATGGCTTTTATCTTTGCAGGATCGACCTCGATTCCTTTTTCACTGACAATAAACCCCAATAGCTTTTCGGACCGAACTCTAAAAGTGCACTTACTTGGATTCAACCTCCATCTGAACTTTCTAAGCCTCTCAAACAGCTTCAACAAGATAACCAGATGCTCCTCCTCCGTTTGGGATTTAGCAATCCTATCGTCAACATAAACCTCAATCTCTTTATGTATCATGTCATGAAAGAGCATTGTCATAGCGCGCTGATATGTTGCTCTGATGTTCTTCAAGCTAAAAGGCATTACTTTATAGAAAAACGTTCCCCATGGTGTAATAAATGTTGTTTTCTCCATGTCCTCCGGTTCCATCTTTATCTGATTATAACCCGAGAAACCATCCATGAAGGGAAACACCGAAAATTGAGCCGTATTATCAACCAATGCGTCAATGTGAGGGAGTGGGAAATCATCCTTAGGGCTCGCCTTGTTCAAATCCCGATAATCAACACACATCCGCACCTTACCATCTTTCTTAGGTACAGGTACGATGTTGGCGACCCACGGAGGGTAAGTAGTCACGGCTAGAAATCCAGCATCCCATTGCTTTTGGACATCTTCCTTGATTTTTACCGCCATATCTGGTCTTGTTCTTCTAAGCTTCTGCTTGACCGGCAGACATTCCTTGCGCAACGGTAAGCGATGATCTACTATGTCGGTATCAAGCCCAGGCATATCCTCGTATGACCAAGCAAAGATGTCACTATACTCTCGAAGCATCTCGACCAGTCTTTGCTTGACGTCACTTTGTAGCGTAGCCCCTATCCGAACATTTCTGAAAACTTCTTCAGAACCCAGATTAATGACCTCAATTTCCTCGTGATGAGGCAGAATGATTTTCTCTTCTTGTTTCAAAAGTCTGGCTAACTCTTCAGGCAAGTCTTCATCCTCATCAATCTCTTCTTCAACTTGATATATTGGTTGATCGAAGTCGAAGCGAGTCATAAAAGGTTCTGGATCGGTGTCATCTGCAATAAGAATCCTGCAATGAAAATGGTTAAATGTTTCAAATAATTTGCAAACAAGTATAAACCACGTTGCCATTTTATTGTGAAAAGTAAAAATAGGAAAAACAGAGATCACAAAATTTGAATGAGAAAACTCCCTTTGATTAATTGATAAACAATGTTCAGACATAAACAAATAAGGCCCTGAAATAGAATGCCACTATGCCCCGGGTAGGACATAGGGTAGTACAATAATTGGAAAAACAAAGCATTACTGTTCTGTCGTCACTTGAATGAATTCTTCAATTGACCAGTTGCGTAGGCTCTGTCCCGGAATACACGGCTTGATCCAGGCATCCATATCATAGTCACTGTCTTCCTCTTCGTCAGATACAACATTGATTCTCTCGAAGATGACTCCCCCCGTGGTAAACTATGCGGGCCCTTTATAGCGCGGCGCGCTCTGCGAGGCTAAAGGAGTGGAGAATGACGGTCGATACCCTAAACCAAATTTGTCTTGCTTGTGGGGAATTTCCAACACTTAGCCCCATCCCTGTACTGCCCCAGTTTGCACCACTGCTTGAGCTTCTTTAAACGAGGACATAGCCACTTCAGGATCTTTACTCAAAATCGAAGACTTGTCTTTGATCTTGACCGCTTGAAGGGTTGGCAAAGAGTTTCATGGATCTCTTCATCTACTTCAACATACTTAAAGGACGATAAATGGCTGACCATGATATCCTCCTCCCCGCATACCGTAACAACGCTACTGCAAACCATGTATTTTAGCTTCTGATGCAGAGTTGATGTAACAGCTCCCGCTGAATGAATCCATGGGTGACATAGTAAACAACTGTAGGCCGACTGGATATCCAAGATGTAAAACACTGCATCAAAGACCTCAGGTCCCACCTGAATAGGAAAAATTACCTCCCCAAACACGGATCTTCGGGTTCCATCAAATGCACGCACCACCAAATCACTTGGCGTGCAAATCAACCCCTTCATATCTAACTTCATCAAGGCCTTCTTCGGAAGCACATTTAATGACGATCCCGTATCCACAAGCACGTGAGACATGACAGCCCCTCGGTATTCCAAAGATATATGCAGCGCACAATTATGATTTTTGCCTCTGGGTGTCAAGTCCAGGTCCGTAAAGCCTAAGCCATTTCCTGCATTTACATGCGCCACAACTCCCTCGAGTTGGTTAACTGAAATTTCCTATGGCACGTAAGCAGTGTTTAATATTCTCAGCAATGCATTCTTATGCGCCTCAGAGCAAAAGAGCAACGACAGGATAGATATTTTGGAAGGAGTTTGCTGCAAGTGATCGACTATCTTGTAGCCGCTTTTCCGAATTAACCTCATAAATTCCTCCGCGTCTTTCAACAAAGATTCTCTTTCCCCAGATTGAGAAGTCTCCTCCACTACCGATCTTTTCCCTTTGTCCACCTTATCAGCAATCACCTCAGGTGACGAAAAGACTCGGCCACTGCGAGTAATACCTCCTGCTCCCACGAGATTGTCAACTGAACTTGCAGAGGGATCATTCAAGTTTACCTTCTGCCCATTACAGTACACATCGGCTCTGTAGTTCCACGGAATGGCCTTAGTGCTTTCAAACGGCATAGGACCTGCTTTGGTGATAGTTATCGTTGGCGGCTTTGGTGCATAGATAATAGCAGTCTTGTACGGGATGGAGATTGTCACAATCTCATCCTTTTCTACAGCCACTAAATCCTCAGAATCTCTTCCAACAGAACAGTCAAATTGTAAAACCCCGTCATCCATCATCTCCTGAATACAGCTTCTCAACAATCCATATCCTCTCTCAGGATTAGCAGAACATTCAACACAGTCCTCGGCACAACCCGGGAAAACACCCCTCTTTAGCAATCTGGCCTTCACAAAGCTTAAGGGTGTCTTCAATTCATCAACATTGGTCACAAAATTCAACACCTCTTCCTCAACAATTGCATTCACCCCAACCTGCCCATGATTCGGCATGGGATTCTGCACCACGTTGGGAACATCATTAGAAAAATTGATAGCCTTACTGTCAATCATATCTTGCACTTTGTGTTTGAAGGCTTTACAATTATCAATATTATGTCCTGGAGCACCCGAATGAAACTCACAGTGGGCATTTGCATCGTACCTTGGTGGAGGTTTTTCGGTCAAAGGAGCCATAGTCCTCTTTTGAATCAATTGGAGTTGTAGCAACGCTTTCAATAACTGGGAGTATGGCATGGGAAGGGCATCAAAATGTTTGTTCTTTGCTGCCTGACCTCTATCATGGTATCTTCTGTTCCCCTGCTGATTCTGCTGAGGTTGTTGTTGTTGCTGATGTTGTTGTTGCTGTGGTTGTTGACCTGCTGGAATAGTGATGCTGGCAATTTGCTGATTTTGGCGATTCCGGCCTCTATTTCTTCCCCACGAACTGGATACAGAATTAGTATCTCCCTCTCGCCTTTTGTTTCCAAACACTTTCTTGTTCCCTCATCCTGTCGAGGACCCTTCACCAGTGTTGATCTTTCCTATCTTAATTCCATTCTCCACTCTTTCACCGGTGATAATCAGATAAAAAAAGCTTCCAGACATATTGTCGATAAGTTTCTCATAATAAATGCCTGGTAGGGTAGCAACAAACATATCCACAAGTTCCCGTTCTACCAATGGTGGTTGTACCCTAGCAGCAAGCTCTCGCCACCTCTAGGCATATTCTTTAAAACATTCATTGCTCTTCTGAGAAAGATTCTGCAGCTGGACTCTATTTGGAGCAAGGTCACTGTTGTACTGATAGTGCCTTACAAAAGCTTCGGCTAGGTATCTCCAGCTACGGACATTAGCGGCTCCAAACTCATATACCATTCCAGCGAGGGATCGGATAAACTATCCTAGAAGAAGTGCATAAGTAGTTTCTCATCATTAGTATGCGCAGACATCTTGCGATAATAAGACCTCAAATGAACCCTAGGGAAAGTGGTCCCCTTGTACTTGTCAAAATCCGGGACCTTAAACTTTGGTGGTACTCTCAAGCCTGGGATCAGCCCCAGATTAGACATATCCAGCCCCATAGAGTTTTGGCATTCAAGAGACTTCATCTTCTCTTCGATCATCTTAATCCTTCTATCAGCCTCAGAAGGTACTTCAGAAGCTACAATCCTTGGAGAAAACACATCCTCCTGCCTATCCTCATTCCAGGTATGGTCCATGCTACCATGTATGGCACCTGTAGTGTCGAGACCATAGTCGTTTTCGTTACCATATCCACCATTAGTAAAACCAGCATGATTAAAACCTGCCGCATTTCCAGCACTAGCAGTGTGACCACCCCCTCCAGCAGTGGGGATGACTAAAGTTGGCATATAATTGTCTTCCCGAGGAGTTTCAATGTGAGGAGGGTTAGAAGCAATCCCACCGTGTAACACGCCATCACTATCCACTCATGCAATCAAAGGTTGCACTAAAGTCTGAAGTTGCGCCTGACCACTAGCAACCCCTTGCATGATCTCCATCAGTTGTGCCATCCGATCTCTCATCTCTTGCATTTCTGCATGCATCTGATCCATCAGTCTTTTCTGGTTTCCTCTGGTACCATACCGGTGAGTTGTCACGTCAGCAATCCTGAAATACTAGTAAACCATAGGAGAAATAAGGTTAACCATTCCGGTGCACCTGCAAATGCGAGAAAAATGCTAAAATGCAGACATGTATTTATGCAACAGGAAAATTCCCCCCTCGATTCTAGTTTCCAGGAAAAATATAACAATGGAGAACCTTGCGGACAAGCATAGAATACCAACTCCTCATATATAGATCAAAAGCCAACAGGCAATGTACAAACTACAAATGAGTATAAATAAGGAAAATACCTCAAACAACAAGTCTGGCGATGATCAATACAACAAATAAGCATCAGAAACTACAGCAGAAATAAACAGAACAGGTCAAGCAGGATGACATGATTGGAAATCCTCTAACAGCCTCAATGTCTCAGGATGATTCGTTCTGGCAAGTAGTCCCTGAATAAGCAAATCCTGCTGGCTAACAGTATGCTGTAGACCATTAGCGTGATCCTCCAAAGCTTCTTCCCCGAAACATGCCTCAAGCCTGCGTCTCTTGGAGTCAACTCTCAACCTGAGATCCTTCAAATTCGCGATCGCTTCATTCAACATGTACTCGCTGTCCCGTCTAAGTGATGCTTCTGCTGCAACTTCCCCATCTTTGGCATTAAGCTAAGCCTTCAGCTTGCTGATTTGAGGTTTTAACCTGTCCTCGCGCTCCTTGTTGTTAGTGAGCGTGGCATTCCATACGGATTCAAACTTGGAGATCCTCAAGTAAGCCTTATCTAACTCTTCCTTCTTAGTAACAAGAACACTGTGGACGGTGTTCAAGTCTCGGCCTGTGCGCTCTTTGTCATTAGTCTCCTTAGTCAGGTCCGTACCCAGTTTGTTCACAAGCTCGGTCTGTCTCTTGAAAGAATGAGCTGCATCTATCTTCTCACTTCGAAGCTGGATAATCTCTTTCTCCAATTCTTCATTAGCTTTCCTCAATTCTTCCTTCTCAAGCAAAACTTGATTATACTTCTGAATATCTACTGTAGTAGGCTCTGCAATCTCAAGAGGATGCACAGGCTGAGCAGACGGATATGGCATCATCAGTTCCTTGGCTCTACTCTGAACCCAAACCAAATAGGGAGCATATGCTTGACTATTACTCTTTCCCAAAGCAACCTTTCCCCTCCTGTGGACATTACACCAAGCATGTTCAACTCTAGCTAAGGTATCCCCCTCTAACAAACCAGTGAGATACAAAGATTCCTGTATCTCTTCATCCTTCGGTGGACCTCTCAGTGCATACCCAAACTGTCTAATAGAAATAGATGGGTTATAGTTTATGCAACCTTTCCTTCCGACCAGTGGGACATTAGGAAAGCTTCCATAACTATAGATAATCTCAATGCTCAATACATCCCTGTCAAACCAAACAATGTCTTCAGTAGAAAAACTCATCAAGCACTCAGACCATTCCGATGTATCTGCAGTAACAGAGAACAGACCAGTCTTGGGAAGGTGGCTCATGAACCATATATAGAGTAAAGGTGCGCAACAAGATACACTTTTCCCTCTCCTATTCTCGTTCTTGTAATGCACAGAATGATAATCATCTCCATGTAAGGTGGGCACTGGGTTGCCTGAAGCTAAGATATAGAACGCATCGACATCCACAAAGTCTGGAAGATGAGGAAACAGAACAATACCATATATAAAAAGAGCCAAGATGGCACTAAACACAATCCAACAGCCATCCTTAGCGCACTGCTAAGCTTTCTCAATCAAGCAAGGCAAAGGAAAACCATGCATCCCCAGTTTTCGGATCATCTTCCCTTCCAACTTTGAAGCCTCAAGGTGAAAAATAGCAGCGAGCTCGGCCAGATCAGGCTTAGTATCAACATGGACAAACGGCATCGAACTCCGAATGGGTACCCCTAACAACTCAGAATATTCCTCTAGTGTTGGAGCCAGGACATAGTCAGGAAAGATGAATCATCTCAATTGGGCATCATAAAACTGTAATAGAGCATAGACACCACTAATCTCATATTCAGAAGGCTTGCGGACATATCTCAATAATCTCCCATAAGACTTTCTGAAATCTTCCATTACTGTTGTCTCACCCAAGGCAATCAGACTCAACAAAGTACTAACATCCGGAACTAGAAACTTGTAGGCCACTGTACTCTTCACGGACTCCATAACAGCAATGAGGGAAAAGATCACTAGAATTAAAGGAGAAATATGCACCTGCAACACAAATACATGTTAATGAAATACAGATGAAAATGCAAATGCAAATGCAAACAAGGGATCAATATTGTTGTGCTGTTGGTCGAGAAAAACCAGAGCTTCGCCTTAGCAAGAATAGAATACCGATAGTAGGATCCATTGATATCATGAACACAGATTCACACTTGCAAAGAACCGGGAATCTGAAAGCTGAGGTTTCCTGCACAACCCAATCCCCCTCACAGGTGTGGACCTATCCACTTACAGGGTTCGGCATCCTATGCGTTCATCAACGTCACAGACTTTCTGGAAATGATGATACATTCACCATTTCTGGTTTGGCATCATCATCTCCTGAAGAGGCCTCACTTAGCTGACTCAAAAATGATCGGTTCCTAGAGTCGACAATTCTCAAATCCAAAATCCCAACTGATCCTAAGGATCTGAAGGAAAATCATCAAAGAGAATCTCGTCCGAGTGTGAATTTCATGGGGAACTGTATCTGCTAAGCAAACATGCCTCCACTAGTCTCCACTACTAATACTAGGTTTGTACTCAAGCCCAGGTCCGGCTTATCACTCAATGGAACTTCCCATCCCACGGCACAACAGTAATGATATATGATGCGGAAAATAAATGCGGGAAAGTAAATAAAGATAAATCACATATATACAACACCCAAAGATAAACAAACAAGCGTTAGGATTGACTCGCATAGGGAACCTCAATCCCCAGCAGAGTCGCCAGCTGTCGCAACTGCAAAAAACCACCGGCTGAAAAAATAGAAGAGTCGCCACTTTCATTATTTATCCCAAAGAGAGGGAAAGGAAACGAACAGAAAAACCTAAAGAAAAAGGGAAAGACAAGGTCATCGCAACCATGTCTGGATTCGGGAGTCGGTTATGCAAAGGCAAGGTATTAGCACCCCTCACGTCCGTCGTACTCGACGGGATCCACGCATTATTGTCTATCTAAAAGGGTGTGTTAAAACTACCTAGCTAAAGGCTCAGGGACAAAAGAAAGAGAAAAGAGAAATGACTCGGCAGAGCATCGCCGCTTTGTGCCTACATACTCCCTCGTGCAATGGGAAAGTCAGAGTCAATGTAGTTCGACTAACTACGGCTAAAGAAGGGGGAAGGTTGCTCACCGAGACATTGCGTCTCGTGCATACGTACTTTCATCTGGTATGAAAGATCAGAGCAAACGTAGTTCGGACTAAAAGGACCACAGGTTGATTCAAACGTTTTTTAGGCCCGAGTAGGGTTAACAAATAGTTCTAGCAGTTGGTGTATGCAGCTCGACCATTGGAGACTTAGGCGTTACCGTTTGCGGTAGAACTAAGAGTTAATGACACTCTTTTTATCTAAAAAGATTTTCCTGATTAAGATCCCGAAGGATGAAAAATGTTTGAAGTGTTTTTGTGTTTTTTAGAGAAAAAGTGTTTTGAATTTGAGTGTTTATAATGTATGTTGTACTAAAGTCTAAAACCTAGGATCGAATGCGTCGCATATCGTTCTAAGGACGTATACTAAACACTCTAGGCAATTGAGAGGTGGCCCCTCAATCACCATTTCCCAAGTATAAGGCTCATCGCACAACATTCATTATCCTTATTAAGTATGTTAGGATTGTTTGAAGATGAGAAGAGAAGAAGGCAGACTAATGGGAGACTAATCAATCCTAAAATTTATCATGCAAAATGGATCTAAAGTTGAGTTTGAAAAAGGGGAACTACCTAATGTTATCATGCATGTGTAGAACCTTAATGTCTATCATAACCTCAAGAGGTTAGAGAACTTATGAGGAGCATGGAAAAGAAAGCAAAAGAAGAAGAAGAAGAAATCATATGCAAATGAAAGGATGCACACATAGAATGCACAAGTAGAATGAAAGTGGGAGGAAAATAGTGTGGGGT
The DNA here is from genome assembly GCA_963859935.3 of Lathyrus sativus. NCBI lineage: Eukaryota > Viridiplantae > Streptophyta > Magnoliopsida > Fabales > Fabaceae > Lathyrus > Lathyrus sativus. The sequence goes on from OZ012741.1 coordinate 451,621,056, forward strand.
ATTAGCCACCACAAGCTCATCTCAACCAAGCATGCATTTGGAAATGCAATAAAAGAATAGAAAGAAAGATGCATCAAAAGAAAACAAACAAATGACAAGAACATAAAGAAAAAGTCCTCATGGATTCATCACTTTAGGTAAGCTTCAAGTTCCTCCTAAGGAGGGACCAAGCTACCTTAAATGACACACCAAAGTCATTGGACATAAGGGAGATGAAGAGAAGAAATCTCAAAAGCAATATCAAAACAAATCAAGAAGAAATGCAAGCAAGAGCACAAAGGAAGCAAGCACACACCACTTAGGAGTTCAAGATGTAAGTTCAAAAAGAAATGCATCAAGAAACAAGCAATGAACATAATTTTGACCTAAAAATGAACATACAACAAGCTCAACATGTCTAAAATGTGAAAGAAGAAGATTTGAGAGCTTATTGGATCCACAAAGGTCACTTCCAATTCAAACTAGGTCATGCACTTGTGTGAGTTGTCCTATGAAATGACCTAACTTGCAAGCCATCTCAAAAATAGGAAAGAGGCTAAAAAATATAACAAATAAAATGCACAAGGTAGCTAAACATGTTGGAAACCAGAGGCCAAAAGATCAAGACAAATATCCCCTCAAAGTACCATCAAAAGAAATAATTCATTTAGATGTACCACTTTGAAATGGGAGAAACAAAGGCAACAAGAAAAGCCACAAAAGTCAACCCAAAAGTCAACAACCAGGGGCAAAATGGTCCTCAAAAATTGATCAACTCATCATTGAGATGCAGATCAATTTTCAATCATTGGATCAAAAGGGAGGAAGAGAAATAAATGCAAGAGTAAACCAAGTCACAATTCAATTCAATTAAAACAACTCCAATATTTAATTCTTTTTTTAAATTTAAAATAAAATTGGAAAATAAAATAAAAATATCCAAAAAATATTAGACATCTCAAAGTTTATAAAAAATATTTTTGGTGAATTTTTAAAATATTGGAGCTATTTTATTTGATTTAAATTATAAACAGAAAATTAAACAAAAATCAAAAGAAAATAAAAGAAAATAATAATCATGTGGTGCAAATAGCAAGAAAAAGCAGTGTAAAAATGCAATGGGCCCAACAGGGGGTGTGGATAGCGCGCATACACTAAGCCCAATCAGAAAATCAAAACTAAAATACAAACTCTGGTATTCAAGTGTGGCACGGTCAACTATGGTGCATCATGGAATTCAATCTAGCGTGCATGATCATAAAGTAATCACGTCATGTGGCTGACAACTTGCCAACTCAATTAATGAAATATTCAAATGCAATTCCATACATCAGGTCAAACAAAGACTACCGTGAGTCTTAATCACATATGTTGGAATCAAAAGTAATTAGATCACACGCCTCACAAGATGACACATCATCATCTTCTTCACAAAAACATGGAGGGAAAGGGAGGTGGCCGGACTACAACTCCGGTCATCTTCTTCGCAGCTCCAGCCACCGTGAATGCAACAACAACACACGGCCAAATCAAAACTCCACCGTTTTGCATAAAATTTATACAAAAATTCATCTAGAGATCATGAGGATCTCAAATCCAGCAACAAAAATCACTTATCATGCATAATAAGAGCAAACCGAATCAAACAAGATTATGCATCAAAACTGAAAGATCACCAAAACTCATCCAATTTGGTTTAAACATCATCTAGAGGTTATGTAGGTTATAGATCAAGCAAAACACCACAAGAATAAGCCTCAACAGATCCAAACATTTTGGAGCATCCACCAACAATCATCACAAATGCCAATTTGTTTTATATATTAATGATCTACATGTTGTCTAGGTCTCAAATATGTAAAAATGGCAATGAATCAATGCATATCCAGAGTGTAAGGTTGAATTGTAATCACCTAGTGGAGAACTTCCACTGAGCCTTCAATTGGAGCTTAAGCTTGCAGAAAAATGTCCAGATTGTTCAATGATCCTCAATAGAGCTTTTGCAATTCATAATTTGGCTTGAAATGACTTGTATCTCCAAATTCGAATTTCAAATTTTCTCCACTTTTTCAAAGTTGTTCTTGAGCAATTGGCCTCCAATTTCCAGTTCTGATGATTTGTGAATGATCAAAATCTTATATGTGATGGATCTTGATAGAAATAAAGCACAATCTCAGCCTCTAACAGCCCAATTGAAATCCATAGGAATTGAATTTGAAGCTCACTCATGTGCACGGAAATCTCACCAATTTGGCTCCAAAATGCTTCAAAATCCTTGCTGGGAGTGTATGGAGTGTGAATGGTTAGGATTTAGCCCTTGTTTGATCTCAACGGTTGATGTTTGTTGTGTAACTTTATGATGAAGTAAACTTGGAAATGGCTCAATAAAATACCTCAAACTCAAATTCTAAAATTGCCAATGTGTTTAAAACATGATTTTCACTCAAAATATGTACCTATTTGCACAAAATTGATCAAAAATGAATTAATTCCCATTTTGCCCTTTTAAGCTTTCTTCCATGAAAATTCACCCATCAATTCTTCATTCCAAGCTTAATCCATGACTTCTCAATGCTTGGTCAAACAAATAACACCATTTGGAGCAAGTTTGATGTTGGAAAGATCTTCATTTGAAGTGTGCAAGTTGGTGAAATGGACCTATAATTTTATGACCTATAATCTCACTTTCCCAAAATACCCCTGACTTGCAAGTCTCATAACTTGAGTTCTACAAATCAGATGAAATACTTCTAATACGTTTTGGAAAGCTAAGACCAAGAACTACAACTTTAATGTTGGCCAAGAGTTGAGGAGAAACACATTTCTAGGTCAAAAATGGCTTTGAATTTGGTTGACTTTTATTGACCAAAATCACATTCATCTTATGACCTGTAACTTGTCTGGATCATAACTTGATTTCTATAAATCCAATCAAGGACTTCTAGTACTCAAAAGAAAGCTAAGAACATGATCTACAAGTTCCATGTTGGTCAAAAGTTTAGATGAAACTTGCATATTTAGATAGGTGGTCTTGAAGTTAGACACTAAATAGGGGATTTTACCATGAGAACCCTAAGTTAGTAACTTCTCCCACTCCTGATTCTTGATGAATTGATCTTGAAATGCTATCTCATGTATCTTAACACAACACCCCATGACCATAGAAAGTTTGAATTGAGTTTTAATCTCCTTCAATTGCACAATTGACTCAGGATTAACGAGATGAAAACCCTAATTGCAACACCTTCAACTGTAACGTTCCACACTTAGCACAAACACCTGGATGAGCTCCACAATGACCTTCAAGCAACTCAAAGAGCTCTCTCAACATCTTATATCCATACTCATGCATTCATAATCCTCTGATGATCTTCAATTGGCCTCCAAATTAGGAGCCGACCCACATACATCCATCCTTTCTTTCATAAGACCACTGTCCACTTCTAGATACCCTGATGACCATCCAAACTTAAGTAACACCCCTTGCTTAGGCTCAAACCTCTGAGTAGACTTCTCTTGATATGCACAAACTCTTGATCCCCTGTTCAATGAAAAATGTTATGCAATGCAAATGCTAGAAAGAGATGAAATGAAACATAAACCAAGTTAAGAAAAGGTTGGGCAAATTTTGGGGTGCAACAATATGCAAACGAGTACAAACCACATTGCCATTTTATTGTTAAAAATAAAAATAAGAAATACAAAGATCACAAAATTTGAATGAGAAAAACGCCCTTTGATTAATTGATAAATCAATGTTCAAACATAAACAATAAGGCCCTGAAACAAAATATCGCTATGCTCCGGGTAGAACATAGGGTAGTACAATAATCGAAAAAAACAAAGCATTATTGTTCTGTCGTCACTTGAACGAATTCTTCAATAAACCAGTTGCGCAGGCTCTGTCCTGGAGTGCAAGGCTAGATCCAAGCATCCATATCGCAATCATTATCTCCTTCTTTGTCTGACACAACATTGATCCTTTCGAAGATAACTCCTCCTTTAGTGAACTGCACATGTCCTTTGTAGCGTGGCGCGCTCTGCGAGGATGAAGAGAATGATGGGCGGTACCCTAAACCAAACTTGTCTTCCTTGTGGGGAATCTTCAATACCTGGCCTTATCCTTGCACTGCCCCAGTTTGTACCACTGCTCAGGCCTCTTTAAAAGAAGACATGGCCACTTCCGGCGCTTTCCTCACAACAGGAGATTTATCTTTAATCTTGACTGTTTCAAAAGCCTGACAAAGGGTTTCATGTATCTCTCCGTCCACCTCGACATACTTGAAGGATGATAAGTGACTGACCATTATATCCTCCTCCCCGCACACTGTAACAATACTACCTCCCACCATATACTTTAGCTTTTGATGCAGCGTGGAGGTCACAACTCATGCTGAATGAATCCATGGACAACCTAGTAAACAATTGTAGGCTGCCTGAATGTCCATAATGTAAAACACTGCATCAAACACTTTCGGTCCCACCTGAATGGGAAATGTTATTTCACCGAACACAGACCTTCGGGTACAATCAAAAGCGCGCACCACCAAATCACTTGGTGTGCAACTCAATCCCTGCATGTCCAACTTCATTAGGGCTTTCTTCGGAAGTACGTTCAAGGATGATCCCGTATCCACAAGTACATGAGACATAACAGCCCCTCGGCATTCTAATGATATGTGCAACACACAGTTACGGTTTCTGCCCCTTGGCATCAAATCCAAGTCTGTAAACCCCATGTCGTTTCCTGCATTTATATGTGCAACAACCCCTTCGAGTTGATTAATCAAAATTTCTTGTGGCACGTAAGCAGTATTCAGTATTCTCAACCGTGCATTCCTATGCGCTTCAGAACACAGTAACAAAGACAGGATATATATCTTAGAAGGAGTTTGTTGTAAATGATCGACTATCTTGTAGTCACTCTTTCGTATCAGCCTCATAAACTCTTTCGCGTCCTTTAACAAAGATTCCTTCTCCCCATCCTGAGAAGTCTCCTCTACCACTGGTCTCTTCCCTTTGTCAACCTTATCAACAACCACTTCAGGCGACGAAAAGACCCGGCCACCGCGGGTAATGGCTCCTGCTCCTACAAGATTATCTACTGAATCCGCATGGGAACCATTCAAGTCTAGTTTATGTGCATTGCAATACACTTCAGCTCTGTAGTTCCACGGAATAGCCTTGGTGCTTTCAAACGGTACAGGACCTGCTTTAGTTATGGTTATTGTTGGTGGTTTTGGCGCATAAATGGAAATAGTCTTGTACGGAATGGAAATTGTCGCAATCTCATCCCTCTCCTCGGCCACCAACTCTTCAGACTTTCTTTCAACAGACCGGTCAAATTGCAAAACTCCATTATTCATCATCTCTTGAATACATCCTTTCAACTGCCCACATCCCTCAGAATTAACTAGACACTCATCACAACCTGGAAAAACACCCCCCTCATCAATCTGGCTTTCACTAAGCTGAAAGGTGTCTTCAGCTCATTAACATCTGTTACCAAACCAAAACATCCTCCTCGATAATTTTATTAACCCTAGTCTGCGCATGATTCGGCATGGGATTTTGTACCATATTAGGAACATCATTGGAGAAGTTAATTGCTTTACAGTCAATCATGTCCTGCACCTTATGCTTAAAGGCTTTACAATTATCGATGTTATGCCCGGGGGCACCTGAATGAAACTCACAGCGAGCGTTTGCGTCATACCCGGGATGAGGCGTTCCTGTTAATGGAGCTAAGGTCCTTTTCTAGATAAGCTGTAATTGCAACAAAGCATGCAATAAATGGGAATATGGCATCAGTGGTGTATCAAATCGTCTATTTGGCGCCTGAGCCCGGTCCGGATATCTTCTGTAGCCTTGTTGATTCTGTTGACGTTGTTGCTGTTGTGGTTGCTGCTGAACTGAGGGAATTGTAATACTGGCAGTCTGCTGTTGTTGACGATTCTGACCTCTACCTCTCCCTCGAGAACTAGACACTGAGTTGGTATCTCCTTCTCGTCTCTTGTTACCGAACATCTTCTTACCTCCTCCAGCCGAGGGCATTCCACCAGCACTTATCTTTCCTAAATTGATACCATTTTCCACCCTCTCTCCGATGATGATTAAGTCAGAGAAACCACCTGACATACTACTAATGAGCTTCTCATAATAAACTCCTGGCAAAGTGGCGACAAACATATCAACGAGCTCACGTTCCACCATAGGCGGCTGCACCCTGGCTGCTAACTCTCGCCATCTTTGAGCATATTCTTTGAAACATTCATTGCTCTTTTGTGAAAGATTCTGAAGCTGGACCCTGTTAGGGGAAAGGTCTCTGTTGTATTGATAATGTTTCACAAAGGCCTCAGCCAAATCCCTCCAACTACGGACATTCACGGGTTCCAGACTCATGTACCATTCCAACGAAGGACCAGACAGACTATCCTGGAAGAAATGCATGAGCAATTTCTCATCATCTGAGTAGGCAGACATCTTACGGTAGTAGGATCTAAGGTGAACTCTCGGGCAGGTGGTACCCTTGCATTTATCAAAGTCTGGGACTTTGAACTTCGACGGCACTCTCAAGTCCAGGATTAGTCCCAGGTTAGCCATGTCAAGGCCCATAGAGTTTTGACTTTCAAAGGACTTCATTTTTTCTTCAATCATCTTAATCCTCTTATCAGCTTCGGAGGGTAACTCAGCAGCCACAACCCTCGGCGAGAACACATCCTCTTACCTGTCTTCATTCCAGAGGTGATCCATATTACCATGTATAGAACAAGTGGTGTCAGGACCATAACCGTTCCCATTACCATTACCAAAACCAGTGTTATTGAACCCTGCAGCATTACCACTCCCTCCAGGAGTAGGGATGACTAAAGTAGGCATGGAGTTATCAGCTCTAGGAGTCTCAACATGTGGAGGATTAACAACGTTCCCACCATTGCCATCAACACGTGCAATCAAAGGCTGCACCAGAGTCCGGAGTTGCTCTTGTCTATTAGCCACTCCTTGCATTACTTCCATGAACTGGGCCATCCGGTCCCTCATTTCCTGCATCTCTGCTTGCATCTACTCCATTACTCTCTTCTGATTCCCCCTAGTTGCGTATCGGTGAGTCGTTAGATCGGAAATCCTGAAACACTAGTAAACCACGGGAAAATAAGATTAACAGTTCCGATGCACCTGCAATGCGAAAAATGAAAAAATGCAAACATGTATGTATGCAACAGGGAAATTTCCCCCTCGATTCTAGTTTCCAGTAAAAACACAATGATGGAGAACCCTACGGACAAGCATATAACAGAAACTCCTCGTATATAATCACAGGCCAACAGGCAATGTACAAATAACAGCTGAGTACAATAAGGAAAATACCTCAACCAACAAGCCTGGTGATGGTCAATACAACAAACAATAAGCATCAAACTACAACAGAGATAAACAAGATAGCCAAGCAGGATGACGTGACTGGAAGTCCTCTAGTAGCTTCAGCATCTCAGGATGATCTGGCCTAACAAGCAGTCCCTGAATAAGTAGCTTCTGCCGGCTAACAGTATGCTATAGACTCTCAACATGGTCTTCCCAAGCTCCTTCCCCGAAACACGCCTCAAGCCTGCATCTCTTGGAATCATCTCTCATCATGAGATCCTTCAAGTTCGCAATAGCTTCGTTCAACTTATACTCACTATCCCGTCCAAGTGATGCCTCTGCTGCAATCTCCCAATCTTTGGCATTGAGCTGCGCCTTCAACTTGCTGATTTGTAGCTTTAACATGTCTTCGCGCTCTTTGTTGTTGGTGAGTGTGGCATTCCATTGGTTCTCGAACTTAGAAATCCTCAAGTAAGCCCTATCCAACTCTTCCTTATTAGTAGCAAGAACACTATTGACAGTCTTGAAATCCAAACTCAAACGCTCCCGAGAATTGGTTTCCTTGGTCAGATCCGTACCCAATTTGTTTACAAGCTCAATTTGTTTCTTGAAGGAATGAACAACATCAATCTTCTCACTTCAAAGCTGGATGATTTCTTTCTCCAATTCCTCATTAGCCTTTCTCAACTCTTCCTTCTCAAACAGCAACTGATTGTATTTCTAAATGTCTACTGTAGTGGGTTCCTCAATCATGAGAGGATACAAAGGTGCAACTGAAGGAAACGGCATCAGAAACTTCACAGCTCTATCATGAATCCAAGTTAGGTAAGGGTCATATGCTCGGTTGTTACTCTTCCCCAATAAGGCTTTCCCCATCCTGTGAATGTTGCTCCAAGCGTGCTCAAGTCTGCCTAAAGTCTCACCCTCCAATAAACCAGTGAGATACAAAGATTCTTGTATCTCCTCTTCTTTAGGAGGCTCCCTCAGCGTGTACCCAAACTGTGTGACCAATATAGAAGGGTTATAGTTGATGCAACCTTTCCTTCCAACCAAAGGGACGTTAGGAAATCCACTACAACTATAAATAACCTTCGTACCAAGCATATCTCGGTCAAACCAAGTAATGTTCTCTACTGATAGACCCATCAACCTCTCCGACCACTTTGAAGTACTCGCGGTGGCAACAAATGGGCCGGCCTTGGGCATATGGCTAGCAAACCATCTGTACAACAAAGGAACACAACAAGATACATTCTTTCCCCTTCGTTTCTCATTCTTGTAGTGAACAGAATGATAAACGTCTCCAAGAAGAGTAGGCACTGGGTTTCCTGAAGCCAGAATATGGAATGCATCTAAATCCACAAAATCAGGAAGATTAAGAAACAATATAATGTCGTAGATGCAAAGAGCGAGAATAGCGCCAAATACAATCCAACAACCATCCTTAGCAAATTGTCGAGCCTTATCAACCAAGAAAGCCAAAGGAAAGCCAGACACTTCATTCCACTTAGTCAAATTCCCCTCTAGCTCTGAAGCATCCAAGTGTAATACAACAGCTAGCTTAGCCGGATCAGGCTTAGCGTCAGTATGAACAAATGGCATCTGATCAAGAACGGGCAGGCCTAACAACATAAAATACTCCTCCAAGGTAGGCGCCAGGATATAGTCAGGGAAAACAAAACACCTAGGATGTGGATCATAGAACTGCAGAAGAGCATAAAGACCATCCATCTCGTACACCGAAGGCTTGCAGACACATCTCAATAACCTCCCATAGGACTGTCTGAAGTCTTCCATAACCTTCCCATCAGCCATGGAAATCAAACTCAGCAACGGACTAACATCCGGAGCTGGAAGCTTGTAAGCTAATGTTCTCTTCAAGGGTTCCATATCAGCAATAAGGGAACAAGATCTCTAGAATTGGAGGAGAAATATGCATCTGCAACATAAATACATGTTAATGAAATGCAGATGAAAATGCAAATGCAAATGCAAACAGGGGATCAAGACAGTTGTGCTGTTGGTCGAGAATAACCAGCGCCCTGCTTTAGCAAGAACAAAGTACCGATAATAGGACCCGCTGGTATCAGGAACACAGATTCACACTGTAAAGAACCGGGTAATCTGAAATCCAAGGTTTCCTGCACAACCCAATCCCTCTCACAGGTATGGATCTATCCACTGATAAGGTTCGGCATCCTATGCGTTTGTCAGCGTCACAAACTTTCAAAAAACGATGATGCGTTCACCATTTCTGGTTTAGCATCATAATCTCTTGAAGAGGCCTCACTTAGCTGACTCCCAAATGATCGGTCCCCAGAGTCGACAATTCTCAGATCCAAAATTCCTTCGAGCCCAAAGGTCCAAAAAGAAAATCATCAAAGAGAATCTCGTCCGAGCGCGAATTTCATGGTGAACTAGTACGAGCAAAGCAAGCACATCCACCACTGTTCTCCACTACTAAAGCTATGTCTAAACTAAAGCTTGGGTCTGGCTTATCTCTCAATGGGACATCCCCTCCCCACAGCACAGCAATAATGATATATGATGCTAAAAATAAATGCGGGAAAATAAATAAAGCACATATATACAACACCCAAAAATAAACAAACAAGTGCTAGGATTGACTCGAATAGGGAACCAGAGTCCCCAGCAGAGTCGCCAGCAGAGTCGCCAGCTGTCACAACTGCGAAAAACAACCGGCGAAAAACAGAAGAGTCGCCACCTTTCATTATTTATCCCAAAGAGAGGGAAAGGAAACGATTGGAAAAACCTAACGAAAAGGGAAAGACAAGGTCATCGCAACCAAGTTTGGATTTGGGAGTCGATTACGCAAGGGGAAGGTATGAGCACCCCTCACGTCTGTCGTACTCGACGGGATCCACGCACTATTGTCTATCTAAAAGGGTGATCAATCTATCTACGCTAAAGGTCAAGGGACAAAAGAAAAAGAAAAGAGAAGAGACTCGGCAGAGCATCGCTGCTCCGTGCCTACATATTCCTTCATGCAATGGGAAAGTCAGAGTCAACGTAGTTCGGCTAACTACGGGTGAAAGGGGGGAAGGTTGCTCTCCAAGACATCGTGTCTTATGCCTACGTACTTTCATCTGGTACAAAAGATCAAAGCAAACGTAGTTCGGGCTAAAAGGACCACAAGTTGGTTCAAAATTTTTTTGGCTCGAGTAGGGTTAACAAGAGGTTCTAGCAGTTGGTGTATGCAACTCGACCATTGGAGACTTAGGCGTTACCGTTTGCGGTAGAACTAAGAGTTAACAATACTCTTTTATCTGAAAAGATTTTCCTTGATTAAGATCCCGAAGGATGAAAAAGGTTTGAAGTGTTTTGGTAATTTTTAGAGAAGTGTTTTGAGTTTGATTTGTAACTCATGTTGCACTAGAGACTATGACCTATGAGCGAATGCGTCGCATATCACCCAAAGCGTGTATACTAAACACTCTAGGCAATTAAGAGGAGGCCACTCAATCACCATTCCCCAAGTAGCTTAACGTTCGTAGCGTACAACATTTGTCATTCTTTATTATGTGTTTTATGAATGTTTGAAGATGAGAAGAGAAGAAAGGACCACTAATGGGAGACTAAATAAATCCTAAAAGTTGTCATGAAAGGTGGACTTAAGGTTGGTGTCGCTACTGCGAAAATCGGCGCCGGCTGACAGAAGAGTCGCCACCGTGCGTTATTTATCCCAACGGAGGGAAAGGAAACGCTCGAAGTAAACCTCGCAAAAAACGGGAAAGGTATGGTCGTCGCAACCAAAACCTGGGTTCGGGAGTCGGTTACGCAAGGGGAAGGTATTAGCACCCCTCACGTCCGTCCTACTCGACGGGATCCACGCTTGCTTGTTTGTCTAAAGGGTGCAAAAACAATCTATCTACGGCTGCTAAATCTAAACGGAAGGAAACTGACTCGCTAGAGCGTCGCGCTCCATGCCTACGTATTCTCAAGAGAGAAAGTCAGAGTCAACGTAGTTCGGGAAACTACAGGGAATTGGTTTTGCTCGCCAAGACATCGCGTCTTGTGCCTACGTACTTCATACAGCATGAAAGATCAGAGCGGCTGTAGTTCGGCTAACTACAGGTAAACAAAAGTGTTCTCGATCACACAGGAAGTGAGAGATTAAGTTGTTTTGAGAGGTACTGGAAACCTACAGGAACCTAGAACTACGGTCTAGTCTCGATTGCACAGGGCAAGAGAAAGGGATAACAAACGTTAGTTGTTAGCGGGAAATTCTCGATCGCACAGCAGCGAGAGAACAAAAGGTTAGTTGCTAGTGTGCTCGCTAGGATATCGCATCCTATACCTACATATTCTCGCTCAGTACGAGAAATCAGAGCAGTTGTAGTTCGGCTACTTTCGGGACCACAGCTCAAATCTCGTTTTATTGATATTCTGAAAATGGTTACAATGATTGAAAACTGAAAATAAACTACTGAAAAATATCCTATCCAACTATCATGGAAAAATCAACGGAAAATAGTCCCCTAACAAGTGGACTTCTAAACTACCTCTAAAAGTGAAAAATAAATTCTATGAAGAAATTATATCCTAAAAGAAATTATCACCTAAGTCTATGCTAAACGCTAAAATGTATTAGGGAAAATATTACCTAAATTCTCTAAAAGAAAGTTAAACTAATTTCCTGAATGAAAATATAAATCTCCCTAAAAATATGAAGCTAATATTTTTATACTCTTTTTCTTCCACTATTCTTCTATTCCAAATATATTCTTTTCTCACATTTATTTATTCTCTTCTTTTTTCAATATTCTCTTTTCAACTATTCTTTTTCTCTACTATTCTCCTTTTCTCTTTTCAATATCTCTTTTTTAATATTTTCTCTCCTTTTTCTTTCAACTAATCAAATGAATATAAAAGAAATAAAAGAAATACAAGGGGGAGGGGTAAAAGTTACAAGGGGATTTGCAATTAATAAAAAAAACAAAAGAAAGTTGGGCTCAGCCCAACAACTAACAGCCAAAACGGGGAGGGGGAAGGTAAGGAAAATGGAGGTATGACCAAACAGAACTCGTTGGGCTTAGGAAGGCCCAAACAACCACATGATCCACCAATCTCCTCACATTCTGAAAACAAAACAACAACCCTAATTTTCCACACTCCAAACACTGTTCACCCAAAAGAAAACGCCGTTCCCTCTCTTCTCTCAGACTCTCTCGTCTTCTCTGATTCTCTCTTCACCTTTTCTTCTCCGTTCAAACTTTTCAGATTCTTGCTCAAACAAAACTTCCTTTGATCTTTCTCATCTCTTAGATAATTTTTCTATCTCTTACAATCAGTTCAACCAAACAAAGAACATAAACAAACTTCTAATAAAATTATTGTCAATCTGGTGAAGATCTGGAATCTGATGGAGATGAAGGTGATTAAAGACGGAAGCATGATATTATTAAATTCGATCTGGAAAAAATTGGAGAATAGTAATGAATACAATGATGACAGCCGGTGATTTTGAAGATCTTGAACCTAAAGATCTTGAACGATGACAAAGATCGGATGAAGGTATTTGATGAAGGAGGCGACAAATCTTTGAAGATTGCTGAATGGATCGTTGCGAATCTTGCTAGATTCTTAAGACGTTGATTGAATGTTCAAAGATCTGGACAAAATCTTGCTAGATCTTCGAAGTTTTCTGATGAAGTTCGTTGTGGTTTCTTGTTTGATGAACATGTAAGAAGCTCTGATGGAGATCTTGTTGAACGTTCTGGAGATCGATGACGAAGGAGCTGTTGATTAATCTTCAAAAGCGAGAGAGGAAACCTGAACATGTGAGCTTCTGGCGAAATGATGAAGAACGTGATGAACTTCAGATGAAGATGAACAGTTCTTGTAATTTGATGAACTCGGTGATGAAGGTTGAAGGATTCTGGAAAAAACTGATGATGAACGACATGAAGGCGGTGGCGAACTGATGAATCTGGATATAGTTTTTCTGGAAAAAATGGTATGGAGGTTCACAAAGATCTTGAACGAATGATTATTCTGATGATGAGCTGAGAAGAAAGATGAAGACGAATGGATGAATTTGGTGAAGATTTTCTGGAAAAAATGGGTTTTCCGGTGACGGTTAGAGCTCCGGCGAACAGTTACGGTGGTCGCCGGTGAGAGGTTACGGTGGTCACCGGAATTGCATGCCGGTAGAGGAGGTCTCCGGCGAGGGGATAGGTGTCAGATTTGCATGCTGTTGAGGGATGGAGAATGAACACGTGGTGGTGGAAGGGCTTGCATGGGAGCCACGCGGTGTGGAGAGGGAGAGTGGATTGTGACGTGTTGGCTCTGAGTGATAGTGGAAAATGATGTGGCTCCTCCAGGAATGCACGCGTGGCTACGTATATATATGACACCTGGCGCATTGGACCAACTGAAATGGGCCTCCAAGCCCTGGGCCCAGCGAAATGCACAATGGACTGGAACAATGGATTAATTGCTGATGAATGGGTTAACTGATGGATTAAAGACTAATGACAAATTGAATTAAATGGAAAGTTAAACTAATGAACTAATAATGGTGATTAATGAGTATTAAACGGACTAAAGCCTATTAAAAATGACAAAGGCTAATTAATAAAATCTAATAATATTCTAAACAAAATTAAAACCTATTAGATCTCTAAAACCAATATACTCTAATTAAATCTAAAAGCTATTAAAATTTATACCAATATCTATATTCTAAAAAGGAATAAAGACTATTAACATCTATTTACTAATTTCTATCAATTTCTATATTAATAAAATCTATCTAAAAACTATTATATCCTATAAAAGAAAATCTACTTATTTCTAATGAAACTATTACATTTTATATCTAAAATAGCTATTAAATTCTATTAAAATCCTATTAATAAGATCTATAATATCTATATCTGAAAACTATATTAAAAACCTATTCAATTAATACTCTAAAAGAAAAATTTACTAATATTCTATATTATTCTAAAATGATTAAAAACCTGGAATGCGAGAAGAGGGCTGCGATCCCGATAAAATTGATATAACTGGAAAAATGCACTATATGCGTTATGTGAATGCGAATGCAAAAGTGCGTCGAAACATGAACCAGATGTGGGACCCGGTTGGTCAAATTTTGGGGTGCAACAGCTGCCCCTATTCAAGCGACTTGGACCTGAATGGTTGGAGAGCGAACGACTTTCAAACATTCAAAGGTAGAAGGAGGTTGAATACTAATAAAACCCTGAAATTTGCCAACCGTGGGAATATACTGCAAAACTGCTTGAGGAATAGCATCCAATGAACTGAAGTTTGGTTGTCACGGCAACAACTGGTCAATTATCTGATAAAAATTTCTCTGTTTTTTTTTCTTAACATCAATCACTTGTGTGACGCCACAAGTACTGAATCTTCGGAATAATGCTTCAAAAAGCAAACACCTTAATTCCCATCTACTCATGGGATCAAATCTTGGCACTACAAGATATGATTTTTCTGTCGACTCACAGTTCACAGCGAACTTGAGGAAACTCTCCTGGGGAAATTCTGAATTGGACTGGCACCTATTATGTCAACAGGCGGCATCTTCTGAAGTTTGATATATGTCAATCTTTCTTTTTTTCAGTGCCGACGTAACAACCAAATATGAAGAAATCACTCCGTTGGGGAAGAAGATAAGCTTAACCAAACAACTCTGCGGGGAACATACTCGAAAGCCATGAGGTAACCAACCTGGTCTATGTTTCAAAATGCGTATGTCTGATAATGATGCAATGTCCTATACGGCATGGAAATGCTATGCGTTTGTTTGAAATGCGACGCCCCATACGGCATGGAGATGCTATGTATTTGTATGAATGCAAGTATGACGATATATGCAAATGTAAATGCAGGCTCGAGCTGCCAGAGAACACCAGGTCTAAAACCACTTGGCAAAATAAATGCCGAAGGAAACGTCAACTCCACTGAGGGTAACCTGATATCACCGAATCATCTCAGCAAAATAAATGCTGGAAAAGGGAAGGACGACCCTGCACCGGGGATACTCTTTTTAAACCCCTGACAACCTGTACTCTGTGGGGATTGATCAAATCGGGGTTGATTGTGCGCAGCACACTGCTGGAAATGCCTCTTCTATCAAGGATATCAATCTTAATCTGCTGAGGATACTCCTGATCCTACTCTGATACGGGTAAAATGCAATCTCAACTCTTTCGGGGATAATACGTGGCTTCCATCTGCTGAAGAAGAGTAATCCTGATTTAACAACATCCACAAGGAATTCAACATTAATCGGAGAACTGGTATCAATCGAGCTTCGTATCGGGGAACATGGCGACATGCGAGTCATTGGGAATTACTGTGTCAGATACTTTTAAGTTTTTGTTTTTTCCCTGGTTTAGGATGAACACGGATTATGTACAAAATAGAAGATATAGAAAATACTAGACGAGAACTAGCATTTAAAGATAGACTACCAGACAAGAACTGATAGCAAAATGGATTAGGTTATCAGACGAGAATTGATTTGTATTTCGAACATCAGACGGGGCTGACTGGATAATAGGCTAAGGAACAGATAACTAGACGAGAACTGGTTGAAAGCTGACGTACACCAGGCGAGAACTGGTATAACAAATAGGTTAACGAACAGCGACCAGACAAGAACTGGTTACGCGATGACATGTACCAGACGAGAACTGATACAACAATTGAAGAAACGATGACCAGACGAGAACTGGTTACAATAAAATACACCAGACGGGAACTGATGCTTACAATAACATACACCAGACGGGAACTGATGTTTACGAAAAAGTGGTCCAGACGAGGGATACCAGTTTGCCAGGCGAGAACTGGACTTTGGAAACGACTGTTTACGACGTTCTGACACGTAGCAGGTTTAGACTGTAGGATAACGATCCAACGATGGTAAAAGCCTTCTTCTGAATGTTAAGGTTTTTTGATAAGGGTAATGACACGATTCCCTGATACTCAACTCCGGCTGGGGATAAACAGACTGGCTTGAATAACTTGCCCCAGTGCACTCAACTTGCCCCAATCTAACTCTTGGGAGTATCGCTCTGAATAGCTTGCCACGAGACGACCTCGAGATTACTTGCCCCGGTATCTGTACACAAAAGGGATTCAACTTCAATTAACCAACTTTCTACATGATTGGTTTCAACATTTCTGAACTGGCTTGCCCCAGAATGAGCGTACAAGCGACTTAACCTGATCTGACCTCACACTGGAAGAATTTGCTTTCAAATCACAACATTCTGACTAATTGCCCCTGATTGGCTCTCGAGAAGATTCACTTCTGATCAACTGCTTCTCAAGCAAACTGCCCCTGATCAACTGATGCTTCGGGACTTGTCCTCAGACTAACTGATTCTGAACTTACTGGAAGTCAATGCCCCTGATTCATAGGGTTTCACAACACACATCATTCTGATCCAGATTGCTGAATTATTCAGTCCTGCTCTATTATTCCCTGTTGGAATCTCCTTCGTGTCAACTACTAACCTGCAAGTAAAATTGTTTATTCGCGAATAGTAATTTTAATGCAGTGTTCATGCAGATTTTGAAAAGTTTTGTGTTGTCACTCATTTACGTGTCATGATTGTGAGTGACGAATGAACCAGAGTTCAAACGTGGTGCTGATTTGATCAGTGAAAAACACAGCAAGGATATGATTAGCAAATCATGAAGGAGTCAGGTTACTCAACCTTATCGTAATGCGCTTTCAGAATAAACCCTACCTCAATTAGGTCTTTTAAGGGTTGTATCGTGGTCGGGTTCACGGTTCGTGAAACAAAGATATTTGGCTCAAATTATAATTTGTACCAACCCCTTTTACGTGATGATCTCCGATCCTAAGGTTTAGTTAACTTGGCACAAGCGCTCGCCTCTTCGAGAGGTATGTTGAATGGTAAGAAACATAGTTAAGGAACTCACAACAATCTCGGAGTGACAGTTACTCCTTTTCGTTTTCTGGTGTCTGTATACACGACTTTGTGACTTCACTGGGGATTTTTCTATTGATATCTTTTCTCTTTCATTCTTTTGATTCCCTAATTTTTGCCTGGACTGACTCCTCTGAGTTCTTTTCGTTTTTTTTTTATTTTGAAGTCCAGCGGGATGCCCTGATTTTTGCCTAAGTATTATCTTTCCAGCTTTTTCTTTCTTTTTACTTAGCGGGCTTTCTTTTTCTTTCTTTTGGAACAAAGTCGTGTGACACTTGTCGTCTTGATTGCTCCGAAAAGATTGTAACTGTCTCACTCCTGGTTGGTGAGGTTTAACCATTGTGGTTGACGAGGTACGACCTCTTGAGAGGCATAAACTGTAATTGGTCCCCGAAAGACAACACTCCTCTGTAAGACTTGAATGCTTGGTCAAGCTAACTGACAACTACCCTGCCCCGGGTTAAGATGTGAGGGTTTAAAAGTCCAAAAATACTTCTACTTCCTGGCTCGAAATGGTTAACAAGGGACTAACTCCTTATATCTCCAGTGTTTGGGGGATTTGAAACAATGCCTTGTACGTCATCGGCAAGGTTTTATCTGAAAGTATACGATCATCGGTTATGAGTTTAGTTTCGTCATCCTCCCTCCAATCTTTGCTAGTCATAGTGACAAAGTGGAGTGAATAAAATGCAAGTGTCAGTGCAATGCAGTAAATGAGCGACAGCGACATGATTAATTCAGAAAATGCATAGTCACCTTATTAATATCACCATTCAAAACATACAATGCTTAAAAGCAGGTAGTAACTAACAGAAAAGAAACTACAAATGCAGATGATAAAAAGTCTGAGGATTGCCAATGCTGATGGCGCCTGCCTGTCGGGACCACTGGCTTCTGCTAGGGAATACTTTCTGAATCTACGAGCTTAGACAGCTGAGAAGTTGGTATGAACAAACAGAAATCCTTCTCGAAAAGAAATGCAATCTTGGTCGATCAACTGTTGTACCTTTGCCTGAAACGCTTTACAATCTTCAGTTGAATGCCCCGGTGATCCGCCATGATAACCACACTGAACATAGGGATTATACCCAGGAGGGTAAGGTTCTGGCACGGGCTTGAGAGCTTTAGGTTCCACCAAAGAACTCTGGACCAACTGTGACAAAAGCTGACTGTACGGCACAGGAACTGGATGAGAAGGAGCATTCCTTCGTTCCGAATTGCTACGAGGTCTGTTCTGATTCTGACGCTGAGTCTGATAACCTTGGGCACGAGTTCACTGATTTGCAAGGGAAGCGACATAAGACTCCTGATATGGTGCCCCAGGCACAGTGGTTTGTCCAGCATAACAAGGCATAGAAGATACTGATCTCTGAGAAGATGAAGAACCAATAAATTTCACCAATTCATCTCGAGGGTACCCAACATCTGGAATGATGGCAATGATTACAACTCCCTCTTCATTCTGATAGTCATGAAGAGATTCAGTTTCACTAGCCTGGCTGCTTGAATCAATCTGGATTTTCCCGATCCTTATAGCATTCTCAATACGTTCTCCCACTCCCACTAATTCAGAGAAGTTCAGCGGAATCCCAAGCAATCTCTCGAAGTACGGGCTTTGCAAGGAGTCTACGAACATGCTGGCTAACTCTCGGTCTAGAAGTGGTGGTTGTACTCTGGCAGCAAATTCTCTCCATCTCTGCGCATACTTCCTGATAGGTTCATCATTCTCTTGAGACAATTCTTGCAACTGCACGCGATGAGGAGCCATGTCTAGGTTGTAGTCGTACTGCTTCAGGAAAGCTCTGGCTAAATCCACCCATGATCGAATCTGATTACTCTCTAACTACATATACCACCTCAAAGATGCCCCAGTCAGATTATACTGAAAGCAATGGATCATCAGCTTGTCATTTTGCACAAACGAAGTCATTCTACGACAGAACATCACCAAATGTTGCTTCGGACAGCTATCTCCTTCGTACTTCTCAAATCCCAGCACTTTGAACTTATAAGGCAATACCAAGCCAGGGACCAAGCACATGTCTGCAGCATTCAGGTTAACAGCATCTTTGACCTTCAAAGCTTTAACTCTTTCTTCCAATACTCGGAGCCTTCTATCACCTTCAAGAGCTCTTGAGTTTACAGTCCTGGCTACCGGGATATCTCTGCGTGGATTCCTCTCAGGGAAAACAGCACCTTGATTGTTAACAGGAGGAGGGCGCTCATTTCGGACAACAAACTACTCATGTCGATCTTGGTCCATAAAAGGAGGCTGTACAACTTGATCTGCAGTAAGATTGTTCACTTGCGGAAAGTCTGCCATAGAAACATACAGAGGGTTGGACGTCACAGTGAACCCTGACAAGGCGTTAGTGGGCTGGAAGTTGCTCTCAGACATAGCTATCAATTACCTTCAACTGACTACACTGCTTGATTCTCAAATATGCTCAAGTCTGTTCCAACCCCTTGGTCGTCTTCTGACAATCAACAGTTGCTCAGACCAATCACCGGATAATCACCTTCTGAAATCAAACAACGGTTGGATAAGAGCTCTGGCCAGCTGGAGAAATGCTATGCAATATGATGCAACATGCTATGCAAAATGCAATATGCAACAAACACGGGATCACAGCTCCCACAGCACGCTCTAAATGCTGCTGCACTGCTGACGGAGTACGTTCTCTCTAAAAGAGAACGCCAAGATAGTGGGTAGGCTGGAAGTCAAGTTTCTCGCAAAAACCCCCCACTCACGGGTATGGACCTAAGGTACGGCATCCTATGCGGTCATCAGCGTCATAGACTTTCATAAGCAACGATACGATTCCCAGAAGGAGTGGCACCATCATCTCATGAAGAGGCCTCACTTAGCTGACTTCCAATTGATCGGTCCCCAGAGTCGACAATCCTCACGTCTGGACTCCCCTCAGATCCTCAGGATCGGAAAGAAGCACCTCGGAGAGAACCTCGTCTGAGCGTGAATTTCGAGGGGAACTTGTGTCTGCTCAACAAACAGGTTCGTCCACTAATCTCCACAACTACGTCTAAATGCATACTCAAGCAGCCCAGGTCCGGCTATCATTCAAAGTATCACCCTCCCCAGCACGACAGCAACAGCTAGTCGTAATACAGAAATAAACATCCAAAAAAGACAAGCAAACAAACGCTAGGATTGACTCTCCTAGGGGACGTTGGATCCCACATGCATGGGGAACTATCGCAGTCCCCAGCAGAGTCGCCAGTTGTCGCTACTGCGAAAATCGGCGCAGGCTGATAAAAGAGTCGCCACCGTGCGTTATTTATCCCAACGGAGGGAAAGGAAACGCTCGAAGTAAACCTCGCAAAAAACGGGAAAGGTATGGTTGTCGCAATCAAAACCTGGGTTCGGGAGTCGGTTACGCAAGGGGAAGGTATTAGGACACCTCACGTCCGTCGTACTCGACGGGATCCACGCTTGCTTGTTTGTCTAAAGGGTGCAAAAACAATCTATCTATGGCTGCTAAATCTAAACGGAAGGAAACTGACTCGCTAGAGCGTCACGCTCCATGCCTACGTATTCTCAAGAGAGAAAGTCAGAGTCAACGTAGTTCGGGAAACTACAGGGAATTGGTTTTGCTCGCCAAGACTTCGCGTCTTGTACCTACGTACTTTCATACAGCATGAAAGATCAGAGCGGTCGTAGTTCGGCTAACTACAGGTAAACAAAAGTGTTCTCGATCACACAGGAAGTGAGAGATTAAGTTGTTTTGGGAGGTACTGGAAACCTACAGGAACCTAGAACTACGGTCTAGTCTCGATTGCACAGGGCAAGAGAAAGGGATAACAAACGTTAGTTGTTAGCGGGAAATTCTCGATCGCACAGCTGCGAGAGAAAAAAAGGTTAGTTGTTAGTGTACTCGCTAGGATATCGCATCCTATGCCTACATATTCTTGCTCAGTAAGAGAAATCAGAGCAGCTGTAGTTCGGCTACTTTCGGGACCACAGCTCAAATCTCGTTTTATTGATATTCTGAAAATGGTTACAATGATTGAAAACTGAAAATAAACTACTGAAAAATATCTTATCCAACTATCATGGAAAAATCAACGGAAAATAGTCTCCTAACAAGTGGACTTCTAAACTACCTCTAAAAGTGAAAAATAAATTCTATGAAGAAATTATATCCTAAAAGAAATTATCACCTAAGTCTATGCTAAACGCTAAAATGTATTAGGGAAAATATTACCTAAATTCTCTAAAAGAAAGTTAAACTAATTTCCTGAATGAAAATATAAATCTCCCTAAAAATATGAAGCTAATATTTTTATACTCTTTTTCTTCCACTATTCTTCTATTCCAAATATATCCTTTTCTCACATTTCTTTATTCTCTTCTTTTTTCAATATTCTCTTTTCAACTATTCTTTTTCTCTACTATTCTCCTTTTCTCTTTTCAATATCTCTTTTTTAATATTTTCTCTCCTTTTTCTTTCAACTAATCAAATGAATATAAAAAAAATAAAAGAAATACAAGGGGGAGGGGGTAAAAGTTACAAGGGGATTTGCAGTTAATAAAAAAAACAAAAGAAAGTTGGGCCCAACCCAACAACTAACAGCCAAAACGGGGAGGGGGAAGGTAAGGAAAACGGAGGTATGACCAAACAGAACTCGCTGGGCTTAGGAAGGCCCAAACAACCACATGATCCACCAATCTCCTCACATTCTGAAAACAAAACAACAACCCTAATTTTCCACACGCCAAACACTGTTCACCCAAAAGAAAACGTCGTTCCCTCTCTTCTCTCAGACTCTCTCGTCTTCTCTAATTTTCTCTCCACCTTTTCTTCTCCGTTCAAACTTCTCAGATTCTTGCTCAAACAAAACTTCCTTTGATCTTTCTCATCTCTTAGATAATTTTTCTATCTCTTACAATCAGTTCAACCAAACAAAGAACATAAACAAACTTCTAATAAAATTATTGTCAATCTGGTGAAAATCTGGAATCTGATGGAGATGAAGGTGATTAAAAACGGAAGCATGATATTATTAAATTCGATCTGGAAAAAATTGGAGAATAGTAATGAACACAATGATGACAGCCGGTGATTTTGAAGATCTTGAACCTGAAGATCTTGAACGATGACAAAGATCGGATGAAGGTATTTGATGAAGGAGGCGACAAATCTTTGAAGATTGCTGAATGGATCGTTGCGAATCTTGCTAGATTCTTAAGACGTTGATTGAATGTTCAAAGATCTGGACAAAATCTTGCTAGATCTTCGAAGTTTTCTGATGAAGTTCGTTGTGGTTTCTTGTTTGATGAACATGTAAGAAGCTCTGATGGAGATCTTGTTGAACGTTCTGGAGATCGATGACGAAGGAGCTGTTGATTAATCTTCAAAAGCGAGAGAGGAAACCTGAACATGTGAGCTTCTGGCGAAATGATGAAGAACGTGATGAACTTCAGATGAAGATGAACAGTTCTTGTAATTTGATGAACTCGGTGATGAAGGTTGAAGGATTCTGGAAAAAAATGATGATGAACGACATGAAGGCGGTGGCGAACTGATGAATCTGGATATAGTTTTTCTGGAAAAAATGGTATGAAGGTTCACAAAGATCTTGAACGAATGATGATTCTGATGATGAGCTGAGAAGAAAGATGAAGACGAATGAATGAATTTGGTGAAGGTTTTCTGGAAAAAATGGGTTTTCCGGTGACGGTTAGAGCTCCGGCGAACAGTTATGGTGGTCGTCGGTGAGAGGTTACGGTGGTCACCGGAATTGCATGCCGGTCAGAGGAGGTCTCCGGCGAGGGGATAGGTGTCAGATTTGCATGCTGATGAGGGATGGAGAATGAACACGTGGTGGTGGAAGGGCTTGCATGGGAGCCACGCGGTGTGGAGAGGGAGAGTGGATTGTGACGTGTTGGCTTTGAGTGATAGTGGAAAATGATGTGGCTCCTCCAGGAATGCACGCGTGGCTACGTATATATATGACACCTGGCGCATTGGACCAACTGAAATGGGCCTCCAAGCCCTGGGCCCAGCGAAATGCATAATGGACTGGAACAATGGATTAATTGCTGATGAATGGGTTAACTGATGGATTAAAGACTAATGACAAATTGAATTAAATGGAAAGTTAAACTAATGAACTAATAATGGTGATTAATGAGTATTAAACGGACTATAGCCTAATTAAAAATGACAAAGGCTAATTAATAAAATCTAATAATATTCTAAACAAAATTAAAACCTATTAGATCTCTAAAACCAATATACTCTAATTAAATCTAAAAGCTATTAAAATTTATACCAATATCTATATTCTAAAAAGGAATAAAGACTATTAACATCTATTTACTAATTTCTATCAATTTCTATATTAATAAAATCTATCTAAAAACTATTATATCCTATAAAAGAAAATCTACTTATTTCTAATGAAACTATTACATTTTATATAAAAAAAACTATTAAATTCTATTAAAATCCTATTAATAAGATCTATAATATATATATCTGAAATCTATATTAAAAACCTATTCAATTAATACTCTAAAAGAAAAATCTACTAATATTCTATATTATTCTAAAATGATTAAAAACCTGGAATGCGAGAAGAGGGTTGCGATCCCGATAAAATTGATATAACTGGAAAAATGCACTATATGCGGTATGCGAATGCGAATGCAAAAGTGCGTCGAAACATGAACCAGATGTGGGACCCGGTTGGTCAAATTTTGGGGTGCAACAGTTGGGATACAAAAGGGAATTACCTAATGTTATCATGCATGGTTTGAACTTAATTTCTATCACAATCCAACTTGAACAAGAAGAATTGTAAGTCTTAAGGGGAACATGGCAAAAGAAGACAAAAGAAGGAAGAAGTGAACACAAGTAAGATGCATACATAGAACACAAACATGCAAAGAGGGAGGAAAGGAAGTGTGGGGTAGCAGCCGCCACAAGCGCGTCTCGACCTCTTTGGAGCATACAAGAATGCAATGTAACAAAACCCACATGCATAAAGAAGGCAAGCAAACAAACATGCAAGCACCGAAGCAAATTGAGCGGATGAGACATGACGGGAGAAGACAAGCCTCTACAACCGTCGGCTATCGATCATCAGAGACAAATGGGGGGAAAAGAAGTGTGGGGCTGCAGCCGCCACAAGCGCATCTCGACCACTCGACTCAAACACTCAAATGAAAAAAGGAAACATCACTTTGAATGACACATATCAGAAATACGCATTCAAGTGGAAGACAAACAAAATGAGTCGAAAAAATCATGATCAAACGATCAAGAATAATGACATATATACCAAACATCACACTCCTAATGCATCACACTGATCTATGATGATTCGAAGTGGAACGACATGCGAAAACACCTTGAAAAACAGCAAAACAGGCCCACTGTTACCGGGTTAATCGGTTAACCCCTAGGGTTAATCGGTTAACACCTTAAAAAGTTTGGGAAATCTGGAATTTTGAACAGGTTAATTGGTTAACCATATGCGTTAACCGATTAACACTGTTAACGTTTGAAAAATTTGAAAGTTTGAAATGGTTAATCGGTTATCCATATGCGTTAACCGATTAACATTGTAACACAGACCAAAAACAGCAGTAGAAAAAGCACTTTCAGCACAAAATCACTTAATCAAATGATCCAAAAGATCAGTTTATCAAATAAGCACGAAATTACACCTGCAAACAAAAAACCAATAGACATGCAAACATGTCTACACAGCACCATCACAATTCAAACGGATCGAAATCAACCAAAATTTAATCGAATATGAAGATTAACATGATAAGCTCAAAAATTAAATCGCATAGAGAATTCCAACCTTCGAAGCGGAGATTTGCTTCGGTAAGTGTTGATCAACTGAATTTGAGCAAATCCAAACAAGATTATCCGGAAAACTTCAAGATCCACAATAATTCTTGCAAGAGGAATGAAGATCAAACACTTTTAAGCCAAATTACTCCAAATAAGCACTTCCAACTCAAGCTCCAAAATCATATCTCAATTTGCACAAAAATTGATTATGAAAATTGATCCAATGATGATGATAAATGAAGGTTTATGCTCAAGAATCCATTGATTTCAATGAAAAATCGATGAGTCCAAATGATGAAGAGCTTTGAGTGTGGGTTGGGAAATGGAGAAGTTGAGAAAAAATTGAGAGCTCAAGAGTGAATTCTGAAAAATGAATTGAATTATGAGAGATTAGATGGTGAGGTTTTGAGTGAATCATTTAAATATCACTTAGGTTTGGATCCAATGCAAGGTTTGGAATTTTGATTGGAAAATGTGGTATGGAATGTGGAATGGGCATTTGGTGGGAAATTGAAATAAAACAAATTTGAAATGGGGTTCTAGATCCTTCCCAAGTGTAAAAATGAAATTCAAGTGATCAAAATGGGACTCCAAGAGTGGCTCGACTTAAAAATTCACGTACAGGGCAAAAATTACACATGTTAATCGGTTCACGTATATGGTTAACCGGTTAACACTGTGAAAACTTGCAAAATTGGCCTGACTTTGATTGTGTTAATCAGTTAACCCTATGTGTTAACCGATTAACACCTTCAAAATTTTGAATTTGGCGCCTTTTGGAGGGAAACTTGCCCACTTGCCCATTTTCAACTGTTTGGATATCTGTTAACCCTCTGAAACTTGTTTTTGATCACCCTGACTGTGCAACTGCCGAAGTAGCCTGAACGCTGGAAATTAACCTGCACAATAAAATAAAATCGACCGTTCTACCGGGCAAAATAAATGCCAACTGCTGATGCTTGTTGTTCAATTGCTTGCACTAGAATGAAACCTGAGACACGGGAAGCCTTGATCCCCCATATTAAGAACAAATGCTATGCAATGCAAAAATGAAACCGAATAAAATGAAACAAAATCCAAGCCGAGCAAAGGTTTGGCAAATTTTGGGGTGCAACAGCTGCCCCTATTCAAGCGACTTGGACCTGACTGGGTGAAAAGCGAACGACTTTCAAACAATCGAGGTAAAAGACGGTTGAATACCAACGAACCCAGAAATTTGCCAACCGCAGAAACCTCCAGAGGTAACTGAACTAAACACAGGAATACTCCGCTGGGGAAGACCAAAGGTTGGGTAAATTTGGGGTGCAACACCAAGGAGAGGAGATAACATTCAACAATGTTGGAGACATATGAATCTTATCTGCATAGATCTGACACTTGTGACATTTCCTAGCAAACTTGTAACAATCGGATTCCATTGTGATCCAATAATAATCAGCTCTTAATAGTTTCTTAGCCATGGCGTGTCCATTGGTATGAGTGCCAAAAGACCCTTCGTGAATTTCCACCATCAACATATCTGCCTCCCGCTTGTCAACACATCTTAGTAAGACCATGTCAAAGTTCTGCTTGTACAGTACATTATTACTCAAGAGAAAGTTCCCAGCCAATCTTCTCAAAGTCTTCTTATCCTTGTTGGAGGCTCCCGGAGGATACTCTTGCGTTCTGAGAAACACTTCAATATCATGATACCAGGGTTTGCCATCTTCAACATCCTCAATTGCAAAAATGTAGGCGGGTCTATCAAGATGTCTTACTTTGATCCGAGGACACGCATTCCAAGAGTTCTCCACAATCATGGAGGCCAAAGTTGCCAATGCATCTGCCATCCTATTCTCATCGCGAGGAATATGGTGAAAATCGACCCTGTTAAAGAAAGGTAACAGTCTTCTTGCATAATCTCTGTACGGGACCAAATTATCCTGTCGAGTTACCCACTCTCTTGTGATTTGGTAAATGACTACAGCAGAATCACCGAACACATCCAAATTTTTAATCCTTAAGTCCACTGCCTCCTCAAGGCCCATGATGCATGCTACATACTCGGCTTCATTATTGGTACACTTGAACGTTAATCTAGAAGTAAGCGGGATATGAGACCCCTGAGGAGTCACAATAACCGCACCTATTCCCCTTCCATGGGCGTTGACAGCTCCATCTAAAATCAAACCCCATTGAGAACCTGGCTCGGGTCCTTCATCTGGAAAAGGTTCTTCACAATCCTTCATTTTCAAGTACATAACGTCTTCGTCTGGGAAATCATCATTCGAGGGTTGATGATCCAAAATAGGCTAATGTTCTAAATGGTCAGCCAAAACACTCCCTTTGATAGCTTTCTGAGTGTGATATTCGATGTCGTATTCTGATAACAGCATTTGCCATCTAGCAATTCCTCCAGTTAGTGCGGGCTTCTCAAAAATATACTTTATAGGATCCATCTTCGAAACTAACCAAGTAGTGTGACTCAACATATACTGGCGCAGACGCTTAGCGGCCCATGCTAAAGCACAACAAGTCTTCTCAAGCATAGTGTATCTTGATTCACAATCGGTAAACTTCTTGCTCAAATAATAAGTGACGTGGTCTTGCTTTCTCGTTTCATCTCGCTGACTGAGTACACAACCCATCAAGTCATCTAGCACAGTCAAATACATGATCAAGGGTCGTCCTTCAACTGACGGTATCAGAATAGGTGGTTCAAGCAAATACTCTTTGATACTATCAAAAGCCTTTTGGAAATCCTCGGTCCAAACATACCCTTGTTCTTTCCTCAAAAGCTTGAAGATAGGTTTGCATGTAGCAGTCATATTGGATATAAACCGGGAGATGTAGTTCAAACGTCCCAAAAATCCTCTGACTTGTTTCTCTATAGACGGAGTTGTCATTTCCTGAATAGCCTTCACTTTATCCGGATCCATTTTGATACCCTTTTGGCTGACAATGAAACCCAATAATTTCCCTGATCGTACTCCAAACTGGCACTTGTTGGAATTCAGAAGGAGCTTGTATTCTCTCAATCGACCAAACAACTTCAATAAATGCTTAACATGATCATCTTCAGTCTTTGACTTAGCTATTGTATCGTCCACATAAACTTCAATCTCTTTGTGCATCATATCATGGAATAAGGTAGTCATGGCCCTTTGATATGTTGCCCCATCATTCTTCAAACCAAACGGCATAACTCTATAGCAAAAAGTGCCCCAGGGTGTGATGAATGACGTTTTCTCTATGTCTTTGGGAGCCATTCTGATCTGATTGTACCCTGAAAAACCCATCCATAAAAGATAAAATTTCATACCTTGCAGTGCTGTCAACCAAAATGTCGATATGAGGCAACAGAAAATCATCTTTTGGACTGGCCTTGTTCAGATCTCTGTAATCCACACACATACGAACCTTTCCATCCTTCTTCAGAACGGGCACAATGTTGGCCAACCAGAGAGGATATTCATCGGTGACAAGAAAACCTGCATCAACAACTCACAAGGAGTTCAAATCCACGTTTCATTTGCTCTAAGAACTCAAGAATGAGCCAAAATTCAAACAACAAGAATTATGCATCAAACTGAAAACACACCAAATGCCAGTTCATTTTATACATTAACGATCTACATTGTTTTTACGTCTCAAGTATGCAATAATGGCACTGAATCAAGGCTTAAAATGAGAGATATGGTGATTTTGAATTTACCTAGTGGAGCACCTCCACTGGGTCTTGTCTATGGCTGATTCTTTGAACAAACCACCCAGAAACGTTCCAAATGCCTTAAGGAAGCTTTTGATCAACTCAATTTTGCTTGCAATGGTGTGTAGATCCAAAACCGATTTTCAACTTGCTCTTACTTTTCCAACTTGATATTTCTGTCAATTCACCACCAAAACGAGCTATCTAGCTCTGGGAAGTTTCCTAGCCTCTTATATGTTGGGTTCAGATGAAAATGATGCTTCAATTCATGCCCCAAAGCCCAATTCACAAATCAAAATTTTCACACTTTCCACTTTCCATACGTTTATTTTTTCACTGCACCAACCTTAATTCTGTTTCAAATCAATTCCAAATGGCTTGAGCTGGTCAAAGGGCCAAGAATAAAGCCTTGTTTTGATCTTATGGTGGATTTCCAACTTGTTACTTCAAGATGAAGAAACCATGAAAGTGACCAATCTAAAAACCTTAAATTGCAAATGTGAAAATGGCAATGTCTTTGGAACATTATTTGCACTCAGAAAATGCATAAATTTTCCTTTAGAAAGTTCAAAATCATTTAAATCTCAATTTCTCATTTTAAGCCTTCTTTATGAAAAAATCAAACACCCAATCTTCAATCCAAGTTCCCACCATGACAAGAGATGATTTGGTAATGCAAATGGACCTATTTGGCGCAAGTTTCATGTTGAAAAGATTTCCATTTGAAGTGTGAAAGTTGGTGAAATGGACCTATAATCTTATGACCTATAATCTTACTTTCCCAAAATACCCCTGACTTGTACCCATCATAACTTGAGTTCTAAAAATCATATGTAATACTTCTAGTACTCTTTGGAAAGCTAAGACCATGCCCTACAACTTTCATGTTGGCCAAAGGTTGAGGAGAAACACCCTTCTAGGTCAAAAATGGCTTGGAAGTTGGTTGACGTTTGTTGACCAAAATCACATTCATTTGATGACCTGTAACTTGTCTGGATCATAACTTGAGTTCTATAAATCCAATTAAGGACTTCTAGTAGTCAAAAGAAAGCTAAGAACATGCTTTACAAGTTGCATGTTGGCCAAAAGTTGAGATGAGACTTGTATCTTGAGGTAGGTGGTCTTGAAGTCAGGCACTAAATAGGGGATTTTACCCCAAATACCCTAATTTAGTAACTTCTCACACTCTTGATCCTTGATGAATTGGTCTTGAAATGGTATACTAGACCTGTCAACACAACATCCCATGACCATAGAGACTTGGAATTGAGTTGTAACCCCCTTCAATTTCACAGTTAACTGAGTCTTTACCAGATGAAAACCCTAGATGCCACACTTTTGACTAGGGCTTATTCCACTTCACACATCAACTTGAATGAGCTCCAATAAGCTCTCTCAACATCTCATACCCATAATCATGCATTCACAATCCCTTGATGCTCTTCAGTTGGCCTCCAAGTTAGGAGTTGACCCACACACATCCATCTATCCTTTCACAAGACATTGACCACTTCAAGATGTCCTGATGATCATTCAAGCTTGAGTAACAACCCTCGCTTAGGCTCAATGCTCTGAGAAGACCTCTCTTGCTATGCACAACCTCCTGATCCCCTGAAATATGCTATGCAATGCAAATGCTAGAACAAAATGAAATGAAATGAAACATAAACCAAGTTAAGAAGAGGTTAAGAAAATTTTCGGGTGCAACAGCTGCCCCTATTCAAATGACTTGGACTTGAATGAGTGAAAAGCGAACGGTTTTCACGCAATCAAGGTAAAAGACGGTTGAATACCAAAGAACCCCGAAATTTTCCAACTGCTGGAATTTTGAATACAGTAGTACTGATCTTAAAGCCACCCCGTTGGGGAAAAAGAATACAAATGTCAAAAGCGGCGCCATGGTGTGGATACCATATTGGCGAAAAATAACAATCCAAATTATCGGAGTCTGGGTACTCCATAGAAATAGAAGCCTGAATGCTCGAGGTAATCGTATCCTGACTGCTCAAAAACACAAATTGGAGCCTGGATGCTCAAAGAACAAATCTGAGTCTGGATACTCAAAAACTGGAGCCTGGATGCTCAAAAACTGGAGCCTGGATGCTCTAAAAAACACAAATTGGAGACTGGATGCTCAAAGAACAAATCTGAGTCTGGATACTCAAAACTGGAGCCTGGATGCTCAATGCAATCTGAGCCTGGATGCTCTATGCAAATAACCTGAGTTTGGATACTCGGTTAATAAATTTGAGTCTGGATACTCAAAAACCTGAGCCTGGATGCTCAATGCAATCTGAGCCTGAATGCTCTATGCAAATAACCTGAGTCTGGATACTCGGTTAATAAATCTGAGTCTAAATACTCAAAAACCTGAGCCTGGATGCTCAATGTAATCTGAGCCTGAATGCTCTATGCAAATAACCTGAGTCTGGATACTCGGTTAATAAATCTGAGTCTAGATACTCAAAAACCTGAGCCTGGATGCTCAATGCAATCTGAGCCTGAATGCTCTATGCAAGTAACCTGAGTCTGGATACTCGGTTAATAAATCTGAGTTTGGATACTCAAAAACCTGAGCCTGGATGCTCAATGCAATCTGAGCCAGAATGCTCTATGCAAATAACCTGAGTCTGGATACTCGGTTAATAAATCTGAGTCTGGATACTCAAAAACCTGAGCCTGGATGCTCAATGAAATTTGAGTCTGGGTGCTCTACGCAAGAGAAATATATTCATCAGGATCTAGATATCCTACGAGTTCAAGTCAAACGACGTTGCTGGGAAACAATATTAGTTCTGGTCTGGATACCACATGGGTTGAGAAAAACAATAGGCGCCAAGGTCTGGATACCACACGGCGATAAGAAATAACAATAACTACTGTGATCTGGATATCACGGAGCATCGGATAAACTACCATGGTCTGGATACCAAAACTGCCTTTACCAGAGTCTGGATACTCGACGAAGAAAGCACAAACAGACATTCATCAGGGTCTGGATACCCAACTGACTTCACCGGAGTCTGGCTACTCAACGAAGAAAGCATAATAAAACAAGCGTAAGCCATGGTCTGGATACCATAAGGCAAAAAGAACACAAATACACTTGCTGTGATCTGGACATCACAAGGGAATTTGACTGGAGTCTGGATACTCAACGGATCAAGAAAATACCTGTTGGAAAAATACCGGAGTCATGATACTCAATAGAACTGAGCGGAGTCTGGATACTCTACGGACAAAACAATATACCATCAATCGGAAACTCATCGGAATCTGGACATTCAACGGACAAAGAGTACAACCACAAAACTGATCGAGGTCTGGATACCCAACTGAATTTACCGGAGTCTGGATACTCAATGGAGAAAGCAAAATAATATCAACCACTGTGGTCTGGATACCACGACCTTCTTCACCGGAGTCTGGATACTCGACGGAAAAAAGAACACCTCGTCAACTAGGAATGGGACGGAGTCTAGATACTCAACGGGGGAAGGAGATCACCACCATACTTATCATGATCCACTCAGATCTGAAGATACTGCTGGGGAATAACATGAGTTGGGGTCTGGATACCACGCGGGCTAAGATAAATCACATGGTCTAGATATCAAAGGAGAAGATCAAACCTCCGAAGATACACTCGAAACAAAGAGATAACAACCTGCTTTATATTTCACATGCAAATGTTTGAAAATGGCATAATGCTCCATACGAGATGGAAATGCTACGCGTTTAGGTAGATGTTATGCACGCATGTAGATGCATCGGAACTAAAACAGCAAAATAAATGCTAGAGAAACAGAAACCATCCTGTCAGGAACAACAAACAACCTTGCAGGGAAAAGCTTACCCATGCCAATAACAATTGGACTTACGCCGAAGCGAAAAGGCCTTGAAAGGTTCACCTACCGGGAACAAAAATTCATACATGAACAGGAAATCCAAACTCAACCTAGGATGCAGATCACCACTTGCTGAGGAAGATGCCCGGACTGACTCTCCGCAATACAAATTTCATGAGTAACAGACAACTCACCGAGTACTTAAAACATCCGGCTAAACAACCCAACTTACTTAATAGAGAACAACAATGCCCTGAGCGGCCTTCCAAGAAACAACTCTCTTGGGGAACAAAGACCTTACTGCCGAAAGCCTCGTTCTGCACTGCTGAAAACTGAGTACCTACAATCAAACTGAATGAGAGGGAAAAGGTAACAAGCCACTGCTGGGGAAAACATGACACCTACTCTGTGGGGAAACACCCAAATCTTGACTCGCTGGGGAGTAAACACATACTCATACTCTGCAGGGAATTAAAAGCGCACCGGCAACTTGCCAAGGACATGCTAATACACGACACATAACTCTACTGGGATACAGATGCAATCTCAACTGCTGGAGAACAACACTGTTTGGGGAACAGACGAATCCATCCATATTCATAAAACCTTTCCCCAAGGGTAACAACCCTGCAAAATATAAACAGACCAGCCAACCTACGCAACAGGACTATCTTGGTCATCATTCGTGACATTGTTCAATTAATATCAAAATTTTAGCAATTATTAGCCAAGGCCTGCAAGTTTATGTATGCAAGTTCATCAAAAACATCGTGCGTTTTTCACAAACAAAACAGTAAAAGCATAAAAACAAAGCACACAGACAAGTACTAAATAGTAT
Organism: Lathyrus sativus; assembly: GCA_963859935.3. Taxonomy (NCBI): domain Eukaryota; kingdom Viridiplantae; phylum Streptophyta; class Magnoliopsida; order Fabales; family Fabaceae; genus Lathyrus; species Lathyrus sativus. The sequence goes on from OZ012741.1 coordinate 451,654,553, forward strand.
ATGTTTATTGATAAACGGCCTGTAAATAGGCAAAGTTTTACAACAGATGTAACTTCTAAAAAGAGGAAGCTGCGCAAAACTACAGGTACGTATAAAAGAAAATACAAAAGTGTACACTTTAAACAAAAAGTATAGCAATGTCGGTAATGTTGCACAAACAAACACCATGAGTTGATTCCTCTATGACCCGCTTGACCCTGACGCCTTCCCGACACTTCATCTTCAGAAGAGATTGACTCGGATAAACATCCCTCAGGTTCTCCCATTCCACTAAGTAATGAAGTTCATACGCAGACTGCAGTCATTTGCTTTTCAATCCCTAACTTTTACCTGAACCGCCCTTTCGGGTTTTCGATTCACCGGGATACCCATTTTTGCCTAAGTCGCCTTTTCAGGTTTTCAACTTTGCGGGTTCACATCTTTTCAATTTTATCCCTAATTTTTGCCTGAACCTTTATTCCTTTTTTACGGTTCGCTGGGACGCCCCATTTTTGCCTGGACTTTTCTTTTTGTGTCCAGCGGGTCTCTTTTAAGCAAAGTATTTTTTAACTACGTTTGCGTTCACTGGGGATGCAAAATCTTCATCGTCCATGGTGGATAATACTAAGGCTCCTCCAGAGAAAACCTTTCGTACAACATATGGACCTTCGTAGTTGGGAGTCCATTTGCCCTTGTGATCTGATTGTGGTGGGAGAATCTTTTTTAGCATAAGATCGCCCGTCTGAAAGCTTCGAGGGTGCACCTTCTTATCATAAGCTTTCTTCATCCGGCTCTGGTACAAACGACCATATGCAATAGATGCTAGCCTCTTTTCATCCATCAAGCTAAGTTGATTCAATCTATTCTTGATCCATTCTGCCTCATCAAGCTTTACGTTAACCAAAACCCTTAAAGAAGGAATCTCAACCTCTAGCGGTAGGACAACCTCCATACCGTACACTAGTGAGAAAGGAGTTGCCCCGGTTGATGTGCGTACCATCGTACGATAACTGTGCAATGCGAAAGGCAACATTTCATGTCAATCTTTGTAAGTAACAACCATCTTTTTCACTATCTTTTTGATGTTCTTGTTGGTCGCTTCAACAACGTCATTCATCTTCGGCCGATAGGGAGATGAGTTGTGATGTTCAATCTTGAAGTTCTGGCATAACTCCTTCATCATCTTATTGTTGAGATTCGAACCATTGTCAGTAATGATTCGCTCGGGAATTCCATATCTGCAGATGATGTCCTTCTTTATGAATCTTGCTACCACTTGTTTGGTTACATTAGCGAATGATGCTGCCTCTACCCACTTGGTGAAGTAATCGATAGCTACCAGGATAAAACTGTGTCCATTAGAAGTAGTGGGTTCGATCTTTCCAATCATATCGATGCCCCGCATGGAAAACGGCCAAGGGGATGATATTACATTCAACGGGCATGGCGGCACATGAATCTTATCAGCATAAATCTGGCATTTATGGCATCTCTTCACGAATTTAAAACAATCCGACTCCATTGTTAGCCAAAAATAACCAGCTCGTAGTATCTTTCGAGTCATGGAATGTCCGCCAGCATGCGTGCCGAAAGTACCCTCGTGGACTTCTTCCATAAGAAAACTTGCTTCTTTTTCGTCCACAAACCTGAGTAGTACCAGATCATGATTCCTTCTACAGAGCACACCATCTGGGTTGAGGTAAAAGTTACCAGGCAATCTCCTAAGAGTTTTCTTATCCTGGGTCGATGCCCCTGGCGTATACTCTTGGTTCTTAAGGAAATTCTGAATGTCATGGAACCACGGTTTACCATTGGAAACTCCCTCAATGGCAAATATGAAAGCGGGTTTGTCGAGGCGTGAGATAACAATCCTTGGAGCATCATTCCAAAAGTTAACCTTGTACATTAAAGACAATGTCGCCAAAGCGTCTGCCATTTGATTCTCCGCTCTTGGCACATGGTGGAAATCTATACGGTCGAAGAATGGTAACAGTCTTCTTGCATAATCCTTGTAAGGGATCAGATTGGGCTAACGAGTTTCCCATTCTCCTTCGATCTGGTTAACGATTAGCGTTGAATCTCCATATACATCAAAATTCTTGATCCTCAGATCAATAGCTTCTTCCAAACCCATGATACATGCTTCGTACTCAGCTTCATTGTTGGTGCAAAGAAAATTCAATCTGGCAGTGAAGGGGATATGAGTTCCATGAGAAGTCATGATAATTTCCCCAATTCCACTACCATATGAATTAACTGTGCCATCGAAAATCATCTGCCATTGAGAACCCTTCTCTTGACCTTCAGTGGGTAATGGCTCATTACAATCTTTTGCTTTCAAGTACATAATGTCCTCGTCAGGAAATTTAAATCTCATCGGTTGGTAATCATCAATTGGTTGTTCAGCAAGGTATTCTGACAGAACGCTCCCTTTAATGGCTTTTTGAGAAACATACTGGATGTCGTACTCTGTCAGTACCATTTGCCATCTAGCAATCCTTCCTGAAAGTGCCTGCTTTTCAAAGATATATTTAATCGGATCCATCTTTGAAATTAGCATGGTTGTATGATTGAGCATGTAATGTCTTAAACGTTTGGTCGCCCAAGCGAGTGCGCAACATGTTTTTTCAAGCATTGAGTAACGGGACTCACAATCTGTGAACTTTTTACTCAGGTAATAAATCGCATGCTCTTTTCTTCCTGTCTCATCGTGTTGACCGAGAACACAACCCATACTATTCTCAAGAACCGTTAAATACATGATTAATGGTCTTCCAGCAACTGGGGGTATCAGTATCGGAGGCTCCTACAAATACTGTTTTATTTTATTGAATGCTCTTTGACAATTTTCGTTCCAGACAACCGCCTGATCTTTCTTTAACAGTTTAAACATTGGTTCGCACGTGGTTGTTAGATGCGATATGAACCGAGCGATGTAGTTCAACCTCCCTAAGAAAGCACGAACCTCTTTTTCAGTCTTTGGCGCTGGCATTTCTTGAATAGCTCTTATTTTTGCAGGATCTACCTCGATTCCTTTTCTGCTGACGATAAACCCCAATAACTTTCCGGACCGAACTCCGAAAGTGCACTTATTTGGAGTCAACATCAATTTGAACTTCCTCAACCTCTCAAACAGCTTCAATAAGTTGACCAGATGCTCTTCCTCTCTTTGAGACTTCGCAATCATGTCATCAACATAGACCTCGATCTCATGATGAATCATATCATGAAACAAAGTCACCATTGCCCGCTGATAAGTTTCCCCTGCGTTTTTCAACCCAAACGGCATCACCTTATAGCAAAATGTTCCCCACGGTGTAATGAATGTTGTTTTCTCCATGTCTTCCTGTGCCATTTTTATCTGATTATAACCAGAGAAGCCATCCATGAAGGAAAACACCGAGAATTGAGTCGTATTATCGACCAATACGTCAATGTGAGGGAGCGGGAAATCATCCTTTGGGCTCGCCTTATTCAAGTATCTATAATCAACGCACATTCGTACCTTACCATCCTTCTTAGGTACAGGTACAATGTTGGCGACCCACGAAGGGTAAGTTGCCACGGCTAAAAATCTGACGTCCAACTGCTTTTGAACTTCTTCTTTGACTTTTACAGCCATGTCTGGTCTCGTCCTTCTAAGCTTCTGCTTGACGGGTGGACATTCTTCCCGAAGTGGCAATCGATGAACCACAATGTCAGTGTCAAGTCCGGGCATATCTACGTAGGACCAAGCAAAGATGTCACTATATTCTCGAAGCATCTCTATTAACCTTTACTTGATGTCCTCTTGCAATGCAGCCCCTATTCTGACATTTCTGACAACCTCTTTAGAACCCAAGTTGATGACCTCCATCTCTTCTTCATGAGGCAGAATGATCTTCTCTTCTTGTCTTAAGAGTTTAGCTAGCTCTTCGGGAATTCTTCATCCTCATCAATCTCTTCTTCAGCTTGAAATATCGGGTTATCAAAGTCGAAGCGAGTCATAGAAGATTCTTGATCGGTGTCATCTGCAATGATGTGAGTCTTGCAATGAAAATGGTTAAGTGCTTCAAATGATATGCAAACAAACACATTGCCATTTTATTGTTAAAGATAATACAAGAAAAACAGAGATCTCAAAATTTGAATGGAAAAATGCCCTTTGATTAATAGATGAAACAATATTCAAACATAAACAAACAAGCCCTGAAATAACAAACCACTATTCTCCGGGTAGAACATAGGGTCATACGATAATTTTCAAAAAAAAGCATTATTGTTCATTGGTCACTTGGAAAAATTCCTCAATGGACCAGTAGCATAGACGCTGTCCTGGATTGCATGGCTTGATCCAGGAATCCATATCGTAGTCACTGTCTCCAGCTTCATCATCAGAAATGGCATTAAGCTGCTCGAAGAAGACACCCCCGCTAGTAAACCTGATCGGCCCCTTGAACTTCGGCGTGCTCTGTGAAGACGATGGGTGGTACCCCCGACCGAATTAGTCTTGCTTCTAAGGGATATCAATCACCTTCCCCCAGCCTTGGGCTGACCCAACTTGTACCACAGCCTGCGCTTCTTTGAAAGAAGACATAGCCACTTCAGGCTCTTTTCTCACCACTGGAGACTTATCCTTTAACTGAACGGTTTCAAATGCTTGACAGAGGGTCTCATGAATTTCCACATCTACCTCTACATACTTGAAAGAAGACAGGTGACTAACTATGATGTCTTCTTCTCCACACACTGTCACAACACTGCCACCGACCATGTATTTCAGCTTCTGATGCAGAGTCGATGTAACAGCCCCAGCCGAGTGGATCCATGGTCTGCCTAACAAACAGCTATAAGCAGGCTGAATGTTTATGATATAAAATACAGCGTCAAAAACTTCTGGGCCCACTTGGATAGGCAAAGTCAACTCACCAAAGACAGACCTTCGAGTACCGTCGAAAGCACGTACGACCAAATCACTTGGTGTATAGGTAATGCCCCGAGTATCTAGCTTCATAAGTGCCTTCTTCGGCAGCATATTCAAAGATGACCCTGTGTCAACGAGGTCATGGGACATAACCACTCCTCTACATTCAACAGAAATATGCAGCGCACAATTGTGGTTTCTGCCCCTTGGCGTTAAGTCTAGATCTGTAAATTCAAGGCCATTTCCAGCGTTTACATGCCCAACGACTCCTTCAAGCTGATTCACTGATATTTCCTGGGGAACAAAAGCGGTACTCAACACCTTCATCAATGCATTTCTATAAGCTTCGAAACTCAACAATAGCGATAATATCGAAATTTTGGAAGGTGTCTGCTGTAAGTGCTTGACTATCTTGTAGTTGCTTTTGCATATCAGCCTCATGACTTCCTCCACATCCTTCTCCAAAGATTCCCTCTCGCCAGACTGGGAAGTTTCTTCAATTACCATCTTACATTTCCCTCTATCTGCTTTTTCAGCCACCACTTCGGGCGATGCAAGGACCCTGCCGCTTCGGGTGATCGCTCCTGCTCCCACAACATTCTCTGCTGACTCCACAGGAAAACTCTTCGCATCTATCTTATGACCATTACAGTACACCTCGGCCCCGTAGTTCCACGGGATGGCTTTGGTGCTTTCATAAGGCACATGTCCTGCTTTGGTAATAGTGATTGTTAGTGGCCTAGGAGGCGCTGAGATAGTTATAATCTTATATGGGATTGAGATCGTAGCAACCTCGTCCCTCTCTTCACTTACTTCATCAACAGGTTTCTTTTCTGCGGTTCGTTCAAACTGCAACGTCCCCTCATCTATCATTCCTTGGATACACTTTCTCAAATCAACACATCCCTCAGGATGACTTAAACAATCAACACAATCCTCATTGCAGCCTGGGAATACACCTCCTTCCAATAATTTGTCTTTCACAAACTTCAATGGAGTTTTCAACTCATTGACATCCATTATCAAGGCTAAATCCTCTTCCACCAAAATAGCACCAACCCTAGCCTGCCCATGGTTTGGCATAGGGTTCTACACAACATTAGGTGCGTCATGAGAAAAATTTATTGCTTTACTGTCAATGAGATCTTGCAGCTTATGTTTAAAAGCCTTGCAATCGTCAATAGAGTGACCAGACGCCCTAGAGTGAAACTCGCAACATACATTTGCGTCATATCTGGGTGGGGGAGGACCTGTCAAAGGAGCTAGAGTCCTTTTCTGAATCAATTGCAGCTGTAATAAAGTCTGAAGCACTTGAGAGTAGGGCATCGGTGGAGTGTCAAATACTCTATTCGGCCTGGCCCTATCAGGAAACCTCATATAACCTTGCTGATTTTGTTGATATGGCTGATACTGTCTTTGTTGTTGTTGTGGTTGTGGTTATGGTTGTGGTTGTGGTTGCACAGGAATAGTGACACTGGCAACTTGCTGTTGGCGATATTGGTTATGTGGCTGACCCCTTCCTCTTCCTCTAGAACTTGTTACTGAGTTAACGTCACCTTCACGCTTCTTTTTCCCAAATACTTTCTTTCCTCCTCCTCCAGATGAGGGTACTTCTCCCGCCTGAATCTTTCCGAGCTTGATGTCGTTTTCCACCCTTTCACCGGTGATTATCAAGTCTGAAAAACTTCTCGACATACTGCTAATTAGTTTTTCATAGTACACACCTAGTAAAGTAGCAACAAACATGTCCACAAGCTCCCTTTCTACCATTGGTGGTTGTACCCTAGCAGCAAGCTCTCGCCACCTCTAGGCGTATTCTTTAAAGCATTCGTTATTCTTTTGGGAAAGATTCTACAACTGAACTCTATTTGGTGCAAGGTCATTGTTGTACTGATAGTGCCTTACAAAAGCTTCGGCTAGGTCTTTCTAGCTGCGGACGTTAGTGGGCTCCAGCCCCATGTACCACTCCAAAGAGGGACCGGACAAGCTGTCCTGGAAAAAGTGCATCAAGAGTTTTTTGTCGTCCGAGTACGTGGACATCTTTCTATAGTACGAGCGCAGGTGAACCCTCGGGCAAGTAGTGCCTTTGTACTTATCGAAGTCAAGCACTTTGAATTTGTGAGGCACTTTCAAGCCTGGGATCAGCCCCAGGTTAGACATATCTAGCCCCATAGAACTTTGGCATTCAAGAGATCACATCTTCTCTTCGATCATCTTAATCCTTCTATCAGCCTCAGAAGGTATTTCAACATTTATACATCTTGGCGAGAACAAATCCTCCTGCCTATCCTCACTCCAGGTATGGTCCATGCTACCATGTAGAGCACCTGTGGTGTCGAGACTAAAGTCATTTCCATTTCCATTGCCACCATTAGCAAAACCAGCATGATTAAAACCTGCCGCATTTCCAGCACCAGCAGTGTGACCACCCCCTCCAGCAGTAGGGATGACTAAAGTTGGCATAGAATTGTCTGCACGAGGAGTTTCTATATGAGGAGGGTTAGAAGCAACCCCACCATGTAACACCCCATCATTATCAACTCGTGCAATCAGAGGTTGCACTAAAGTCTGAAGTTGCGCCAGGCCACTAGCTACCCCTTGCATGACCTCCATCAACTGTGCCATACGATCTCTCATCTCTTGCATTTCTACCTGCATATGATCCATCAGTCTTTTCTGGTTTCCTCTGGTACTGTAGCGGTGAGTTATCTGATCTGCAATCCTGAAACACTAGTGGCGCAAGAAACAAGATAAGGTTAACAGTTTCGATGCACCTGCAAATGCGAGAAACATGCTAAAATACAGACATGTATTTATACAATAGGGACATTTCCCCCTCGATTCTAGTTTCCAGGAAAAACATGACAATGGAGAACTCTGCTGACAAGCATAGAATACCAGCTCCTCATATATAGATTAAAAAGCCATCAGGCAATGTACAAACTACAGCTGAGTATAAATAAGGAAAAAACCTCAACCAACAAGCCTGGCGATGGTCAATACAACAAATAAACAGCAAAAACTACAACAGAAATAAACGGAACAGGTCAAGCAGGATGACGTGATCGGAAATCCTCTAACAGCCTCAACGTCTCAGGATGATCTGGCCTGGCAAGTAGCCCCTGAATAAGCAAATCTTGCTGGCTAAGAGTATTTCGTAGGCTATCGACGTGATCCTCCGAAGCTTCTTCCCCGGAATATGCTTCAAGCCTGCGTCGCTTGGAGTCAGCTCTCAACCTGAGATCCTTCAAGTTCAAGATCGCTTCATTCAACCTGTATTCGTTGTCTCGTCTAAGTGATGCTTCTGCTGCAATTTCCCCATCTTTGGCATTAAGCTAAGCCTTCAGCTTGCTGATCTGAAGTTTTAACCGGTCTTCGCGCTCCTTGTTGTTAGTGAGCATGTCATTCGATATTGATTCGAACTTGGAGATCCTCATGTAAGCCTTATCTAACTCTCCCTTCTTGGTGGCAAGGACGCTGTAAGCGGCATTCAAATCTTGGCTTGTGCGCTCTTTGTCATTGGTCTCTTTAGTCAGGTCCGTACCCAGTTTGTTCACAAGCTCGGTTTGTCTTCTGAAAGAATGAACTGCTTCTATCTTCTCACTGCGAAGCTGGATAATCTCTTTCTCCAATTCTTCATTAGCTCTCTTCAATTCTTCCTTCTCAAGCAAAACCTTATTATACTTCAAAATATCTATTGTGGTAGGCTCTGCAATCTCAAGAGGATGCACAGGCTGAATAGACGGATATGGCATCATCAACTCTTTGGCTCTACTCTGAATCCAAACCAAATAGGGAGCGTATGCTTGACTATTACTCTTTCTCAAGGCAACCTTTCCTCTCCTGTGGACATTTCTCCAGGCATGTTCAACCCTAGCTAATGTATCCCATTCCAACAGACCTGTGAGATATAGAGATTCTTGTATCTCTTCATCCTTTGGAGGACCTCTCAGTGCATACGCAAACTGTTTGATAGCAATAGTCGGATTATAGTTTATGCAACCTTTCCTTCCGACCAGCGGGACGTTAGGAAAGCTTCCACAACTATAGATAATCTCAACGCCTAATACCTCTCTATCAAACCAAACAATGTCTTCAGCGGACAAACTCATCAAGCGCTCAGACCATTCCGAAGTACCAGCAGTAGCAGAGAACGGACCAGTCTTGGGAAGGTGGTTCCTGAACCACATATAGAATAAAGGTGCACAGCAAGATACACTTTTCCCTCTCCTGTTCTCGTTCTTGTAATGTACGGAATGATAAACATCACCCAACAGAGTGGGTATGGGGTTCTTCGAAGCAAAGATACGGAATGCATCCACATCTACAAAATCTGGGATATTCGGGAATAAAAGAATGCCATAGATACATAGGGCCAATATAGCGCTGAATATCACCCAACAACCTTTCTTAACAAACTGTCGAGCCTTGTCCGCAAGAAAAGGTAATGGAAACCCAAACATTCCATTCCTACTAGCTAACTTTCCTTTCAACTCAGAGACATCCAAATGCAATGCCTTAGCAAGTTCAGTCATATTTGGCTCTCCCTTAACATGATAGAATGGTATCTGGTTTAGAATAGGTACTGCCAACATATCAGAATACTCCTCCAATGTATGCGCCAAAACAAAACTCTGAAAAGTGAAGCCTCGCAACTGAGGATCATAGAATTGCAGCAACGTTTGAAGGCCATTCAATTCATCCAAAGAAGGTTTACAAACAACATTCAAAAGCATCCCATAAGACTCTCTGAAATCCTCCATAACCTTCTTATCAGCTAGAGAAATCAAACTTCGCAGAGTTGTAATATCAAGCGTAGGAAACTTATAGACCACGGTCCTCCTCAAGGGCTCTATGTCAACAAAAAGAGAACAGAATCACCAGAATCGAAGAGGAAATATACACCTGAAACATAAACACATGTTAATGAAATGCAAATGAAAATGCACATGCAAATGCAAACAGGGGATCAAGACTGTTGTGCCGTTGGTCGAGAAGAACCAGTGCTTCGCCTTAGCAAGAACAAAGTACCGATAACAGGACCCACTGATAAACAGATTCAGACTGAAAAGAACCGGGTATTCTGAAAGCCAAGGTTTCCTTCATAACCCAATCCCTCTCATAGGTATGTACCTATCCACAGACAAAGGTTCGGCATCTTATGCGTTCACCAGCATCACCGACTTTAGAAAATGAAGATACGTTTACCATTTTTGGTTTGGCATCACCATCTCGTGAAGAGGCCTCACTTAGCTGAATCACAGATGATCGGTCCCCAGAGTCGACAACCCTCAAATCTGAAATCCTCTCAACGGCCCACTGTGCTGGAAAGAAAGTCATCAAAGAGAATCTTGTCTGAGCACAAATTTCGTGGGAACTGGTGCATGCCTAACATACAGGTTCACCACTACTTTTCACTTCTAATACTAAGTTTGTACTCAAGCCCAGATCCGGCTTATCACTCAATGGAACTTCCCTCCCACAACACAGCAGTAATGATATATGATGCTAAAAATAAGTGCAAGAAATATAAATAAAGCACATATATACAACACCCAAAAATAAACACACAAGCGCTAGGATTGACTCGCATAGGGGATACCCCTGTCCCCAGCAGAGTCGCCAGCTGTCGCTACTGCGAAAAAAGAGGCCAGCAATGACTAACAGAGTCGCCACCTATCGTTATTTATCCCAAAGAGGGGAAAGGAAACGATCGGAAAAAACCTAACGGAAAAGGGAAAGACAAGGTCATCGCAACCATGTCTGGATTCGGGAGTCGGTTACGCAAGGGGAAGGTATGAGCACCCCTCACGTCTGTTATACTCAACGGGATCCACACATGTGTTGTCTATCTAAAAGGTGTGTAAACTATCTACGTTAATGACTTATGGACAAAAGAAAAGGAAAAAGGACTGACTCGGCAGAGCATCGCCACTTCGTGCCTACATACTCCCTCGTGCAATGGAAAAGTCAGAGTCAACGTAGTTCAACCAACTACGGCTAAAGAAAGGGGGAAAGTTGCTCGCTAAGACAACGCGTCTTATGCCTACGTACTTTCATCTGGTATGAAAGATCAGAGCAAACGTAGTTCGGGCTAACAAGAACACAGGTTGTTCAAAATTTTTACCCGAGTAGGGTTAACAAACAGTTCTAGCAGTTTGGTGTATGCAGCTAGACCATTGGAGACTTAGGCGTTACCGTTTGCGATAGGACTGAAAATTAACAACACTCTTGTTTATGAAAAAGGTTTTTCTGATTAAGATCCCGAAGGATAAAAAGATTTGAATCGTTTTTGTGTTTTTTAAAGAAGAAATGTTTTGAACTTGGTTTGTAACTCAGGTTGCACTAAAGACTATAATCTAGGAGCGAATGCGTCGTATATCGTCCAAAGGACATACACTAACATTCTAGATAATTGAGAGGCAACCACCCAATCATCATTCCCCAAATGGCTTAAGGCTCGTAGCGTACAACAATTGTCATCCTTTATTAAGTGCTTTATGAATGTTTGAAGATGAGAAGAGAAAGGGAAAACTAATGGGAGACTACTCAATCCTAAAATTTATCATGCAAAGTGAACCTAAAGTTGAGATTCAAAAGGCAACTACCTAATGTTATCATGCATGGTTAGAACCCTAATGTCTATCATAACCCCTCTTAAACAAGAGAGATTAAAAATCCTAAGGGAAGGAAGACAAAAGAAGAAGAAAGAACAAGCTCATCTTAATGAAGCATGCATATGAGGATGCAAAGAGAAAAGAGAGAGAGATGCAACAAAAGTAAGCAAACAAGGTATGATAAAAATAATGAGAAAAAGTCCTCATGGATTCATTACTTTAGGTAAGCTTCAAGTTCCTCCTCAGGAGGGACCAAGCTACCTTAAATAGCATTCCAAAGTCATGGGACAGAATGGAGGATGAGGAGAAAGTGTACAAATGCAAAAGCAAGCACATCACAAGAGAAAACAAGCATATGCGCAAAGGAAAAGCAAGGAAGCTCCACAAGGAACCCTAATTGAAAGACTCAAAAGATGAACACAAATGAGCAAGCAAAAAGAGTTGTCATGACCTAAAATTGAACCAAAAACATCCTTAACATGTTGACAACATGAATTACAAGGCATTGAAAGCTCAAGGGACCAAAAATTATCATATCCAAGTCAAACTAGGTCAAGATGTGTGTGAGAACCTCCCTTGGAGATGACTTGACTTGCAAGTCATCTCAAAATTAGGAAAAAGGCTCAACAATTACCAAATAAAATGCACAAGATAGCTAAACAAGTTGGCAAAAAGAAGCCAAGGGCACAAGGTCCATATCCCCTCAAACCACCATCAAAAGAAAATTGAATTCAAGATGTACCACTTTAAAATGGGAGAATTGAAGGTCAAAAAGAAAGCATCAAAAGTCAACCCTAAAGTCAACTAACCAGGGGCAAAATGGTCCTCAAAATTTTTTCAACTCATCAAGAGTATGAGGAACAATTTTCACTCATTGGACCAAAAGGAAAATGAAGAAACAATTAAAAGAAACCAAAATGTCATAATTTAATTCAAAGAAAACCTTTCCAATTAATTAATTCATTTTTAAATGAAAACTAAACTAAAAAATAAAATAAAAAATTCTATAAAATAAAGGACACTCCAAGGAGTCCAAAACATATTTTTGGTGAATTTTATCAATTGGAGAAGTCATTTAAATGAATTAAATTGAAACAAGAAAATAAACAAAAAAAGAAACGAAAATAAAATAAAAACAATTAAAACCACGATGTAAATAGCAAGAAAAAGCAGTTGAAAAAGTGGACTGGGCCAAAAGGGGGTGTGCATAGCATATGGGGCCCAAGGCGCCCAAACAAAATTAGGTCAGATAAATAATCCACCAGGGCTGGTCAACATGTGGACCAGCATGGAAATCAATCAGAATCACCTGATCATTCAGTATGCCCATCACAAGGTCATTAGTGTGCCGGCAAATTAAATGAAATTCAAACTAAATCATGTGCATCTGGTCAAAAGGAGCATGGTATACATCTTAATCACAAGCGTTCAACACAAAGGTCAACTGATCCAACGGCCTGGACATCATCTCCTTCAATGGGAGTCAACCAAAACCAGTCAAACAAAGGGGTGGCCGGAGATCCCTTTCGGTCATCTTCTCCGGTCACCCAGCCACCGTGAAAAAAGTTCACAAAACCACAGGCATGAAAACTCAACCAAAATTAACAAAATCATAGTGCAAATTCATCCTCTCAACAAGAGGAACTCAAATCCAACCTTAGTTTTCCTTTTTGAGCAATGAACAAGGCAAATCGAAAGGAAACATGAAACGAGCATAAACTGAAAATCTTAAAATTAGCCCACCAAAATGTCCAGAACGCATCCACAACTCACAAGGAGTTCAAATCCACGTTTCATTTTCTCTAAGAACTCAAGAATGAGCCAAAATTCAAACAACAAGAATTATGCATCAAACTGAAAACACACCAAATGCCAGTTCATTTTATACATTAACGATCTACATTGTTTCTACGTCTCAAGTATGCAATAATGGCACAGAATCAAGGCTTAAAATGAGAGATATGGTGATTTTGAATTTACCTAGTGGAGCACCTCCACTGGGTCTTGTCTGTGGCTGATTCTTTGAACAAACCACCCAGAAACGTTCCAAATGCCTTAAGGAAGCTTTTGATCAACTCAATTTTGCTTGCAATGGTGTGTAGATCCAAAATCGATTTTCAACTTGCTCTCACTTTTCCAACTTGCAGTTTCTGCCAATTCACCACCAAAATGAGCTCTCTAGGTCTGGGAAGTTTCCTAGCCTCTTATATGTTGGGTTCAGATGAAAATGATGCTTCAATTCATGCCCCAAAGCCCAATTCACAAATCAAATTTTTCACACTTTTTTCACTTGTCATACGTGTATTTTTTCACTGCACCAACCTTGATTCTGTTTCAAATCAATTCCAAATGGCTTGAGCTGATCAAAGGGCCAAGAATTAAGCCTTGTTTTGATCTTATGGTGGATTTCCAACTTGTTACTTCAAGATGAAGAAACCATGAAAATGACCAATCTAAAAACCTTAAATTGCAAATGTGAAAATGGCAATGTCTTTGGAACATTATTTGCACTCAGAAAATGCATAAATTTGCCTTGAGAAAGTTCAAAATCATTTAAATCTCAATTTCTCATTTTAAGCCTTCTTTATGAAAAAATCAAACATCCAATCTCCAATCCAAGTTCCCACCATGACAAGAGATGATTTTCTAATGAAAATGGCCCTATTTGGAGCAAGTTTCATGTTGAAAAGATTTTCATTTGAAGTGTGCAAGTTGGTGAAATGGACCTATAATCTTACTTTCCCAAAATACCCCTGACGTGTACCCCTCATAGCTTGAGTTCTACAAATCAGATGAAAGACTTATAATACTCTTTGGAAAGCTAGGACCATGCCCTACAACTTTCATGTTGGACAAAAGTTGAGGAGAAACATCCTTCTAGGTCAAAAATGGCTTGGAAGTTGGTTGACTTTTGTTGACCAAAATCACATTCATCTGATGACCTGTAACTTGTCTGGATTATAACTTGAGTTCTATAAATCCAATCAAGGACTTCTAGTACTCAAAAGAAAGCTAAGAACATGCTTTAAATGTTCCATGTTGGCCAAAAGTTGAGATGAGACTTGTATCTTGAGGTAGGTCGTCTTGAAGTCAGGCACTAAATAGGGGATTTTACCCTGAGAACCCTAATTTAGTAACTTCTCACACTCTTGATCCTTGATGAATTGGTCTTGAAATGGTATACTAGACCTCTCAAAACAACATCCCATGACCATAGAGACTTGGAGTTGAGTTGTAACCCCCTTCAATTTCACAGTTAATTGAGTATTTACCAGATTAAAACCCTTGATGCCACACTTTTGACTGGGGCTTATTCCACTTCACACATCAACTTAAATGAGCTCCAATAAGCTCTCTCAACATCTCATACCCATAATCATGAATTCACAATCCCCTGATGCTCTTCAGTTGGCCTCCAAGTTAGGAGCTGACCCACACACATCCATCTATCCTTTCACAAGACATTGACCACTTCAAGATGTCCTGATGACCATTCAAGCTTGAGTAACAACCCTTGCTTAGGCTCAATGCTTTGAGAAGACCTCTCTTGCTATGCACAACCTGCCGATCCCCTGAAATATGCTATGCAATGCAAATTCTAGAACAAAATGAAATGAAATGAAACATAAACCATGTTAAGAAGAGGTTGAGCAAATTTTGGGGTGCAACACTCCATACCCACCATGCTTTGACACCAATGCACGATGCGGCTACCATGCTGGCGCCATGGGGCATTCAACAGAAGATTGCAAACAATTCAAGAACAAGTTTCAAGATCTGATTGATTCCAAGCTAATCTCATTTACGCCTCAAGGTCTGCATATCCACATCAATCCTTCATATGATCAGGCGGGCCCATCAGTTCATGACATGGAAGAAGCTGCAGAGAGTAGATATGAAGAAAGTTATCATACTAGCCTCGATGAGCAAGAAGGGTAGCACCAATTGTGGAATAAGAGAGAAAAGCCCAGTTCATCAATGCTGGCAGTTTCCATATCATTTTTGCGCATTTGTAGTTTCGTTTATGTTAAGTGCTACTTGCTTTTAGACATTGTTTCTTATTAATGGTATTGTTAATGTGATAATTATGCATGTTTTGAACAAGTTCATTTATATTCACTCACATTTTCGCATTTATCGCAAAATCACAAAAAAAAATTCACTGCCTTTATCGCACTACTGTTTAGCAAAGATTTGAGGGAGGATGACGAAAATGAAATACCCATAATTGCTGATAAGTATGCTTTTGGATAAAATTCCGCCAATGATGTACAGGCATTGTTTCAAATCCCCAAACACTGAAGAGATAAGGAGTTAATCTCTAGTCAACCACTTCAGGCCTAGAAGTAGGAGTTTCCTTCGGATTTCTAAACCCTTACGCTTAACCTGGGGCGGGGTAGTGTTCAGTTAACCCGATTACGCACTCGAATCACGAGACAAAATCCAAGACATGACGGTTGTTCACCAAAGACCAATGACTTGGTAGTCACAGTCCTCCAACAAAATCCCAAAAAAAAAATCAAAAGCCTGCTAAGTTGAACACCTCGAAAGGAGACTTAGGCAAAAATCAAGGCAATCCCGATGGACTCAAAGAGAAAAATCAGTCCATGCAAAACTTAGGGATCAAAAGAAAAAACAAAGGAGGTCTTCAAATCCTCAACAAAAACAAAATAAGATTCGGTGACCACCATATCAAGAATCAAAAGGGTCACTGAGATCCATCAAAAAGTAAAATAAGGTGACTGCCATTTCAAGCATACCTTGAATCATTAAGCTTAGACCGTCAAGTTCTAAGTGCGTATTAATTGAACGTAGGGCTGGAGATCATTCCGAAGAATGGGTGGGTACAAATATAGTTTTGAGCCTTATATCCTTTGTTTCTATATTCGTGAACCAGACCATGTTACAACCCTCAAAAGACCTAATTGACGCAGAGTTTATTCTGAAAGCATACTATAGTAAGGTTGCGTAAACTGACTCCTAGAGATTTGCTAATCTTCTGTATTGGTGTCATATTCTTGCTATATCTTTCACACACCAGTAAATTAGCACTGTGTTTGGATTAATAGTCCACTTATCACACACTTTCACATCATTCCAATAAATGATCTTTTCAAAACTTGCATGAATGTCGCATTAAAATTACCATTTTTTGAATGAACAATTTTCACTGCAAATTTTTACTTGACATTAAGGAAATTCCAACTAAAGGTAATTAAAGAAGAACTTGATCGTGAATCTGGGGCAAGTCCTTCCGAGGTTCAAACAGGGGCAGACCACTACAGAGATCCAGATACTGGGGCAAAACATCTCAGACTATGTCATGGTATAAAATTTTCAAGGAAAAACCATCTGAATATGCTGCAGAATGGGGCAGACTAGTTAAACAGGAGCAGTTTCCCTCCTTTCTTTCAAAGTTGGTCAAACAGACCGTGTCACATGCTAATAATTGGTGACGCCAACAAGTTTCAAAAAGCCTTGGGGCAGAGCAAAAGCACGATCCACATGCATTGATTAAGTCGCTACGCTCGCATATTTAACATGCTTTGATTACGTCACTACGCTCGTCATTTGTAAGTCGTCATGGCACATTAGCTAGAAGTTAAGGTTCTCCTAGGAACAAGCAGCCAACTTCTGCAAGGATCTAACTTGGGGCACCGAGAACATCCACATCTGTCTTCTGAGCATATCATTATCAGATACCGTGTGTCGGGAAGTCAAATACTTTCACCACTAAAAGTCTAACCCCGCTTGGCATCTCCTAAAGTCCAATTTGTATTGGCAACCAAATAAAAGTCCACCCTGCTGGCATCACAACCACTAAAAGTCAAACCCCGCTTGGCATCTCTTAAAGCCCAACCCTGCTTGGCACCTCTCCCAAAGTCCAATTCATACTGGCAACTACCAAATAAATGTCCACCCTTGTTGGTACCGTCATAAAACCAATCTCCTGCTTGCATATGCATTACATATGATTAACATGTATCATACGCATACATAGCATAATCATTTCCTCCTTCAACCCCCGAGTTGACATCTTATTACAAATCTTGACCCCTAAGTCATTGTTGTTTTCTGTTCTCGACCCCCGAGCCGATATTCAATTTTTCTCGACCCCCGAGTCAATATGTTTGCCTTTCTTCAACCCCCGAGTTGATATGTCTTTATTTTCTCGACCCTCGAGTCGATATTTTCCTTTACCCTTCAACCCCCGAGTTGATATTTTGATTTATTTTCGACCCCCGAGTCGACGTCTTTGTTTTCTTCAACCCCCGCGTTGATATTTTGATTGTTTCTCGATCCCCGAGTCGATATTTTTTGTTTTCTTCAACCCCCGAGTTGATATGTCTTTATTTCCTCGACCCCCGAGTCAATATTTTATTTTCTTTTCTCGACCCCCGAGTCAATATTTTATTTGCTTTTCTCGACCCCCGAGTCGTTATCCTTATTTTTCAACCCTCAAGTTGACTTGTTGTTCTGATTTATCCTCGACCCCCAAGTCGATAGTATATTTGTTTTTCTCAACCCCTAAGTTGTTAAACCAATATACCCCGTAAATCTTTTCACCTTGTTACATCTGATCTTAAACCAGAAATAAAGCCTTACCAAAATTCGGTTACCCGGTTGCGTTCTCATATGCATAGCATTTGCATATCATTTGCATATGCATCTTGCATCTCTTAGAAATTGCATTATAGTTGCATATTCGTGCATCACATGACGCATAGCATTGTTGTCCCCAGCAACATAAAATAGCAGGATCCAGAATCAGTTCGCAAGCATCTTGGCCAATCCTCTATCAAAGTCAGATAAACAAAATGCAGATAAACATCCGACATCGCCGCCAGATAAACACAATGCAAATAATCCTCTAACATCGCCGCCAGACAAACGCAAAATGCTGAACATCTGGCATCACTGCCGGATAGCATAAATCTGATACACATTTGACATCGCCGCCAGACAACCAAATGTCGATAAACCTCTGACATCACCGCCAGACAAACACAATGTTGGTAAGAGAAATCTGACATTGCTGCCAGGAATCTGCAAGGAATACCACAATCTGACGTTGCCGCCAGAACTCTGCAGAAGATATAACAAGCCTTGAATCCAAAGATAAGGACATCTGACATCGCCGTCAGGCCTTCACCAAATAAAAGCGAGTAACGAACCCCAAAAAACCGGATAGGTAAGAAACTGATAATCACCTAACATCACCGTCAGGCATTCACAGAATTGATAACCGTCTCACATCGCCGCCAGGCATCTCCTGAAACTAATAAATTTTCTGACATTGCTTCCAGGCACCCGCTAAATAAAAGCGAACCACAAACCCGAAGGTGAATACTTCTGACATCGCCGTCAGAAATCAACGGAATTGATACACCTCTGACATCGCCGTTAGTAACTTGTAGGGGATGAAGAATCTGGCCTTGCCGCTAGGCATCCGTAAAGTTGAGAAACATGTAACATCACCGTCAGACATCTATTGCAACCAATAAACAACAAACTCAAAGTTGGATCACCGAGAAGCTAACAAACATCTGGCGTCGCTGCCAGACAACCAGAGAGCTGATGAACATCTGACGTCGCCGCCAGACCAATACAAAGCTGATAAAGTCACTTGGCATAGCCGCAAGACACACACCCTGTTGAGAAAGATTGGATGATAAACCTATACAAACAAGTAGACAATTGCCGAATAGGACAAATCCTCAAACCCGAAGGCCAGTTCAACCCGAAGCTGATAAACCTCTGACATCGCCGTTAGGCACCCGCTAAATAAAAGCGAGCATCTGACCTCGCCATCAGATCAACACGAAGTAGACAAACTTCTGATGAGAAATCCCAAAGGAACTCCGCTGGGGAAAAGAGAGAACTTAAACAAGTAACCCTGATGGAGAACAAAGAAAAAACTCAACCAAGTAACTCTGTCTAGACTTCACTGGGAAGCACAGGAGAACATGAACACCGCCATCCCGGATCTTTTGCGAACACGTCAACCTTCTGGACATTACCTGAAACAAAAATATAACCACCTGGCCTATTTTTCACATGCACATGTTTGAATATGGCGTAATGCTCCATACGAAATGGAAATGCTACGCGTTTCTGAGGATGCTATGCACGCATGCAGATGCAACGAAA
Organism: Lathyrus sativus; assembly: GCA_963859935.3. NCBI lineage: Eukaryota > Viridiplantae > Streptophyta > Magnoliopsida > Fabales > Fabaceae > Lathyrus > Lathyrus sativus. The sequence continues at coordinate 451,674,203 of OZ012741.1, forward strand.
CCAAATCAGCACAATAAATGCTAGAGATACAGAGACCACCCTACTAGGAAAAGAAAATGACCATGCTGGGGATAGTTAGCAAATGCCAGTAAACTGGACTTAAGCTGGGGAAGCAAGCCTTGAATAGCTTCCTTAAAGAAATTTCTTGAATAGCAACTGAACTTGCTGTGGAGATAGCACAATCTGCCACACAGTAATTCTACTCTGCTGGGGATTATATCCAATCCTGCTGAGGAAAATTCCATGAATGGCCTTCCAGAATACAAACCTTCTAGAGAATAGGCGACCCTATCGGGGAAAAAGAACCACACACGGGAACCCGTCTGCCTGCTGGGGAATCAACGACTCTGCGGGGGATAACGGTCCATCTTCCGAGATTAACCACGTTCTACTAGGGACATCACCCCGGAATAGCCTGCCAGAATATAACATTCTGGGGAACATGCATCTCTGTTGGAGAAACGACGCAAACTGCGAAGACCTAACTCCAATCTACTAGGAGTACTCAGTTGGGGAAGAGACGTTTCCCCTCCGGCTTCACTAGGGATAACACAATGAGGGAATCAACCTCAACCTCTGCTTGGGGATCTTTGGAACATCTTCCTCGAAAGGAAACCTGAACTTTCTGTACCCTGCCGTTTGGTATGAATTGCCTCAGCATTTTGAACCTCGAAGAGGTGCTTCATATTAACTTCCTTCTGGAATAGCTTCTGTGCTCTTGGGGTGGCCTGCCCCAACCTTGCAATGACTTTGCCCCTGAATGAGAGAGATTTATCAAATATCGACTTGATTGCCTCAGGTTAACTGTCTTTTGGATGGCTGACTCCCATGATGTGATCATTTGATAAATTGCCCCGGTTCAACGGAATGGGCGTTTTTCATTCTATCCTGATCACACTTTCTATTGTAGAAACTTTCCTGATGTCAAGTGCTTACATGTAAGTAAAACAAATTGTTCTGCACAACAGATATATTAATGCAATGCATATGACAGTTTCGAAATCCAAGTATGTTCACTGGAAAAATTTGTGACATATAATAGATGAAATCATATATCAAAATGTCAATACTAATACAACGCTGTAAGAGGAATCCTTTTAGGAGTCATTTTCGATGCAATCTTCACTGAAGTATACTTTTGAAACAATCTTGCTTCAATTAGGACTTTTACAGGTTGTAATATGGTCAGGTTCACGGTTAAGACAGAAAGGATAAAGGCTCAAACTCTATCGTAACCCACCCATTCTCCTTGATGTTCACCAATCCTATGCTCAGCTAATTCGACCTAAGCGCTCACCTTTCAAAGGTTGAGTGGGAGGAGTGATGTTTCGGGAAACCATAAGTCTTTTGGAGTGACGGTCACTCGCTTTTCGTCTTTGGGTGCTTGGAGTCACACGACTTGTTCTTTCAAGGATTTTTCTTTTATAATCCTTTTCGCTTTTCGCTTTTTCCGTTTTTCCCTAACTTTTGCCTAGACTGCCTCTTTTGAGCTTCTTTTGATTTCAAAGTCCAGCGGGATGCCCTAATTTTTGCCTAAGTAGCTTGTTTTCAAGATTCGACTTAGCGGGCTTTTTCTCTTTTTCTTTTTACGTTTTTTTTTGAACAAATCGTGTGACATCAGCTTCTCTGACTTGTTAAAGGGATTGTGACTGTTTCACCCCTTGGTCGGCGATGGATACCCATTGTGGGTTTTTTAGGCACGACCTATATAGGTGTGATTGACCCTCTAACGGGAACACTCCTATTTTCAATTTGGACGCTCGGCCAAATTAATTGACGCCTACCCTGCCCCGGGTTAAGATTGAGGGTTTTTTCGTTTTTTCAGAAAGAAACTCCTACTACTAGGCTCTAAGGGGTTGACAAGGGATTATCTTCCTTATATCTCCGGTGTTTAGGAATTTGAAACAATGCATGTACATCATCAGCAGGTTTTATTCAAAAGCACACAATTGGAAGTTTTCGTCTTTCAATTTCGTCATCCTCCCCGGATTCCACTTAAACAAACGTTAGACATCAATTAAAAGCATAAGTGAACACAAATGGATTTAATCAAAACATGCATATTTATTTCATTATCGATGTCAATTTGAAAACAAAAAGTTTTACAAACGAAATTTGCATTTAAACAGGAAGGAATCTACGAATGCAAAGAAAATGACAAGATAAAACAAAGATTGCCAGCTTCAGGGAATCGGGCTTTCAGATCTTTGACTTGCTGCTGAGCCAGCCATCTTCAAACTCAATCAGATGAAAGGTCGACATGCATCCTCATTCTTCCTCTCGGAAAGGAAATGTACCTCTTGTCGATCAACTGTTGCACCCTGGCTTCAAAGGCCTGGCAATCTTCAATTGAGTGCCCTATGGATCCTCCATGATATCCATACTGAGCATGGGGATTGTACCCAGGAGGGTAAGGTTCTGGCACTGGCTTGGCTTGAGAGCCTTGGGCTCCACCAATGAGTTTTGGATCAAATGTGGCAGAAGCTCATTATACGGTATAGGAACTGGATGAAGAGGAGCATTCCTCCTTCCCAAATTATTGCGAGGCCCATTCTGATTCTGGCGCTGATTGTTTTGCTGTCGAGGAGCATGAGGTTGTTGGTGCTGATTAGGACATTGTTTATGCTCAGGTGCTTTCATTCTCAGATTTATCCCGGGAATCGGCAGTAGCTGTGGGCGCAGAGATTCTGCAGTCATAAATTGCATGACACGCTCTTGACTTGATACAGCTTCAGGAGAAATAAGAGGAACAACCACCTCTTTTGCACTGAGTGGACCAAGACCACCTGGTACACATACACCGCCCGACGCAAACTCAAATGCCTTTGAATCGACTAAATCCTGAACTACGTGCTTAAAAGCTTTGTAGTTCTTAACGTTATGCCCCGGTGCCCCAAAGTGGAAGTCACATTGAGAAATTACATCATAGCCCAGTGGTAACTCACCCGTAAGTGGAGACATAGTCCGAAGTTTAACCAATCAAAGTTGAAGCAAGAGTGGCAACAATTGCGCATAAGTCATAGGGATCTGATCAAAGATTCTCTCGAGCTTCTTCATCCTTTGACTATACCTCATATTCTTAAGATTGTCTCAAGAAACAGGAGGTAGCTGCTGACGTGGAAAACTTGGAATCTCAGGTTGTGCAGCAGATCTTTGGAGCACATCACGCATTGGGAGAGGTTCCACAGACAAAAGTGGAACAAGCATCTCTACTTCAGCTTTAGACACCCGATCACCCTCCTTCTTTAGCACATTTCTTATCACCTCTGTAACCAGGCCCATCTGGGTCTTCAGCTGATGAACTTCCTCCTTAAGCACTTTCTGATCCAGACACGCTTGCATTTCCACCATAAACTGCCCCATCTGGCCTCAGACTTCCCTCAACTCTACTTGAACTTGTTCCATGACTTCGCGTTGATCCCTCAGTGAACGGTCTGATTGTTTACCCTGAAACCAGCTAACGGAGCAAACAGAGGTAAGATAAACGATTCTGCTGTACCTGCTATGCAAAAATGATATGCAAGATGTGGACATGTTTATGTCCTTACATGGAGATCTCCCCCTTGATCCCAGTTTCAATAAGCACGAGCAGTAGAGATGTACACCATGACAATCCTATCATATATCAAGTAAGATCCTTCCTGAAGGTTTCAGAGACGCCAGGCTCAGCCATGGAAATCAGACCAAATAAAGGCCCTAGCTCAAGTATCGAACACTTGTACCAACAATCATCTTTCTGTCCACTTCCCTCTTCACAGTAAATCAGTACCAGGATCTAGGGAAAGACAAGAACCTTTCGAACATACAGACATGGAATGTTAAATGCAGGATGATTATGCAAATAAGAATGCAACATGGGGTCGAGATTGTTGTGATGTAGCTTGAGAAGAATCGGCGCTTCGCTTTGATAAGAACAATAGCACAGCTCTGACAATAGGAACCACTGATATCAATAACTCTGATTCAAACTACAAAGAGAACCGGGTAATCTGAAAGTCAAGGCTTCCTGCATAACCCAATCCCTCTCACAGGTATGGACCTATCCACTGATAAGGTTCGACATCCTATGCGTTCATCAGCGTCACAGACTTTCAAGAAATGATGACACATTCACCATTACTGGTTTGGCATCATCATCTTCCGAAGAGGCCTCACTTAGCTGAATCACAAATGATCGGTCCCCAGATTCGACAACTCTCAGATCCAAAATCCCCTCAAGCCCAAAGGGCTGGAAAGGAAATCATCAAAGAGAATCTCATTTGACCGCGAATTTCATGGGGAACTAGTACATGCAAAGCATGCACGCCCCCCACTAATCTCCACTACTAATGCTATGTTTGCACTCAAGCCTGGGTCTGGCATAACAATAATGATATATAATGCTGAAGATAAATGCGAGAAAGTAAAAATAAAGTATAACACATATGTACACACGCCCCAAAGATAAACAAACAAGCGCTAGGATTGACTCGCATAGGGAAGCATTGGAGTCCCCAGTAGAGTCGCCAGTTGTCGCTACTGTGAAAAAAGGTGCCGACAATGACAGAAGAGTCGCCAACGTTCGTTATTTATCCCAATAAGAGGGAAAGGAAACAATCAAAGAAAACCTGCAAAATGGGATAAGATTGGTCATCGCAACCAAATCTCGGGTTCGGGAATTGGTAACACAAGGGGAAGGTATTAGCACCCCTCACATCCGTCGTACTCGACGGGATCCATGCTTAGTTGTCTATCTACAAGGGTGATTGAAACTATCTAAGCTAAAGGTATCAGGGAAAAAAGAAAAGAAAAGAGACTCGGTAGAGCATCGCCGCTCTGTGCCTACGTATTCCCTCGTGCAATGGGAAAGTCAGAGTCAACGTAGTTCGACTAACTACGGATGAAAAGTGGAGAAAGATTGCTCTCCAAGACATCGCGTCTTGTGCCTATGTATTCTCGCACGGTACAAGAAATCAGAGCAAACGTAGTTCGGGCTAATAAGAACACCGGTTGGTTCAGGTATTTTACCCGAGTAGGGTTAACAAATAGTTCTAGCAGTTAGGTGTATGTAGCTCGACCATCGGAGACTTAGGCGTTACCTGTTTGCGGTAGAACTAAGAGTTAACGAAACTCTTTTTATGAAAAGGTTTTCCATTGTTAAGGATCCCAAAGGACAAAAGAAGTTTGATGATTTGTTTTTTAAGTCTTTTAAGAAGAGGTTTTTTTGAATTGTTTGGAATTCATATTACACTAGAGACTATGACCTAGGAACGAATGCGTCGCACATCACCCAAAGGGTGAACACTAAACACTCTAGGCCATAAAGAGGAAACCCCCCAATAACCATTTCCCAAGTACTTAAGGCTCATAACGCACAATATTCATTAGCCTTTATTAAGTATTTTGAAGTTGTTTTGAGATGAGAAAGAGAGGACAAACTAAAGGGAAACTAGTCCAAACGTAGTAGTTGTCATGCATCATGGTCCTAAGGTTAGGATTAAGAAGGGAATCCTATCCTATTTGTTATCATGCAAAGGATTCAACCTAATGTCTATCATCACTATCCTTTATCAAGGAAGTGAGAATTCCTAAGGGAACATGTTAAGAAAAGAAGAAGAAAACAACATGAAATAAAACATGAAATATAAATGAATGAATGAATGCATATGTAATGCAACAGACAAGCAAAGGGAGGAAATTGTGTGGGGTGAAAACCTCCACAAGCTCATCTCAACCTTTAATGCAAACAAGAGAACAAAAGGGCAAATAACACACAAGCAAAAGGAGGATATAGTGTGGGGTGAAAACCTCCACAAGCACATCTCAACCTTTAATGGAAGTAAAGTTCAAAACAAACCCTAAAGTCTACAACTTGAACATGGAATGAATTATAAACCAAAAGAGAAGTGGGAGAAGAAGATATAACGACCATGGTATCCCTAATGTCATTCAACCAAAGTCTCATTATGACTTGTGCAAAAGATGCACAAAATGTCCTCATGGTTCATCATTCAAGTTAAGCTTCAAATACCTCCAAAGGAGGGTCTAAGCAACTTTAAATGATGCTCCAAGGTCCTTGGACAGAAAGGGATATGAAAGGAGAGTGTACAAAATCAACCACAAATTCAACAAAATAAATTGCAAGTTTATACACAAGATAAGGCAAAACATGCATCATGGAAACCCTAATTGAAAGGCCTAAAAGATGCCTAAACTTAAACACGTTGCAAACCAATTTAGGACTTAAGAATTAACATGCAAACACCTTAATATGTATGTAACATGGATACACAAAAATTAGAGGCTCAAACAATGCACAAAACCCAATTAAGAAACAAGCAATTTCATGTATCAGGGTGAAAATCATACAAGGGTGACCTAAAATGGAAAATACACTAAAAATAGAAAACAAATCCAAAAAATGCCAAATAAAATCCTAGATGGCCCCTAAGGTGTTAAGAACCAGGGGCCAAATATATAGGGAAAAATCCTAAACAAGGCTATGCAAACAGAGGGCAAGTTCTAAGGGATACCCTAAAAGCTAGTGCAAATCGAGGGTCCTAAAAGTCCAACTAAAACCCTAACCAAATGGCAATAAACCCAGGGGTAAAAATGTCACAAAAATCACTCAACATGTCATGGAGTATGAACAAGAAAAATCAAACATTTATGTGAAAGTTTCATCACAAAATAAAATCAAGAACAAAAGATATGCATTTTTCAATCCACAAAAAACACCTCAAAATGGAAAATCAAGATTTAATTAAAAAATGGATTAAAAATTAATCCAAAAATTTTTAAAATCGGATAACATCTAAAAGTACAACAAAATATTTTTCTATGATTTTTTTCATGCATTGAGGTATTTTTTTATAAATTAAAAACCAAATAGAAAAATAAATGGGAAAATAAGAAAAAGAAAATGAAAACGGAAAATGTTTGGTGCAGTTAGCCAACAGAAACAGTTATGCGTGTTGGGCTTGCTATGCATGGGGGGTACAAATAGCATCTAAGGCCCATGATCCACAACACAATTCAGAAGGGACAAAATGGTTCGTTTCATTAAATTACATGGCCTAGGTCAAAGAGTCAATGGCATCAAGATTAGATCATGGTTGTTGTATGCATACAAGTCAACAAGTCCACGCCTGATGTGGCATCACACGTAGGCTCTAAGGTTAACATGAACATGTCGGTGGAGGGAAAAAATTGCAGATGACGGAGCACAGTGGCTCCGGTCATCTTCCCCGATTGCACAAAACCACAGGTGGATCAAAACTCCACCAAAACTTAAAAAATTTGAGTCTAAACTCATCTACGCGTTACCCTGATCATGAATTTAAGGTTTTTAGTCATTAATCTATCCTAAATCAGCCAAAAAGAATTGAACAAGAATTGAGGTCATTTCAGGAATCATCAAAAACACCTGCCAATTCTATCCAGAAATAATCTATGATGCTAGGGGATCATGAATATATGAAAATGGCATGTGATTATGGCATGAACAGAGAGCAATTGTGAAAGATGAGTTACCTAATGGAGTGCCTCTGTTGGGCCTTGATTTTGTGATGAAACTTAGGGGAAAACAACCAGAAAGCTTCCACAAACTTCAATGGATATGTTAGTGCTCTTGAATTGGATTGAAACTGGTGAATTCTTAAAAACGCGATTTCACTTGTTCTTGAGTTGTTGTAACTGAGTTCTTGCTCAATCTTGCTCCAAAGTCCATTCTGAAACTTTGTGAATGGTCCTGAGAATATATACTTTGGATATGAATCGAATTGAGGCCCACTCAAGGCCTGTTTCTGGCAATTGGAAATCCAAAAATTTGAACTTAAAGCTTGCAAAATTCACGACTGAGCTTGGCTTAAATGGCTTCCAACTTGATTCGTACACATTTCTTATGGCTTGGAGTGATCAAAGGGACATGATTGATCCCTTGAAACCATCTAATGGTTGATCTTGGATGTGTTGCTTCCTTGTGAAGTAAGTTGGAAAATGACATACCAAAACTCTTCAACTTCAAATTCTGAAATTGGCATTGCAATTGGTATATTCAAGGCACTCAAAAAATGCATAGACATGCCATTATATGGTTCAAAATGAATTTGATTGAATTTATGGCTTTTAAGGCTTTTTTCCATGGCATTTCTTCACCATTCTTCACATACAAACCAAATCCATGAAAAGTGATGGCTTAATGATGAAAAGGAGGTCATTTGAAACAAGTTTGATGTTGGAAAAAGTTCTATTTGAAGTGTGCAAAGTTGTGAAATTGACCTTTAACCAAAATGACTTATAATCAATGTTTCCCAAAATACCCCTACCTTGCAAGCTTCATATCTTGAGCTCTACAAATCAGTAGGTTTTGGAAAGCTAAGATCATAAGGAAAAAATTTCATGTTTGGGTCAAAGTGAGTAGAAACATCCTTCTAGGTCAAAAATGTCTGGGAAGTTGGTTGACTTTTGTTGACCAAAATCACATTCATCTGGGGACCCATAACTTGTTAGCATCATAACGTGAGTTATAGAAACCCAATGGATGAGTTCTAGTACTCCAAAGAAATCTAGAAACATGCTCTACAATTTACATGTTGGAGTCAAGATGAGATGAGACTTGTATCTTGAAATATGTGGTCTTGAAGTTAGGTACTAAATAGGGGATTTTACACTGACAAGCTTAGAAACCATGGCTTAGCAACTTCTCAAACTCTTGATTCTTCTTGATTTGATCTTGGAATAACTTCTTAGATACCTCAACATAACATTCCATGATCATAGAGACTTAGAATTGAGTCTTAATCTCCTTCAACTTCACATTTGACTTAGGGATGACTAGATGAAAACCCCAGCTGCACCACCTTTGACTGTGGCTTCCTGCACTTGATATAGTGACTTGAACAAGATCCTCAATGACTCTCAAGGATTCCAATGAGCTTCTATAATGTTCTCCATCCATAACCATGGACTCAATATCCTCTGATGAACTTCACATGGTCTCCAAGATAGGAGATGAACCTTATTCATTCATTTGCTCTTTCAAAGAACTTTTACTTCCTTCTGATGATGATAAGCACTTAATAGCTTGAATAAGACCTCTTGATTAGGCTTGGAAACTTTGGTAATCTCCTCTTGCTAGGCATACCTTTCTCAATCCCCTGTATATGGACAATGTTATGCAAATGCTAATTTTATGACAATGCAATGAAACAAACCAAGTTAGAAAGGTTGGGCAAATTTTAGGGTGCAACACTCATCAAGCTTGACGTCGACTAGGACTCTCAAAGAAGGAATCTCGAATTCTAATGGTAGGACAACTTCCATACCATACACCAACGAGAAAGGAGTTGCCCCAGTTGAGGTGCGTACCGAAGTACGATATCCATTCAAAGCGAAGGGCAACATCTCATGCCAATCCTTATAAGTTACAACCATCTTCTGCACTATCTTCTTAATATTCTTGTTGGCCGCTTCAACAGTTTCGTTTATCTTCGGATGATAGGGTGATGAGTTGTGATACTTAATTTTGAAATTTCGGCACAATTCCTTCATCATCTTGTTATTCAAGTTCGAACCATTGTCAGTAATGATTCTCCCGAGCACTCCGTAGCGACAGATGATGTCCTTCTTGATAACCCGGGCTACCACTTGCTTAGTGACATTAGCATAGGAAGCTGCTTCCACCCACTTGGTGAAGTAATCAATGGCTACCAGGATGAAACGATGGCCCTTAGATGCGGTGGGCTCAATCTTGCCAATCATGTCAATGCCCCACATGGAAAAAGGCCAAGGCGACGCCATAACGTTCAACGAACTCGGTGGCAGATGAATCTTGTCAGCATAAATTTGGCACTTATGGCACTTCTTTGCATGTTTGAAGCAATTTGACTCCATTGTCAACTAGTAATACCCTGCTCGTAACAGCTTTTGAGACATGACATACCCATCGGCGTGTGTACCAAAGGCACCTTCATGGACCTCTTCCATAAGCAAGCCCGCTTCTTTCTCGTCCAAGCTTCGTAAAAGCACCAAGTCGTAATTCCTCCTGTAGAGTACACCAACCAGGTTCAGATAAAAGTTTCCAGCCAACCTCCTCAGAGTCTTCTTATCCCGAGTCGACGCCCCTGGCGAATATTCTTAGTTCTTAAGGAAATTCTGGATATCATAATACCATGGCTTGTCGTCTGAAGCTTCCTCAATGGTGAATATGAATGGCGGCCTATCAAGGCGATAGATGACTATTCTTTGAGCATCATTCAAAAAATTCACCTTATACATCAAGGACAAAATGGCTAAGGCATCCGCCATCTGATTCTCCGCTCTCGGTACATGGTGAAATTCTATCTAGTCAAAGAAAGGTAACAGCCTCCTTGCATAGTTCATGTAAGGTATCAGATTAGGCTGTCGGGTCTCCATTTCTCCCTTGATCTAATTAACAACTAGCGTTGAATCACCATACACGTCTAGATTCTTGATCCTCAGATCAATGGATTCTTCCAACCCCATAATGCACGCTTCGTATTCGGCTTTATTATTAGTGCAAGGAAATGTTAACCTGGCAGTGAATGGTATATGTGAACCATGAGGCGTCGTGATAATTTCCCCAATTCCGCTACCATATGATTTAATAGCGCCGTCAAATATCATCTGCTATTAGGAACCCTTCTCCGGACCTTCATCGGGTAATGGCTCATCACAATCCTTCATCTTTAAGAACATGATGTCTTCATCGGGAAACTCAAACTTCATAGTTTGATAATCATCAATTGGCTGCTCAGCAAGATACTTTGACAGAATACTCCCCTTGATAGCTTTTTGGGAAACATATTGAATAGCATACTCTGTCAAGACCATCTGCCATCTGGCAATTCTCCCAGAAAGTGCTTGTTTCTCAAAGATGTATATAATCGGATCCATCTTTGAAATCAGGATGGTTGTATGATTCAGCATATACTGTCTCAGGCGCTTGGCAGCCCAAGCGAGTGCGCAACATGTTTTCTCCAACATTGAGTATCTGGATTCACAATCAGTGAACTTTTTACTCAAGTAGTATATTGCATGCTCTTTTCTTCCAGTCTCGTCATGTTGACCGAGAACGCAACCCATGCTGTTCTCAAGAACCGTTAAATACATGATCAATGGTCTTCCAACTACTAGAGGTATCAGCATCGGAGGCTCCTGCAAATATTCTTTTATTTTATCGAATGCCCTTTGGAATTTTTCATTCCAGACAACCGCCTAATCTTTATTTAACAATTTGAACATGGGTTCACACGTGGCTGTGAGATGAGATATGAACCTAGCAATGTAGTTCAATCTACCCAAGAAACCACGAACATCTTTCTCCGTTTTCGGCGCTGGCATATCTTAAATAGCTTTTATCTTTGCAGGATCGACCTCGATTCCTTTTTCACTGACAATGAACCCCAGAAACTTTCTAGACCTGACACCCAAAGTGCACTTATTCGGATTCAACCTTAGTCTGAATTTCCTTAGCCTCTCAAACAACTTCAGAAGGTTTACCAAATGTTCCTCCTCCATTTGCGACTTTGATATCATGTCATCAACATATACTTCTATCTCGTGATGAATCATGTCATGAAACAAAGTGACCATATCCCGCTGATAGGTTGCCCTGGCGTTCTTCAACCCAAAAGGAATTACCTTATAATAGAAAGTCCCTCACGGTGTAATGAACATTGTTTTCTCCATATCCTCCGGCGCCATCTTAATTTGATTATATCCAGAAAAACCGTCCATGAAGGAAAACACAGAATAATGTGCGGTATTATCAACCAATACGTCAATGTGGGGGAGCGGGAAATCATCTTTTGGGCTTGCTTTATTCAAGTATCTATAATCAACACACATTCTTACCTTACCGTCCTTCTTTGGTACAGGTACGATGTTAGCGATCCACGGAGGGTAAGTTGTTACAGCGAGAAATCCAGCATCCAACTGCTTCTGGACTTCCTCTTTGATTTTCACAGCCATATCTGGTCTGGTCCTTCTGAGCTTCTGCTTGACTGGCGAACATTCTTCACGCAACGGCAAGCGATGAACCGTGATGTCTGTGTCAAGATCAGGCATATCTTCGTATGACCAAGCAAAAATATCACTATACTCTCGGAGCATTTCAATCAATCTTTGCTTGATATCCCTCTGCAACGCAACCTCTATCATGACATATCTTTGGCCTTCCTCGGTACCCAGGTTGACGACCTCGATTTCCTCCTGATGAGGCAGAATGATTTTCTCTTCCTGTTTCAAAAGCCTGGCTAGCTCTTCTGGCAAGTATTCATCTTCATCAATCTCTTCTTTGGCTTGAAATATCGGATTATCAAAGTCAAAGCGAGTCATAGACGGCTCTGGAGCGGTGCTATCTACAATGTGAAACCTGCAATGATGATTATTTAATGCTTAAAATGATATGCAAACAAGCACAAACCACATTGCCATTTTATTGCTAAAAATAAAACAGGAAAAACAAGGATCACAATATTTGAATGCAGAAAAACGCCCTTTGATTGATTGATAAAAAGATTGTTCAAACATAAACAATTAGGCCCTGAAGACAAATACCGCTATGCTCCGGGTAGAACATAGGGCTATACAATAATCAGAAAAACAAATCATTACTCTTTTGTCGTCACTTGGATGATTTCATCGACAAACCAGTTGTTCAGGCTTTGTCCTAGAGTGCATGGTCGTATCCACGCGTCCATATCGCAGTCGTTGTCACAGACTTCATCAGATATGGCATTAATCTACTCGAAGATTACACCATCGCTGGTAAATTTGACAGACCCCTTATAGCGTGGCACGTTTTGGGAGGAAGAAGATGGGCTATATCCAAATCCGAATTTGTCCTGCTTGTTGGGGATGTTCAGCACTTGGCCCCAACCTTGTGATGCCCCAGCCTTCACCACTGCCAGGACTTCCTTGAAGGATGACATTGCCACCTCGGGCGCTTTGCTCACAACCGGTGTTTTGTCCTTGGTTTGCACAGTTTCAAAGGCCTGACATAAAGTCTCATGGATTTCGCCATCAACCTCGACATACTTGAATGAAGATAAATGACTAATCATTATATCTTCCTCTCCGCAAATAGTGACAACACTACCACCCACCATATACTTCAACTTTTGGTGCAGCGTGGAGGTTACGGCGCCTGCCGAATGTATCCAAGGACGTCCTAGCAGACAGCTGTAGGCTGGCTGAATATCAATAATGTAGAACACTACATCAAACACTTCAGGACCAACTTAAATTGGCAAAGTCAATTCTCTGAATACGGACCTCCGAGTCCCATCAAAAGCACGTAATACCAAGTCATTTGGCATACATAATATACCTCGGGTATCTAACTTTATCAGTGCTTTCTTCGGAAGTACGTTCAAGGATGACCCGGTATCAACAAGCACGTGTGACAGAACGGCTCCTCGGCATTCAATATATATGTGCAGCGCACAGTTATGGTTCCTCCCCTTCGGCGTCAAATCCAAATCCGTGAATCCCAGCCCATTACCTGCATTTACATGTGACACAACTCCCTCGAGTTGGTTCACAGGAATCTCTTGTGGCATATAAGTTGTATTCAGGATTCTCAACAGAGTATTTCTGTACGCTTCCGAAGACAACAACAAGGACAAAATGGATATCTTGGATGGAGTCTGCTGTAAGTTATCAACAATCTTGTAATCAATCTTCCTTATCAGGCGCATAAAGTCCCCCGCCTCCTTCACCAAGGAGTCCCTCTCACCAGCTTCAGAAGTCTCTTCAACCACTACTTTACTCTTTCCTCTGTCAGGCTTATCGACGACCACTTCAGGTGACGAAAATACTCTTCCACTCCGAGTAATTCCACCAGCTCCAACCAAGTTGTCCACAGAATCCACTAGTAAACATTTCAATTCCTGCTTCTGTTCGTTCCAATATACTTCGGCTCCGTAATTCCACAGAATTGCCTTAGTACTTTCATATGGTACCGGACCAGCTTTGGTAATGATAATGGTTGGCGGCCTAGGCGGCGCAGAAATAGTAATAGTCTTATACGGAATCGAGATTGCCGCAATCTCATCCCTCTCTTCAACCACTAATTCCTCAGTCTTTTTCTCAGCAACTCTGTCAAATTGCAAGACACCATCATTCATCAACTTTTGAATATGGTTTTTCAGCTTCTCACATCCCTCAGGATGGCTCAAACATTCAGCACAAGCTTCATCACAACCTGGGAATACCCCTCCCCTCAACAACTTGTTCTTCACAAAACTCAGCGGCGTCTTCAATTCACTGACATCCGACACCAAATTCAAGCTCTCATCTTCAAGGATAACACTGACCTCATCTGCCCCATGGTTAGACATGGGGTTCTGCACGACATTGGGCACGTCGTGAGAAAAGTTTATAGCCTTACTGTCTATGAGATCCTGAACTTTGTGCTTAAACACCTTACAGTTGTCAATATTGTGACCCGGAGCACCAAAATGAAACTCACATCGGGCATTAGCGTCATAACCAGGTGGTGGTGCACCTATCAATGGAGCCAAAGTTCTCTTCTGTATCAACTACAATTGTAACAAGTGTTGAAGTAATTGCAAATACGGCATCGGAGGCGCGTCAAACTGTCTATTTACTGCCCTGCCCCGATCCTGAAAACGACGAGCATAGTTCTGCTGATTCTGTTGTGGTTGTTGTTGTTGTTATTGTAGTACCGCAGGTATTATGATACTTGCAACCTGAGGCTGCTGTTGTCGGTATTATTGATGTTGATTCCTGTTCCTTCCCCGAGAACTAGCTACTGCATTAGCTTCTCCTTCTCACTTTTTGTTACCAAAAACCTTTCTATTTCCTCCTCCTATTGAGGATCCTTCGCCAGCTTGAATCTTCCATAGCTTAATGTCGTTCTCGACCCTCTCCCCAGTAATAATCAGATCATAAAAGCTTCCAGACATATTACCAATCAGCTTCTCATAGTATACGCTTGGTAGCGTGGCCACAAATATATCAATTAAATCCCTTTCAACCATGGGAGGCTGCACCCTAGCTGCCAGCTCACGCCACCTCTGGGCGTACTCTTTGAAGCATTCTCCATTCTTCTGAGACAGATTCTACAATTGGACCCTGTTTGGCGCAAGATCGCTATTATACTAATAGTGCTTAACAAAGGCTTCAGCCAAATCCCTCCAGCATCGGATATTGACTGGTTCTAAGCTCATGTACCATTCAAGAGAATGAACAGAAAGGCTGTCCTGGAAAAAATGCATCAGCAATTTTTCATCATCTGAGTAGGTGGACATCTTGCAATAGTAGGAACACAGATGAACCCTAGGACAAGTAGTGCCTTTATATTTTTCGAAATCAGGAACGTTGAATTTCAAAGGTACTTTCAAGTCTGGGATCAACCCTAGATTAGCCATGTCCAATCCCATCGAGTTCTGATTCTCAAAGCTTCGCATCTTCTCTGCAATTAGCTTAAACCTCTTATCCGCCTCAGACAGCAACCTAGCACCAATATCACGCATAGAGAACACATCTTCCTGCTGATCTTCATCCCACTGAGGAACATTATTGCCGTCCACAACATACGCTATTTCAGGCATAGGGATTCCACCTACATTACCTCCGCTCAAAGGGATCACAACTGAAGGAATAACATTAGCATGTGGCGTGCCACCATCATTACGAGGAAGATTAGCAATATTCCCCCCTTTGAAGTACACCATTACCATCAACCCTTGCAATTAGTGGCTACATCAGGGTGCCGAAGTTCTTGCATCTCAGCTTGCATCTACTCCATGATCTTACGTTGATTTCCTCGAGTGGCGTACCGGTGAGTAGTCTGGTGTTCAATCCTGAAACAAACTAACAAACCATGGAAAATAAGGTTAACGGTCCCGGGCACCTGTGATGCAAAGATGCAAAATGATGCAGTATGCACACATGTATATATGCATTAAGGAAATTTCCCCCTCGATTCCAGTTCCAAGAACACAACACGATAATGGAGAGCTAACAGATAAGCAACAAGCAAACCTCTCATAAATAAAATGAGAGCCAATAGTCAGATACAGAGCACAGTGCTACGTCAATACAGTGGAATGACCTCAGCCAACAGGTCTGGTGATGGTCAGTACATAACTCATAACAACAGACTAAAAAGAAAATACAATCAAGTACGACCACTAGATTGGAAATCCTCTAACAGCTCCTTCGTCTCTGGATGGTCAGGCCTGATAAGCAACCCTCGGATAAGCATCTCTCTCTGGCTAATGGTGGTCTGCAAGTTCTGAGCATAATCCTCCCAGGCGCCCTCACCAAAAACCTCCTCAAGCCTACACCTCTTCGTATCAGCTCTAGACTTGTAATTATCCAACATTGCAAGCACTTCGTTCAGTATACAATCATTATCACGTCAGAGTGAGGCTTCAGCTGTAATCTTCTCATCCTTAACTTGGACTTGAGTCTTCAGCTTGGCAATATGTTGTTTGAGTATATCTTCCTGCTCTTTGTTATTAGTGAGGGTAGCATTCCACTAATCATTAAACCTAGAAATCTCTGGGTAAGCTCTATCCAACTTCTTCTTCTTAGAAGTAAGGACATCACTGACAGCCTTCAAATCTCGCCCCAAACGCTCACGAGCGCGAATCTCTTTGGTAAGATCTGTACCTAGTTTGTTTACTAACTCAGTTTGCCTCTTGCAGGAATAAGTAGCTTCAACCTTTTTGCTTCGGAGCTGAATAATCTCTTTCTCCAACTCTTCATTTTCCTTGCACAACTCTTCTTTCTCAGACCACAACTGACTATACCTCTGAATATCAACAGAAGTAGGCTCCTCAATCATCAGAGGGTACAAAGGCTCACGAAGTGGAAAAGGCATCAACACTCTCTTAGCTCTCTCCTGAAGCTTTCCCTCTGCGATGAATTTTGTTCCAGGCCTTCTCAACTCTAGTCAAGGTATCATTCTCCAGCAAGCCGGTGAAATACAGAGATTCTTGTATCTCCTCTTCTCTCGAAGGCTCTCTCAAGGCATCCTTTCCTTCCGACCAACGGGACATTAGGAAAGCCACCACAGCTGTAGATAATCTTCGTACCACTCTAAGGTACCAGCAATATCAACAAAAAGACCGGATTTGGGAAGTTGACTCACAAAACACCTATACAATAAAGGTATGTAACAAGATACGTTTTTCCCTCTCTGAAGCGTAGGTACAGGATTCCCTGAAGCAAAAATGTGAAAGGCATCCACATCCACAAAATATGGGATATTAGGAAACAGCATAATACCATAAATGCACAGTGTCAGGATAGCGTTAAACACAACCCAACAATCCTCCTTCGCAAAGTGTCAAGCTCTAGCAACCAGAAAAGATAGTGGAAATCCAGGCATTCCATTTCTCTTGACCAACTTCCCTTGTAGCTCAGAAACATCCAGATGAAGGGAACCAGCAAGCTTAACCAAATCAGGCTCAGCATCAGTGTGATAGAATGGCATCTGGTCCAAGATAGGCACTCCAAGTAGCACAGAGAACTCCTCTAGAGTAGGCAGTAGTACATAACCTGGAAAAGTAAAACCCCGTAACTGGGAATCATAGAACTGCAGCAGAGTATGGACACCACCCAACTCATAAACTAAGGGCTTGCAAACAAAACTCAAAAGCTTCCCATATGATTGCTTGAAATCCTCCATCACCTTCTTGTCAGCCACAGATATCAAACTCAGCAAAGATCCAATGTCCGGAGTAGGGAACTTATAAACCACTGTCTTTTTCAGGTTAGGCTCCATGTCAGCAGAGATATAAGATCACTAGAATTGAAGGGAAAATATGCACCTACAACATAAATACATGCCAATGTTAATATGCAAATGGAAAATGCAAATGCAAAAGGGGATCAAGGTTGTTGTGTTGTTGATTGAGAAGAACCAGTGCTCCGCTTTGGCAAGAACACAACATCATCATAAGGACCCACTATATCAAAGTCACAGGTTCATACTGACGAGAACTGGGTAGGATGAAGGTCAAGGTTTCCTGCATAACCCACCCACTCACAGGTATGGACCTATCTCTAATAAAGGTTCGGCATCCTATACGATCGACAGCGTCACAGACTTTCGAGAAACGATGATACGTTCACCGTTTCCGGTTTGACATCATAGTCTAATGAAGCGGCCTCACTTAGCTGACTCCCAAATGATCGGTCCCCAGAGTCGACAACCCTCAGATCCAACAACCTCTCAACTGTCTGAAATGGACTGGAAAGGAAGTCATCAAAGAGAATCTCGTCTGAGCGCAGATTTCGTGGGAACTAGTGCATTCCAAACATACAGGTTCACCACTAATTTCCGCTTCTAATGCTATGGTTGTACTCAAGCCTGGGTTTGGCTTATCTCACAGTGGAATATTCCCCCTCAACGGCACAGCACAATGATAATATACAATTTTGGAAAGTAAAATGCAAATGCAGATAAAGTACAACACATATATACACACATATACACACCCAAAGGTAAAACAAACAAGCGCTAGGATTGACTTGCATAGGGGATGGGAATATCCCCAGCAGAGTCGCCAGCTGTAACATCACTATGAAGAAAGGGCCGGAAAGGACAGAAGAGTCGCCACCGTTTGTTATTTATCCTAAAAGAGGGAAAGGAAACAATCAGATAAAACCTACAAAAAGGAAAAGACAGGTCATCGCAACCAAATCTTGGGTTTGGGAGTCGGTTACGCAAGGGGAAGGTATTAGCACCCCTCACGTCCGTCGTACTCGACGCGATCCACGCTTGTTATCTATCTAAAAGGGTGTTAATCTATCTAAGCTACAGGACACAGGGACAAAAGAAAAAAAAGAGACTCGATAGAGAATTGCCGCTTTATTCCTACGTATTCCCTCGTGCAATGGGAAAGTCAGAGTCAACGTAGTTCAGAAAACTACGGGTGAAAGTGGGGAAAGGTTGCTCGCCAAGACATTGTCGTCTTGTGCTTACGTATCCTCGTCTGGTATGAGAAATCAGAGCAAACATAGTTCGGGCTAACAATACCATAGGTTGGTTCAAGTGTTTAACCCGAGTAGGGTTAAAACTTAGTTCTAGCAGTTAGGTATATGCTACTCGACCATTGGAGACTTAGGCGTTACCTGTTTGCGGTAGAACCGTGAGTTTAAAAAACTCTCTTTATGAAAAAAAATTCCTATTAATCCCGAAGGATAAAAATATTTGATGTTTGTTTTTGAAGTCTTTTAGAGAAGAAGTGAATTGAATTTGGTTTGTAATTCATGTTGCACTAAAGACTATGACTTAGGAGAGAATGCGTCGCATATTGTCCAAAGGACATATGCTAAACACTTTAGACAATTGAGAGGAGGCCCTCCAATCATCATTTCCCAAATTCTTAAGGCTCGTAGCGTACAATATTCATTATCCATTATTAAATGTTTTGAAGAAGTTTGAAGACGAGAAGAGAGAGACACAACTCTAAAGGGAGACTAAACTCAGTCCTAATGTTCTCATACAAAGTGCACCTATGATTGGGATGAAAAGGGAATGTTACTTAATGTTATCATGCATAGATTCAAACCTAAGGTCTATCATAACCAATCTTGAACAAGAGAGATTAGAGGTGCTAAGGGAACATGGCAAAGAAAGAGGAAGAAGAAAGCATAAGATAAAAGAAGAAAGGATGCAAACATGTAATGCACAACAAACATGAAGAAAGAGGGAGGAACAAAGTGTGGGGCAGTAGCCTCCACAAATACATCTTAACCTCAAGCATGCAAATGAGAGATGCAAGACCAAATAATTAAAGCACACAAAAGAGCATAAACAAGTTCACACCAAAAGAAAGTTCTCAAAATGGCCTCTCATCCAAGTCAAACTCAAAGTGCAACCAAGAGGCACCAAATCAACTTGGATGAGTCCCCAAAGTCCTAGGGCAGAAGTGAGAACAAGAGAAGAGGATAGGAAAATGCAAGAAAGAAGCAAGCCAACACAAGTTGCAACAAAAGGCATGGTAAAGGACCTAAGTCCTAAACACTCTCAACATTTGAAACCAAATGGAAAGCCTAAAAAGAATGCAACTTAGCACAAGAACCAAACTAATTTATGACCTATAAATTGGCAACCAATCACTTTAACATGTTAGGAATGTGAACCAAGAGGAGTTGGTAGCATATGGGATCCACAAGGGTCATTTCCCATCAAAACTAGGTCAAGTGTGTGTGAACCATCCTTAGGAGTAGCTTGACTTGCAAGGTACACCAAAAATAGGAAAATAGTTCAAATAGATCCAAATAAAATGTCAAAAGCACATAAGGATGTTGGAAACCAGAGGCCAAAAGCAAGGAACCAAAGTCCATTCAAAGCATCACCATAGGAATTGATCCACTTGGGTGCTCCACTTTGAAGGAGGGTTGTTGAGGGTCAAACAAATGGACTTGAAATTCAACCAAAAATAAATCAAACCAGGTCCAAAACAGTCCTCTAAGACCCCTCAACTCATCATTCAAATGAGGAAAAAGTCTTAATCATTGGAGGTAAAAAAAATGGCCAAGAATCAAGCATGAAACACAAAGGAACAATTGAAAAACAATTCAAAAACACCTCCAATTATAAAATTCCATTTTAATTGAAAAAAAAAAAGGAAAATGAAAATAAAAAATATCAAAAATTAATTAACACCCTAATGCGTCAGAAAATATTTTTTGTGGAATTTTATCATAATTGGAGCTATTTTTAAATGATTTAAATCAAAATAGAAAAACAAATCAAATAAAATAGAACAATTAAACATGAACGGTGCAAATAGCAGGAAAATCAGTTCAAATCATTAGGCTCAATTAGGAGGGGGTGCCATTAGCATGTTAGGCCCAATACACAACTCAGCTCACTTAGTTAAACGCTTCGTTTCACTAATTGACGTGGCTGGTCAAATAAACACGCAAGCAAGTCAGAACAATCACCACCATCCATCTAATCAAGTCAAAGGTTCAACCAAGCACACATCAGCACGCCTGAGTCTTGAACCAGACGCCGGAGCCCTAGCTCCGATCGTCTTCTCCGATGAAGTGGATGAAGTTTAGGGTTCCAAAACTCACCAAATCTCATCAAATTTTACACCAAATTAAACGTCAAGTCATGTAGGTTCCAAATCCAAGGCTCAAATTCACTTATCATGCTTGTACAAAGAGAATCAAACAAAGAAATAATTGAATGCTCAACTGTAAAACTCGTTAAACATCACAATTAAGTATGCAAACATTTCCTACAAGATGTAGGACTTCAGATGCGCCAACAATGACCTAGATTCAATGCCTAGCATGAGAGAAATTTGGGTCTGAAAGTTACCTAACAGAGACACTCCGTTGGTGCTTCAGTTGAGGTTGAGCTTGATCCAAAACGTGCAGATCCATTCTATTTCACTTGAGGAAGATTATTCTCACTTCAATTTGCCTTGAAATGGATCGAATCTTGATTCACGTTTTTCAAATTTCCCTTCACTTTCCAAGTTTTCACTCTGAGCTTTCTCCATGAATTTCAACTTGTGAGCTCTCAAACTTGATTTTGAACTTATATATTATGGATATATGATGAATTGGAGGCCCAATGAGGCTTTGTTCATTTGAATTTTTGAAATGCCCAATTTTGAAACCAACTTCATGCACACGTGAATTCAGCTTCAAATACTCATGAAATGGACTTGGTTTTGCAGTTGGGAGTGTGAACTTCACATGTGGATTGAATTTGGGCCTTGAATTGGTCCAAATATGGAGATTTGATGTGAAACTTTTTCATGAAGCAACTTCCATTTCCACATGATTTTCACTTCATACACCAAACTAAATTTGTGCATTTTGTTTGTTGGTACATTGTGAATCATTTTGAATACAAACATGGTATGAAAAGGTCTTAAAACCAATTCAATTGAATTCACCTTTTAAAACTCAAATTTCACTTGAATTTCTTCACCAATGTATCTAACCACTCACAATTCATGCTAATCTTAAGTTCCATGATGCAATTAAGGTCATTTGGAGCAATTTTCATGTTGGTGAAAGTTTCATTTGAAGTGTACAAGTGTATGTAAATGACCCATAATCAAAATGACCTATAATCAAAGTTTCCCAAAATACCCCTACCTTGCAAGCTTCATACTTTGAGTTCCACAAATGATATGAAGTACTTTTAGGACTTTTTGGAAAGCTAAGATCATGAGGAATAACTTTCATGTTCATCAAAAGTTGAGGAGAAACATGATTCTAGGTCAAAAGTGCCTTGGAAGTGAGTTGACTTTTGTTGACTGAAAAATATGTTCATCTGAGACCCATAACTTGATGGCATCATAACTTGAGTTCCATAAATCCAATGGATGAGTTTTATTACTCAAAAGAAAGCTTAGAACATGCCCTACAAGTCTCATATTTATACAAAAATGAGATTCAATATGTATCTTGAGATATGTGGTCTTGAAGTTAGGCACTAAACAGGGGATTTTACACTAACAACCTCTAAAACCCTAATTTAGTAACTTCTCACACTATTGATTCTTCTTGATTTGAACTTGAAATAACATCCTAAATGTCTCAACACAACTTCGCATGACTCCAATGACTTAGAACCAAGTCTCAATCTCCTTCAAATCCAAAGTGGACCTTGAATTAGGCGGATGAAACCCTAGATGCACAAACTTTGACTGCAACCTCTTGCAAATGAATCAACACCTTAGATAAGCTCCTTAATGAGCTTCTCCAACATCTTATATCCATAACCATGGGCTTATGATCCTCATTTGACCTCCAAGATAGGAGATAAGCCACACTTGTCAATCTTCTCTCTCAGAGAACTTTGACCACTTCTTGATGAGTATAAGCACTGGGTGACTTGAGTAAGCACTCTTGATTGAGCTTAGAACCCTTGATACTCTTCTCTTGAATGGCGCACCTCTCTTGATCCTCTGAAAAGAACCATGCTATGTATATGCAAATGCTAAAGAAATGAAATGAAACCCAAGCCAAGCAAAGAAAAGGTTGGGCAAATTTTGGGGTACAACAAAGGTCTCTATCATCATCAAGACATGTTAATCAACCACTTGGATCAAGAACAAAAGCATTGGTTCTCCTCCTCCTATATCATGGATAATTGACTAGGTTTTTGGTTCAGGAAATGTTTGTGGTTAGTTCTTTGGGCTAGACATGATTCTCAAGCTCAACAAACACCTTAGGGGTTCCCTACATGGATTATGTGTCATCACAAGAGCCTTAGTCAGTGGGATTGGTCTTAGGATTTCATTTGGTCAACAAAAGTTAAATGTGGTTCAATGGGGTCTAAATCTTGGATCTCAAGGTCAACTAAGCGCATGATAGTTGTTATAAAGTGATTTCATGTGTTTGGAACAAAAAGAATCAAAGAGAACTATAAAATTAAGATGTTGCTAAATTCGGGTTTTTAGAGCTTTCTATGTGAAAAATGCCCTCTTTTAGCACCTAACTTCCATGACAAGTTTCATCATGATACAAGATTCATCTCATTTTTCATCAAACTGAGACTTATTCCTTGTCCTTCAAGCTTTCTTTTGAGTAATAGAACTTCCTCATTTGATCTATACATCTCAAGTTATGATGTCTTCAATTGGGTTTTACAAAGTGAAAAAGTTTAGAGGGCATCAAAGGACCATCCACTTCTAGGAAAATTTTCATATAGATCTAAGCTTTTCCTCAACTTTCTTCAAACATAAAGTTTGTCCTTTATCATCTAAGATTTCCAAAAAGTGTAAGAACTCATCACTTCATGTGTGGAACTCAAATTATGATCCTCCCAAGTCAAGGTCATTTTTGGATGACCTAGTTTTGGATCATTCACTTCAAGGTCAAAATTCATGAACTTCAAAGCTTCAAATCAAGTTACCTATAACATGAAACTTATGCTTTAAGATCTTTCCTATACTATGATCTCAAATTCCATGTCATTTGATGATTTATAAGACAAGTTAATACATGATGAACATGAATACATTGATATGTGACCTAGTTTGAACTTTCTTGCTTTTCAAGTCACGATCTTGGTTGGTTTTGATTCTCCTTTATACCATATCATCATCATGTCATAACAACACAAAATTTTCCCAAAGTGACCAAACAATGTTTGCAAATATTTTAAACTTTTTTTCACCATAAGAGGCAATCATTAAAAATACCTCATCATCTTACTATCCTTCATTCTAATTTCCCAATTCTCATTTTTTCTCTCTCTTCGAACCAAAAGAAAGCTTGAAGTTTCTGGTCATTTTTTGCTTGATTCTTACTTATTGAAGCACAAGGAGCTCATTGGTGACTATAGATTTAAGCTCAAGCATCATTTGAAGGACCAACGAAGTTGCCCCGTTAGGTAATGTTCTTCACCCTGAATCTCTCATTTTAGGCATCAAAATAGGATCATGTTGGTTGCATCTGAATCCCTACCTTATGTAGGCAATGTTTGAATGACTGTTGTGTTTATTTATTCACTTTTCAGATTGTGTGTGAAATTTTCGTGTTCAGATTTAAGCATGTTAGAGGCACCTTTTTGGAAAACTATTGGTAGATTCGTGTTCCTCTTGACTTTCCCTTCAATATTATGTATTAGGTTTTCATTTTTATTGAGTTTTACAGACTTCTCCGGTGAAGGTGGCCAGAGAAGATGGCCGGAGTAGGGTTCTGGTGGATTGACATGTTTACTAAAGTGTATGGGTGAGTTGGCTAGTTGACTGCATGCGTGGCGTAGAATTTTGTGAGTTGGCAGTGACTAGGATTAGTGAAACATTGTGTTTCACTTATGAGAGCTGATTTTGTTTGTCATTTCTGGACAAGTGGTTAATGGGCCTAATCATTTGACATTCGTAGCCTCCATTTCTTGGCCCAGTGTCATTTTTGAAATATCTCCTTTGTAAATCGGATTGCTTATGCACCCCCATGATCCATGTTCTTCTCTTTTATTCCATTTTCATGTAATTTTAAATTTGATTCTTATTTTAAATGTTAAATCCATTTTAAAAATCAACAAAAATGTGCTTCTGTTTATTCAACATCTTAACTTAATTTTCATATTTTTTATTTTATTTTTAAATTAACTTTCCTGTTTTATTTGTATTTACTTTGTGAGGTGGTTTTACATGTTTGTCCTTGGTTAGGGTTTATGTTCTTGGTGCTTTATGCTTGCTTATTTGATCCAATCTTTTGGTTTTGTTTTGACATGTCATTGATGGAGGTTTGGATGTTGGTTTGATGCTTTAATGTGAAATTTTTGTTTGATTCTTAATTGATTTTTAATAGCCATCGATGCATGCTCAATTCTTGTGATGTGCATGTCTTGATGATTTGAGTTGATGATGCATTTATGCAATTCTTGCTTGGATCTTTTGCACACTCTGTCTTGAGAGATATAACATGAGATAGAGCCTCTTGTTGGATTTTATTAAGTCATTTTCCTATTTTTAATTGATGCTTAATTGTGACTTGACTTTAGGTTATGCATGCATGAGGTTTGGCCTAGTTTGAGTCTACTTTGCCTACTTGTGTTTGATTGAGTTTTGAATTGAGTTTTTAATGTGATAACATGCTATCTTAACTTGGTTTTATCTTTGAATTCACTTTCATTTGATAATTTTCTAATTTATGGTTGAATTCTTAAGGTGAGGTTGTTTTGAGCTTGCTCCTTGGTTGTTTTTGACCTAACTCCTTGAGTTGATTCCTTGTGTGACCTAATGGATGTTTGTGAAAACTTATGTGATTTATATGACATGTTTGAGGGTTTGCTTTTCATGATGTGATGTTCATTGTATGAATATTTTCCATCTTTCTCTTCACATGAAATTTTTGTCCTTGTTATGAATGATTTGAGTGATGTTTGCCCAACCTTTTGAGCATGATGCTTATTGAACTTGTGTGATATCTCAAGAATGAATGTGATGTGAATCATTTGAGTCTGCTTTTGACCTTGATGTGGTGATGTGCATTACTTGACCATTTATACCTTGAACCATTCTTGTATACATGAAGGTAATCATAGTTGGTGTTTGTCTAGTCTTGATGCATGTTTTGAACATGATGTTTGAGTTTTCTTTTTGTGATTCATATGCTAATGATGAGTTGATATACATGTTCATGTTTTTTCCCTTTTGGATTCATGCCTTGAGTTTACATGTTTATTCTTGTGAGGTGTGTTTGTTACATGCTTGTTTTGTGTGGCCATTGATTGTGTTTTAATAAGATGTGTGCTGGACACTCTTGTGCTCATTTTCTAATCTTTGAATTGAATTAAACATGATATGATGTTGCTACTGACCTCCCTTGTTTTATATCTCATTTAACTTTATCCCTTTTTGTTTGATGATTGATGATGCTTATTGTGTGTGTTTGGGAACCTTGTTTTGCCACTTTGCTTTAACCTCTAATCTTTGAATATAGCTTGACATATATGCATTTTTATTTCACTTTGACATGATGTTGATGTATGCTTTGTGTGTGTGCTTAGTTTTGTGTTTATCTTGTCATTTGAGTTGAACTTCCTTGAGGAGTTGCTTGTTGTTGCTTCTTCTCCTCCATCTCTTTCTTTTGTTTCCCTTTCTTTTGCCTTGAGACTTGTTTAAGTCTTTAGTTTTGTTTCCATTTGTGATTGAATTGGATAGTGTTTATTTGTGTTTGCTCACATGATCCCTTAGGGTTCCTAGTTCCTCTGTTTAAGATGGGAGTAGAAGAGACATTAGTCTTTCAATCCTTTTGCATGATAACAATTAGGATAGTCCTTTCACCCTAACCTTAGGACCATCTTGTATGCTAACATTAGGGTTTTCAGTTTTCCATTAGTGTTTTCTTTTGTGTCTTCTCTTCTGATACCAAAAAATATTTTGTGTTTTCTCCTCACTTTTCTAGAGTGTTTAGTGTATGCCCTTTGGGCGATATGCGACACATTCGCTTCTATGTCATAGTCTTTAGTGCAACATTAATCTCAAAAAATTTCAATTCACTTCTCTAAAATTCTCAAACCAAGTTCAAAACTTTTGTCCTTCAGGATTGTTGTTTCAAATCATTTTTAGAAAATAGTACGTTACTTTTCCATTCTACCGCAAACAGGCGTCGACCCTAACTGCTGGAATGAGAACTTAACATCACTCATAAAAATCTCTTAACCAACCAGTGGTCTAGTTTACTTGAACTATGTTTTCTCTGATTTCTCATACCAGATGAGGATATGTAGGCACAAGACGACGATGTTTTGGCGAGCAAACTTCCCCCCGTCATCCATAGTTTTTCGAACTACATTGACTATGACTTTCCCATTGCACGAGGGAATACGTAGGCATAGGGCGGCGATGTCCTATCGAGTCTCCTTTTTTCTTTTCCCTCCCCCGTATAGTAGTAGCATTTAGATAACACTCACTACTTAAGTAGAAAACAAGCGTGGATCCCGTTGAGTACAACGGACGTGAGGGGTGCTCATACCTTCCCCTTGCGTAATCGCTCCCGAACCCAAGATTTGGTTGCGATGACCTTGTATTTTCCTTTTCTATTAGGTTTTCTTTGATCGTTTCCTTTCCCTTTCTTTGGGATAATTAATGTTCGGTGGTGACTCTTCTATTTGTTTCTGCCGGCCCTTTTTTCGCAATATGTGACACGAACGTGAGGGGTGCTCATATCTTCCCCTTGCGTAACCGACTCCCGAACCTAAGATTTGGTTTCGATGACCTTGTATTTTCCCATTCTTTTAGTTTTTCTTTGATCGTTTCCTTTCCCTCTCTTTGGGATAACTAACATTCGGTGGCGACTCTTCTGTTTGTTTCTGCCGACCCTTTTCACAGTTGCGATAGTAGGCACGAGATGCGATGTCTTAGCTAGCTTACTTTGTACATACTTTGTATATACTTTAGATCTTTACCCTAGCGTAGTTCCCTTAGCAAGAACATTTTAGCGTAATACAAATACTAACAAGAGGTTCTTGTAGAGTACTACAGATACTTAGGATGCTAACATCTTCCCAAGGTATAACCAACTCCCGAACCTTAGATCTCTTAGTTGTGTTGTTACATAGCACACTTAGGGTTTTCTTCGATCTTTAACCTTTCCTTTGAGGATAAATCAAATCTCGATGGTGAACTTCATGATTTGTGATTCAAGTTAATCCAATAGCTTGATATCCAATTCTCATTGCAACATAATCCATCTATTGTTAAAAGACAGTTATGGTATGCATTGAGGGTTCCTTCAATAAATGAAGAGGTGAGAGAGTCTTTGTTTTACAAAGGGACTGAAAATCTTGAAGCCATGAGGAGAGTTGTGAAAGCCTAGGGCACTATTCAGAGGAGAGGAAAACCCTTTATAGGTAAAAGTGACTGCAAAGCGTAATCTCCTTATGAAGAGTGGTTGTAAGAGAGAATGGAAGTTATTCACTTGCCTTTTCCAATGAAGACTCTTATGTGTCTGTTGGCCATTGAACAATAAACTATAGTGGAAATTGAGAAGTATAACAAACTCTGGGAAGAAAAGGAAGAATTGAGCAAGGAGAATGAGGAACTGAAGAGGGAGATTAGTCAGTTGGGGCATGATTAGAATGAAGTTGTCTATGTAGCCAAAGTAAAGACAGAGATGTTGGCCAAAAAGGAGAAAGAACTGGTAGAGGAGGTCAATAATAGAGAGCGAGTAAGTTAAGATCCGAGAAGCACTAACAACATACTCTGGTTGAGAAAGAAGGATTTAGAAGGATCCCACGTCGATATCACTAAGTTCAATGCCAATGGAATGCCATGGTAACCGCTCACAAATTAAAAGAGGATAATTATCAAGGTCAGATTGAAAAGCTAAAGCTACAACTCAGGAACAAGGAAATAGAGGTTATAGAAGAGTCATCTCACAGGTGCAGAAGTGAGAAGCAGCTCAAAGACACCTTGTCATCCCTTGAAGTGCTCAAAATTTGAGCAGAAGTAAAGAAGCCCAAACATGAGGATTATAAACTTGAGGATGTCTTCGGTGAAGATGCTTTGGAGGAACATTGTCGATATTTAAGAGGGGCCATACACAAGAGAGATTTTCTCATTCAGTAGCTAATCTAGAGACCGAAACATCCTGACACTAAGAAGTTATTCAAGGAGATTCAGACTTGGTGCAAGGAGCATAGTGGCTGGGGAGGGCTGTCTTTGGTGGACATTGACGATATATCTTAGTAGCCTTTTTCTTTTGTATCTGATCACCGTCAGGTTAGTTGGCTGGGATCATTGACTCTTGTTCATGGCTATGTCTTTTCTTGAATGAGTTGTATGTATTGACATGTTGTTATTCTCTTATTGAGTAATCTATGAGCAGTTGTTATTGGTGTTCCTTCCATTCTTGGTGTTTATTACTATTTTAAAACTAGAATTAAGGGGTAGAGCACCTTAGAAATATTCAAACATGTTTGCATTTGCATTGCATATTCATTTGCATAATAGGTCTTCCTAATGGACTTATTCTCATGTCTGCCTGGTTTTTCTTCAGCAGGATTGCATACCCTAGTTTTCACAGGTATTCCACAAGAAGAAATCAACAAATAATGATGGAACAAGTATAAGCTAAACTTCAAGAGGTCTGAAACCGCATAATTCAATTCATGGAGTTAATGCAGATTATGGCCCAGGGGCACGAACAGTTAAGAACCTTGGTCCAACCTTTGATTGCTCGTGTGGATGAAGATGGTGTTGTTTATGGTGGTGCTGGTGTTGTTCCTCAGATTGGAGGTACTGTTGGTGGTGCTAATCCTCCGGTCGGAGGTGGTGCTGGTGTTTCAATCCTCCGTGCAGAGGCATCGCTGGTGGAATTGATCCGCGGTCGCTCGCGGATCAAAACAGAGTTTGGTGTAAGAAATGTTAGTATAGCGACAGTGACTCGAAATATCGTTCTCAAGGATTCTTGTAACGAAATAACCAATTACAACAATGGAATAAAGGGGGGGTGTTGGTTTAGATTTCTGATTAAGAAGAAAAAGTACTTAAAATAATTGATTATTGAAATAAGTTGTTGTGAAATAAGTGATTAAAATAACGGATCCACTGCCTCGGTTCTTACTAATCATCGACCGATGAAAATACAATTTCCCAAGCGGGACTTCTATCCTATTTGATGAAAAAATCAGTCAACAAGCGTGGTTGATTTTATGAGAACATGTTCCTATCGCCGGATTAAGCATACGGTAAATGATAGCGCAAATTAACAATTAAGCAGAGTTAATCTACGATTAAAATTAGGAACACAGATCAATCAAACTAAATCAAATATACTATATGATAATTGGATTAAGCAAACAACAATCACATGATATAATTGAAAGGAATAGAAATTAAATTGTAAATGTCATAACAATCTCAAAGTTTGAACCTGAGTACAGTGAATCTGTCCAGAGAGTATTAGTTCTCCATGAGTTTACAAGCTTTCAACAATTTTTGCGTGAATAGTAACCAACATGAACAGTAAAACGAGTTTTACTTTAAAATACAAATAATGGATCTGGTTCTAAATCCAACTGGGTCAAAAATATAACCCAGGCCCAAAACATGACCCAACACGAAATAAATTTCTAATGATGTAACTTCAAACGGAATTCTAGAATTTTGGGCTCCGAATCTGACTTCAACTCTAACACGAAATTCGTATCTCTCTCTCTTAGCTTTCTGGCGATTTTTAGAACGCCTCAAACGGATTCCCGAAGCTCCAGTTATGATCGTTTCCGTGCAGACTGCTAAAGCTGAAAAATAAGTGCGAAAATTAAATTAAACCAAAAATAAAATAAAATATGAAAACATGATAAAATATAATAATAAGCAAAATAAAATAAAGAAATGCCTAAGTAAAAATGTAGGAGAATGTGCATAAATATGCACTGATCAGGAATTCCTGGAATAGTTGGTGGATGGGGAAGTGTGTATGCTCTATATGGCACTGGTGGCCAACAATGGGAAGAGGATCATCTGGAGGATGCTTTCTCCATGCGTGACTTGGATGCCGGTCTCCCATCTAAGGCCAACAAGAAATTCAAAATGATCGAAGAAAGGATGCGCACATGTAAGAACCATAACACTTTTGGTCTCGATATAACTGATCTCGGCTTAGTCCTTGGAGTGAGAATCCTGTATAAATTCTAAGTCCCAAACTTTGATAAGTACAAGGGGACTACTTGTCCCAAGACTCACATCTGGGCCTACTACAGAAAGATGTCAGCTTACTCAGATGACGAAAAGCTCTTAATGCATTTATTCCAAGATAGCCTGGCTAGGGCTTCATTTGAGTGGTATATGGGGTTAGAGAGGACCCATATCAGAAGCTGGAGAGACTTGGCAGAAACTTTCGTCCGACATTATTAGTACAACAACGAGATGGCACCCAATAGGATGTAATTGCAAAATCTCTCCCAAAGTAGTAATGAGAGCTTCAAGGAATACGCCCAAAGGTGGCGTGAACTGACTGCAAGATTTCAACCTCCAATGATGGAGCGAGAGCTTATCGATATGCTCATGGCTATGCTTCCGGGACCATATTACGAGAAGCTAGTTTGATGTATGTCAGCTAGATTTTCAGATCTGGTGTTGGCAGAGGAAATAATGGAAATTAGAATTAAGGAAGGGAAGATTCCAAGTGGAAATGGATCCTCATCTAGAAGAAGTAAAAAACCATACGCAGATAACCCAAAGAAGAGAGAGGGTGACACCCATTCTATTTCCTCCTATCATGGTAAAGGGAGAGCTCAGCAAAATTATACTCAGCAAGTTACTAATGTAGCCATCCCGGCTTTTCCTCAGCAACAGAACAACGTTTCTCGCCAATATCTCGATAGGTCGAGAACAACAAATCAGTATTTTGAAAAATTGTCATAC
This sequence comes from Lathyrus sativus, assembly GCA_963859935.3. Lineage (NCBI taxonomy): Eukaryota > Viridiplantae > Streptophyta > Magnoliopsida > Fabales > Fabaceae > Lathyrus > Lathyrus sativus. The sequence continues at coordinate 451,706,047 of OZ012741.1, forward strand.
CCCAAATTTTACCCTTAGATTCTTTGACCTTTTGTATATCATTTTAGTTCAATCATTCATATTGCATAACTAACCAATCATCATCCTTTGTTCTTTTTTTGTTTGACTTTTGAATTAGGGTTTGATTCTAGAATCTTCAAAGGTA